>OY856410.1:1279577303-1280017303 GCA_963693085.1 Alisma plantago-aquatica | reverse complement strand
CAACGACACCACCTCCCTCCTGCCAGAGGTCCATGATCACGTTAGACTACCATCTAGAGGCAGCTGGCAGTTTTCACCCACTCACTACTTCCGATCTTGATCTTAGCTAGTAGAGACTAGAGCGACCCTACAGACCAACGAGCTCTCTGGTGTCATTGGAGGAAGACAAAGGGGACACGGGTGGGTCTTGGCAACTGGCCGCCCACATTGGAACTGACCCCATAGATTTAGTGCCACCTTTGATTCTCCTTGACATAGAACAGAGATGAGACACACAAAAGGGGCATGCAGAAGCTGCCATAGCTGGATGCTATTGGTGGAGGAACTCGAGGGAGGAAGACCTAAGGTGTGAAGGAGAGGGAAATCTGAGGAGAAAGAAAGAGGAAGGGGAAAGGAAACAAATGTGAGTGCCAATTTATGAAAATGGGTGAGAAAAGGGGTGGATTTGTAGTGCCAAGGAAGGAGTAGGAGGTGTTGGACTTTCGTTTTAAATTTATAAACTCAAACACTAACCCACAACTATATGGGTGTATGTAGTTTTGTCAAGGTCATCCAAGGAGCAAAGAATTGTTAGTCGCAAGTGTGTTACTGTTCAACAATCTAGATCATTTTACACAAGTTGGATTTGGTTATTATTGGCTAACTTAGAAAATCAAAGAGAAAGAACAAAATTAAAAGGATTTAGATTAGATTTAGGAGATCTAGTAAATAATATTTCACTTCCATACCATTACACTCATATAGAACTGTGCAATTAAACATGCTAATTAATCTTGCAAGGAAGTTTGCCATATTCATGCACCTCCCAATGACATGAGATGGTTCTCATCTTCACATAGCATTCATGTGTTTATGTTCAGATTTGAACACAACCTTGTCTCCTCAACATTCCCCAGCCACTCCTGTGGTTAATAGATTGTTTCCAAGAGATCTACTTCCTACTCCCTCATACATTCTCCCAAATAGAACAAATAAGCATAAAACATGTAAAAGTGATGGCAAGTCAAGCATACAAGCAATATATCACCATAGATTATTGTTGGGGAAGCAAATTAACTAAAATTTGATGTAAATTTCGAGTTCACATGAGTATTGGCATAGGAGATACTCTCACATTTCCAAGAAGAAGAATTTTACTCGTACATAATAAAGAATCACAAGTGTATGGCAAAAAATTTAGAGTTTTACATAGCTAAAGAGAAGAAAGTGAAAAGGGAACCAAAGGTGAATTCAAGAGGAGTAAAACTCTGACTAGAGGAAGAAATTCCACCCTTGAAGCTGCTCCAACTTTGACTATCTTCCTTCCCGAGAAGCTTGGACGAGTAGAGAAGCTCTACTGCACCTTTTGGAGAAGAATTTGTGAAGAATAGAGTTCTTTCCCAAGAAAGCCCTTCTTCCTCCCCAAAATTATCCTCTTCTTGATCTACAACTCTCTCTAGTCAAAAAGTGCTTAAAATGATGAGTGTTAACCGCACCAAGTGGTTGTACTCATTTTTAAAATGAGGGGCGGTTGCTTTTGAAATATACAGAAAACTAATAAAGACAATGTGTGTCTTTGTGAAGACATGCCATGTGACATAGTGTAACTGGTATTTGAACTGCTCTTTCATGATAAGTACACAACATATTCTAATAAGGACACAACCTGTAGATGTAACTGGAATCGACATGGGTGAATGGCACACGTCGTGTGTTAATAAACATATGTCGTGTACTTTGGCTTAAAATTGAATTTCAGTTGTTGTACGTGCAGGCACACCTTGTCTAGATGAATGACACACCGTGTCTTTTGTTTAGCAGTAAAAAATGAAGTCCTCTAGAAACTTACATGTTGTATGTTAAATAACACACACTGTGTGCTTTGGTTTGCATGGAGGAATACCCCTCTTGGAAAGTTACACGCCGTGTACAAATAAGGACAAGATGTGTCTTATTTTTTTTCTTCAACAACAACTTTATATCAACTACAAAATTGACAGGGAATCCAACTAAGTTCGAATTTGGGTTGGATTGTCTTAATTTCATCACCCTCGATGTGTACCTGTGATCAAAATCATGCAACAAGTAAATCAACTATAAGATGGAAATTAAGTATGATTAGAGGCTAAATGGAGAGAAAAATGAATTGAATTTGTGTGCAACGATGTGAAAAAAGTATATATGAAATGCTCATATCAAATCCCCCAACGCTTGAATTATTGCTTGTCCTCAATCAAAAAGAGCACAGAAACACAAACAAAGGAATTGTCAAGCTCATGCATAGATCAAATGAATTAAAGGATGTAAATGAGACCAAACCAACCATAATCAACATGTTTATAGTCATAGTCTTGATTTTAACTTAGAATCCAAGAAAGAGATTTTAAATTTGGAAGGGGTGGTAACATATAAGATGAAAGTCAACTAGGCAACACTAAATGGAGCTTGGATGACTAAGCCAAACAAATAGTGAATCTGCAATTAAAACTTTCATCTGTGAAGGATACAAAAGAAGGAATCTTAGCCAATGTTAATAATTTTAGATGTTCTCTCCTTGTATACAAAAATATAGATATGACAATAGATTATGGGTTATGGCACTCAAATGCTAATGTAGGCTTATGCACACATGGAGTACCTATTGGGGTATTTACCCTCTTTTAAGACATACCACCTAACCATCATGGCTAGATCGGACTTACACTAGGCTAGCATGGTATGTGGGTGATTTTGGCCATCATTTATGGGGTATGAGAGTGAAATAAGTAAAAATTAAAATTAAAATTTTCCCACAACATAGGAGAGTCAATTAAATTGCAAGCTAGATTTCATTCATTTGTTTTGAAAATTTTCACCGAAAGAGTGGTTGAAAATGCACTAAGATCATGGTAAGGGAATCATGTGTTCTAAATGATGTTGTACAGTTTATTTACTCACAAAAAATGAAACCATTACATGTTTTAAGAAATCAAGGATGTGAAAGATGAATTTTTAGGCTAGAAGTATAAACCATAGCTAAGCACATTTTGATGGAAAAAAGGTTTCATTTGATTAATGCATACCCTTCACAATTTCTACAAATGATATTTCTAACCAAAAGAGGACAATCACTTAAGCATAGGAGTTCAATCCACGTACAAAAGATAAGCCTCATATCATATTAGATTTTCCACTAGTAGAATTGAAAACAACAGCTAAGAAAATGATGATAAAAGGAAATAAAACTACACTACACTACCAACCGGTTGGTCCCCCCTAAGCTTGAAATCAGTAGTGTGCTCACTTCATATGAAAAACTGAAGAGGTTTGCAACCATATGCTTGTCATGTTAAATGATCAAGAGGGAGGCTCAATGCTTTTATTTGAGGTCAAAAATTGTTGCACCATAAATCTATGCATCTTTGTCAATGTATTGTTGATTTGGAACAAAGATATACACTTATGAATTGCAATAGAAATGGTCTTTTGGACATACATGTTGTTTGTCCCTTCTTTCACTTCTTCAAAATAACTAGAATTGGAGTCAAATAGAATTTTTGCATTGCCAAGCCTTGTATCAAAGATGTTTTGCAAGGGGACACTTGTCTAGTTTGAAAAATCATCTTTTATAGCATATACATATTTCTTCCTTTGAGCTTCAGCATCATGGCCTATGTTGGAATCAACAGCTTCATATGATATTGTATTTGATGGTGAACAAGATTCTCCTATAGCATCTCCTCTCTTTAAAGTAATCGATATGAATGTATCCCTTGAATCTATTTGTGGTTTACTAGGCAAGGAACCAGAGGGTTCTTTTTTATTAGAAAGAGCTTGTTGAGAAAATTTGGTTCTCCAACATCCTAGTATGAGGGGAAATTCTATACATCTTAGCAGAAATTTGTGAAATAGCATCCTTTAGCTTCTCCCTTTGTTGGTGAAGTGCATCATTTTACTGAATTTGAGTTGAGACAAAGGTCTCATGCATGGACACTAAACTTGACTTGGGCTGAAAATGTTGTTGTTGCTGGATGAAATTGCAGCTGACATTGTTGTTGAGCTCTCATATATCTTCAAATTGTGATGTTGTGACAAAACATGAAGATGGTGTGTCCTGCTTCTCTACATGCATCATAAATTACTTTAGCAGCTTGCTTTCCAAAAATAGATCTTGAAGAAGAAGGTTGGATGCTCCAATCGAGACTCCATTGGCAATTATTAAGTTCCATGTATTCAATAATGGCATAAGCGCCCCTGTATGATTTGTTCATTAAAGCACCATTTGCACCATCATCAATAGATATCCTTGTATTTTTTTGGGAATAATACATTATAAAAATTTTGCAATAGAAGAAAATTACTTAAACCATGGTGTGGACAAAGACGTTGAAGGTCTTGGAACCTTTCTCATGTGTCATACAAGGTCTCTTCATGTCATTGAGAAAAATTTATGGGTTGACTCCTCAATTGTGCAGTCTTGCTTGGTGGAAAGTATTTGTCAAAGAAAACTTTGAGGTGTTCATCCCAAATGTTGATCGAATGTCTTGGAAAATAATAGAGCCTCACCTTGGCTCTATCTCTCAAAGAGAAGGGGAAAAGAAGAAGGTGGATCCCATCCGTAGGAACACCATCTATCCTGAAAGTGTTAAGATATTGTAGAAATTTAGCAATGTGGAGGTTTGGATCCTCCATTGGTATCCCTCCAAACTGGTTCTATTGTATCATCTATATAATTATGGGGCTGATAGAAAAGACATTTGCCTCAATTTGTGAGATAGTGATAGCCCCATTGATTTTTTTAGCAGTTGAAACAATGAAGTCCTTTTGGGGAAATCATTGTCCACGATTTGTTCTTCTTTTTGGTATGGTGAGGATGGTGGTGAAGACATTGGTGATGATGGTTTTGAGTCCTCCAAATCAGATGTAGGTTCACTCATCCTTGCTTTTGAAAGGTTGCTAATAGTGTGCTCAATTTTGGGTCTATAAATGTGGAAGGTTCAAGACCCCTTTTGGATTTCCATGTATAGTCCTGCAAGTAAACAAGGTGAGTGAAGCACAAAATTGAAAATGGAAGATACAAAAATATGATAATGATGATGATAATAATGGGGAAAAAATGTCAATTATGACAGGTGATGGTGTGATCTAGTCTCGCTTACTATTCAACACTTCTTACTCAAACAAAAATATTGATTCTCCATGAAAATGACACCAAAAACTTGTTGGAATTTTATGTGCACAAGTTTTAAATTTGTAAAATCGAACACTGCTCTATAAGTATAAGGGTTCATGTAGAATTATTGAGGTTGTCCAAGGACCAAGGTATTGTTAGTTGAAAGTGTGTTACTGTTCAACAATCTAGATCATTTTACAAATGTTGGATTTGGTTATAATTGGGTAACTTAGCAAATCAATGAGCAAGAACTAAACTAAAATGATTTAGATCAAATTTAGGAGATCTTGGACATAAGATTTCATGTGATGGACTAGATTTTCTTGGTTTAATTTTGAGGATGAAATTTCTCTTAAGGTGTGTAGGATGTGATGGAGTGGACTTTTGGGATCCTTAAATGTCCAATGACATAAGTGAATTCCTACACGTTGAGTTTTTTTTAGAGTCCCAAGTGTTTTGTCAAAGTTTGGATGTCAAATGATATTGATATCATGATTAAGATCCATAGATTTATACGTTTGTGAAGTATTTATTTGAATGGTCTAATAGTTGAGTTTTGGCACCAAAATTGAATGGATTACACTTTGAGTATGATAAATCTAATGTTAAAATTGGATAACGTTTGGAGGTTCCTAAAGGAAATTATTTAGGCTTAAAGTTTTTGAAATGATGTGCATTATTGGTGTTTGACAAACCTAAGTTTTATAGCTTGAGCCTAGGTGAGGTTGTGTCATGCCCCAACTAATTCCTTTGGTCTGAGGGAACCACAAATTGATAGTGTGGCCCTGTCTTGGCTGTAGGATGGGTAGTATCGGGCGGCTTCTAGTTATCACCTACCTTATAGTTAGAGAAAGGTAGTAGAGATGTTTGTATTCATGACTAGACCACACTCCTAGGAATGAGCATTAAGTGTGAGAGTGAGTGAGAAGTTATCTTCAGATTGACTTGTTCTCCACAATGACCCTTTATTCAAAGTCTGTGGTGGTATGAAATGAGAGTTTCCACACTCTAGTTCTGTGACCTCTCTACTACAATTTTATAGGAGGTGGTAGAAAGAAGGGAGATGGAGCAGAAGGCAATCTTGAGGAAGATTTAGAAGGATAAAGCTAGCATGAGTTCAGGGGAATGAAACCCAGCCGTTTGGATGAACTCTCGTGGTGGTTTTAGCAGTAGACCATCTCCGGTTGGTCGGAAATGTAGGTGAAGCTTGGGGGACATTGTAGGACACCCCTCATTGTGTTTTGTAGATGAGATCAAGTCCTTGAAGATCATTCATTACTCTTGGAAGAATCTCCTTGGAGATACCTCGAGCAGAGGCATTTTGCCTCATTTGCTCTGTCACATTGGGACTAGGCGACGAAGACCTATAAGAGTCATAGATATGCAATGGAACCTAGAGAACCATGGAGCCGAGGAACTCTACAGGATGATTCTGAAGCTTGGAGCAGCGTCATAAGTTAGGGAGGAGAACCTGATCACAACTAATTTCTCATTGGAGATACCGCTCATAGTAGTAGTGTTATGAATTAGAGGAACTGCAACATCTTCAGCTTAGGGAAAGGAATGCTAGAGTGAAAGTGGGGAGAGGTAGTCCAGTTGGACCTGATGTGAACCAAACTTGAACCAGTCAGCGTAGTTTGAGCAGATCGAGCATGCCATTGAACAGCTGGCCTCACCAGCAAGAAGGACCCATGACCTTCATTAGACAGATGGCAGCCTCATATTGGTCACAAATGGTAATTAACTCAAAAATCCCAAAAAAACTCATATCTTAGATAATTTGTAGTAATTAGGTCGATGATCAGAAAAATACAAACAAGGTATCAAAATGTTCATAAAAATGAGTAGAACAACATGGAAGCATGATATTAGTCTTTTGAAGCTTAAGTCTTAGTAGTATCAGGTGAGTTGTTATATACTTGTTTTATGGATAACAAACATCAAATGATGGCCTAAAATTATGATAATATGTCAATAAATCCATAATCATGTTTATAATCCATCTAATGTCAGATATGATGATGCTTGGACATGAAATCATGTAATTTGCTTTATATGGATAATTTGGACTAATAACCCTAATTAATGTGTAATTATTACAAATATGCTCAACAAATCATGGAAATTACAGAGTAAGATCATATCAGTATATGGAACCTCATCTCTAATCTTGAGATCATAATTATGCATTTAAATAATGTTACATGTTAAATGATCCTAAACTGATGAGAAAACCCTAACATGATTAATACATGTAACCTAGGGTTAATATGTGCACCAAATTACATGGAACCTACTGTTCAAATGATGCACCCTAATCTATAATATGACATCAGTAAGATAATTTCACAATGACAAGACAAGTAATGATGCACATATCCCATGATCTAAGTGATACCCAAAAACATATTATACTAGGGTTAAGATGATGAAAATTTGATGATGGCATGGTCTTGTCTTTATCAGGGTTTGACCAAGAGTGATAGTTGCCTTAGAAATATGAGGATTAGATTGATTTGGTGGAAGGTATGCCATTATCTCTTACTTTGCTAATTATACAATATGCTTGTGTTATATGTGTAGTAATTACTTGGCATATGATATTGGATGAGATGATTGTTCTTGTATGCTATCTTACTTGATTTTCCATACTTATGCCTATGAAGACAAGAAACATGATGTATCTATTCCATTATATCTAAGCATTTCAACTCTTTGGTAGTAAAGTGTTGGAAAGTAAAGTACTTCAACTCTTTGGTAGTAAAGTACTTGGAAGTGGCCAACTCTTTGGTAGTAGATCATGTTGTGAAATGATCCAACTCTTTGGTAGTAGATCATAAAAACCTTAATGCATTCAACTCTCAGGTAGTAAATGCATGGATGATATAATGGAAAATGTGCCTAAAACATGTGTTCTCTTATGCTAATAAACATTCTTAGTTCAAGTATGCTTTTCTTATATTTGTTTATTACTGCTAAGTTCTAGTTTTATCTTATTGCTTACTCTTAGTAATGAGAGGTATATAGAAGGGCAAGTAGGTAAACTCTGTACAATATTCTTGAATATTGTGCTGATGTGTACCACATGTAATCTTCTTTTTAGGTTTTGGACATATGATCTTGAATACTAGGATAGTTGAGAGTTGTATGGAGAGCTAATGTATAGGTGTACCTATTGTCTTGAGATCATGTTATTTAGTGGTAGTACATGTACATGTAAAAGTTTGTTGTTCAATGTTTACTATCAAATGTTGTAAAAAATCATTATGTAATTATATGTTGAATGGTGAACTTGTGTTGTTGTGGTTTGTCAATTGTTCATGTGTATGTGCTATTGTTGTTTCCTTCTAACTCCCTTGATTTTCTTCTTCTTAGACTAGTGTGGGGTGTTTAAATTCATATTCTCGTTGAGGTCAATTTTCAATTTAGATGACACACATTAGATTAAGTTTTAGATATCACATATCTCATATTTCTCATATCGTGGAGTCTAGGTTCTCTGACCTTCTCCCTGTGGGTCTCGCTCTCTCGAGCTAACCCCAAAACTGGTCCTAACACTAGAGGTCCTCCTTTGTAAAAGAGCTTGAGGCTCATGTTGACTCACAACCTTGTCTTAACTTAACTTATCTCATCTCATAAAAGAACTCATACTTGCGTCATCAAAACTTATCCCAAATCCTCAAACTGAACTTAAGTCCTCAAAGACAACATAAATCATCTTAATCATCTTATATCGTCTATATAAGGCTTACATCATAGCATCAAAACTTATTTCATCTATTCTATCTATCACATATTCTAAAAAGGCTCTAGACATCTAATCTAGAACTACTCTCTCTTCTAGATTGATTTCATTCACTTTCGCTTAGGTTGCATGATCACCTCCTACTCGTACATGTGTGGGGACACATTTTTGTAATACATATACATATTAAAATATTATATAGTTTTTCTCTGATAAAACAAGCATCAGAGAAAACTATCACGGTTTGATCCGGTTGGAATCCAAAACCAAATCCTGAAAATGCTATCCCACACATAGTAGAGAGTACAGTGTCATGAAAACTAAGGAAAGGGGTGAGAACATGGTGTAGACTAGTGTAGCTACTCTAGACAACGAGCGCCATATGTCTAGGGTTTCTGTTCCCTTGATGCACGTCATTTCCAAATAGTGCAACGTCCCATACCGCTGCTCTACAAGGAAAGAACAACATCTAAGGACTTGCTACTCAACAAGCACCAGTCTAGACCTAGTTCTCTGACATCTAGGTGCTAACCTAGAGGCTAGGTCAGATCTAGTCTCTAAAGGACGACTAATCTAAACCTAAAGATTATTAAGGTTCAAGGTTCTTTAGTTTTGAGTTGCATAATGAGCAAATGTCAGGCTTTGCTATTATTCATGCTCTGATACCACCTGTGACGTCCCCGGATTTTCAAAAACTTAATCTGATGTGTGATGTCCAAATTGAAACCCTCACCTTAGCGAGAATCCCAATTTAAACATCCCACACTAGGCTTAGAAAGAGAAAATCAAGGGAGTTAGAAGGAAACACAGTAGCACATGTACATGAACAATAATAAAACCATACACACATGTTCACCATTCAACATATAATTACAACATGAATTGTTACAACATTTGATATTACACATTAAACAACAAACTTATACATATACATGTACTACATCTAAACTACAGGATCTTAAGACAACAGGTCCACATGTACATCAGCTCGCCACACAACTCTCAACTATCTGGGATCTTCAAGAGCATAACCACAACCTAAACAAAAGATTACATGCGGTACACGTCAGCACAATATTCAAGAATATTATACTGAGTACGCCTACGTGTCTTTTATATACCTCTCATCATATCTTGGCAAAAAGATAAAACTAATACTTGGCAGTAACAGAATAATATAGGAAAAGCATATACTTGCATAAAGATATTCATTAACAAAAGAGAACACATATTTTAAGCATATTTTCCATTATATATCCATGCATTTGCCACCTGAGGGAATAATGCATCGTCTCTGCTACCAATGAGAATGAGATGTAAGGCCTTATGATCTACTACCAAAGAGTTAGATCATTGTACAATGTGATCTGCTACCAAAGAGAATGATCACTTTCCAGCACTATGCTACCAAAGAGAATTAGTGCTTTCATATAATGGAACAAATATATTATGTTTGATGTGTTCATAGCAATACGTATGGAAATTCAAGCAACATATCATACAAGACAATCATTTCAATCAATACCATATGCCAAGTCTTTACTACCATATAACACAAGCATAATGTATTATAAGCCAAGTAAGAGGTAATGGCGTACCTTGATCAAGAACAAACCTAATCATCATATCCTCATATTCCTGATGTCATCTATATCTTGGTCAAACCCCTGGTTAAGACAAGACCACATACTATCATCAGGTTCTCATCATCTTAACCCTAGTTAATCCATTTTAGGGTTTCACTAAGTTCATTAGGGTATGTGCATTATTACTTGTATTCTAGTCTTAGAATTATCTTACTGATGTCATATTCCAGATTATTGTTCACCAACTGGATATACTCATGTGTCACATTATTATGTGAACATATTTAACATTATGTCACTTTCATAACCATATTAGGGTTACATCACATGTATTAAGGGTCATCTTCGTGTAACACGGATTTCGTGTATAAAATTGATCTTGAATCTACATATTATTTCCAATTACTGATATGAAGGTATTCTGTAAATCTCATCATTTATTGAGCATGCATGTATTAATTGCATTATCTTTAGTGTTATTAGCCCTAATTAGCCATATTAATCAAATTATATGCTTTGGTGCATCAACATGACCATACCTAACATCATATGCATTATAAACATAATTATGGACTTACTGATATTTTTCCATAATTTTAGGTCGTTGTTTGATATTTATTATCTATCAATTAAGCATTTCACAACTAAAAAGATATCACTGATATTAGTGAATCAAAAGCCTAATATTATGATTTCATATTGTTATACACATTTTTCTGAGAATTTTGATACCTTATTTGTAATTTTCTGATAAACGGGCTAGTTTCTATGAATTTTTGAAGATCTACATATTAACTGAAGATTTACCTTTTCCAGCCAATCAGAGGCTGCCACGTGTCTAACGCAGGGGGCGTGCTCTCAGCTGTTGGCCCACACTAAGCCGGATGGCTTTTTCTGGTTTGGTTGGTTCTCGATTGGTTCATCTGGGGTTTGAGGTCGGAACCGGGTTCACTCCCTCTCACGCGACCCCGATTGGTTCGCTGTCTCCCCTCTTTCTCAGGTTTCACGCAATGCCAGGAAATACGCGAGCGTCCACCGCCACGAGACAAGGTATGGGCAGCCCCTCTTCCTTGCACAAGCCATCGTCGTGGATGGTTCTCCGGTGAGAGTTCGACGCCTCTCCTGTGGTCCCCTTTCTATGCTCGAAGTCTGACGCATGCGTGTGTGGGCTTCGTTCTTCTGCCGACCAGCCACCGTGGGGTTCTTCCCTGACGATGAGGAAGTTGGCCACTTGGTAGAGTATCTCCTAAAAAGGGCTGCCACTGTTGGGAGGGTCTCCAACGTGCAAAATGCAAGAGATCTGAAGTTCCTCGCATTCCACGCGATCTCCCTCCTCACTGTCCGCAGATCTGTTCCCGCAGCTTCCTTTCTGCCTCGATCGACTGTGTGCGCTCTGCCTTGTTGAGGCGGCAGTAGTGCTTGTGCACCTCCGCTCATGATCCCAGAGTCTGACGCCTATCTATGTGTGTGTCTCCTCCGTTAGACCGACATCTTGGTCTGCCCTGGATGTTGCTGCATGACCCCACCTTCTGACCTCTCAGGCTCGACGTCGTTGCCTTCTTCATCTTCGTTCTGATCCTCCAATGTCGCGTCTTCTCCTTGCAGGTGGAGAAGCTCGATCGAACTTACTGTGCAAGCACAGGAGAAAAGAGGGAAGAACAACCTTATTTGTCTCTCCATCAAAACCTACAACCGGTAGTGGAGAAGTGGTGGATGGGGAGGGTTTGGTCTCCCTACTGAAAGGCATGGCAGATCGTGCAAGGGTGGTAGTACGAAGCCAACTGCTCACTAGCTTTTTGGTTCCACTTGCCCACATTTCCATCGCTCCATGATGCAGAGGTTGGCTTCCCACGACTATCTTCTAACCTCATGGTGAAACATGATGTACTACTGGCCATTAGATCTTATCCAAAGGGTCTAAGTTTCTTCCCAACAAAAGCCTATCCGTGGCTTCTAAAACAAGGCGCTCATGTATATGAGCTGGCTGCATGGTTCACTAAAGTCACCAACTATTTAATAAGTTGAGAACTATAGTCTTTGACCACAAATCTAATCATTAATTTGGAACCTCATTTGAACATGAAACTTCGAACATATGTCCATAACATCCTAAAGTGCTTTCTTGCCAACTTGAGGTCAAACATCAAAAAGGCATGAACCTAGGGATCTTAATCATGTATCAACATCTAAGTTTTTCCAAATCACTTATAACTCTCAAAATTACTCAACCACACATGAATTCACTTACATCCTTAGATATTTGAGGATTCTAAAAGATCAGTCTATCACATCCTACACGCCTTAAATGACATTTTGTCCTCAAAATTAAACTAAAAACCACTTTTTCACATCATATACATCTTAAAAGAAATTTCGTCCACGAAATTGAGCCATACTCATACTCCAAGGAAAAACTAAGGATCTTCTTCCATATGTAGGAAACTATCTTAGGTGCAACATATCCAAAAAAACAAAGCTCCATAGCCATCTCCAAACTACCATTAGGAGGTTTTTAAAACATCTAAGGTGAAACACCCCTTCATACAAGGCTCAAGCAAGGGTTTAGAAACTCTGATTAGGTCATAACATATTTCATTGTTAGGGTTCCTTCCTTATCTTTGCCCATGAGTTTGGGTTCCGTCATCGTATTACCATGTTCTAAAAGAGTTAACTAAAGTTAACTGATTATGTCAATGCGTCATCAACATTATGTTGTGCTAGTTGTCAAACTATATTTTACCTCTTTATCAAGCACTAAGATTAACACATCTTATAACATGTTTCATTCATATGACCTTATTTCATTGCTCATAATATATTTCAACATTTACTATTGATTTCATATAAATATTAACCAACTATATTACATGATCATTGTTCATGCACATGCATCATTAGTGTCATCTCGTTGTGTTTTCTCATATTAGTTGAGAACTTTATTAGAGATGTATCATAACATAAGCTGACTATTCACATTTTCATCATGATTAATGTATATGGTTAACCATTTATGCATCGATATGTATTAAACCATTTCTAGGTTTCCATCATCTCATATCCATATGTCAAAACTCAAGATTAGATAACATCCTTACATATTTTATGTCATGGTTGTGCTAAACAAACTTATGCAAGTGGCTTAACAAACATGTATCAAAACTTTATCTAGTCTAATTGAGGTTCTCCTAACCCATATCATGAGGGCATATCCATGCTCAGTCTCTCTGAGCTCACTCAACTCTATGAGTATCATATGCATATACTTTATCTTTCCTCTCAGTCTAGGGTTCTCGGATTACCTCATTAGCACTAGTGATAAACTTCACAAGATTTAGCCACCTAAGCACAAACCAAACCATGCTATGATATTCTCTTCATAGGTCTTCTACCCATGAAACATGCTTACCCAAAACTCTCTTATATACACTACTAGATCCCTATGTGGGAAACCACCAACCCGAGCATGAGGCTTCATATAAACTAACATAGCTACCTCCTCCAGGGTCTTGGGCTCTCTTCCTCACCCAGATGGTAGACACTCATATTCGTTTGCACATATGCACATGTATCCAGACTCTCTCTATCTCTAGGGTTTGGTCCTCCCAAGGACATCTAGGGTTCAACAAAACTATAGGAATCATACATAAAGCAACTCAACTCAATCACTCAGGAGTAGTCTAGTTTAGGATGTATCATATCACATATCTCATATTTCTCATATCATGGAGTCTAGGTTCTCTGACCTTCTCCCTGTGGGTCTCGCTCTCTCTTGAGCTAACCCCAAAACTGGTCCTAACACTAGAGGTCCTCCTTTGTAAAAGAGCTTGAGGCTCATGTTGACTCACAACCTTGTCTTAACTTAACTTATCTCATCTCATAAAAGAACTCATACTTGCGTCATCAAAACTTATCCCAAGACCTCAAACTGAACTTAAGTCCTCAAAGACAACATAAATCATCTAATCATCTTATATCGTCTATATAAGGCTTACATCATAGCATCAAAACTTATTTCATCTATTCTATCTATCACATATTCTAAAAAGGCTCTAGACATCTAATCTAGAATTACTCTCTCTTCTAGACTGATGTCATTCACTTTCGCTTAGGTTGCATGATCACCTCCTACTCGTACATGTGTGGGGACACATTTATGTAATACATATACATATTAAAATATTATATAGTGTTTCTCCGATAAAACAAGCGTCAGATAAAACTATCACGGTTCGATCCGGTTGGAATCCAAAACCAAATCCTGAAAACGTTGTCCCACACATAGTAGAGAGTACAGTGACATAAAAACTAAGGAAAGGGGTGAGAACATGGTGTAGACTAGTGTAGCTACTCTAGACAACGAGTGCCATATGTATAGAGTTTTTGTTCCCTTAATGCACGTCATTTCCAAATAGTGCAACGTCCCATATCGCTGCACTACAAGGAAAGAACGACATCTAAGGACGTGCTACTCAACAAGCACCAGTCTAGACCTAGTTCTCCGACATCTAGGTGCTAACCTAGAGGCTAGGTCAGATCTAGTCTCTAAAGGATGACTAATCTAACCCTAAAGATTATTAAGGTTCAAGATTCTTTAGTTTTGAGTTGCATAATGAGCAAATGTCAGGCTTTGCTAATGTTCATGCTCTGATACCACCTGTGACGTCCCCAGATTTTCAAAAACTTAATCTGATGTGTGATGTCCAAATTGAAACCCTCACCTCAGCGAGAATCCCAATTTAAACATCCCACACTAGGCAAAGAAAGATAAAATCAAGGGAGTTAGAAGGAAACACAGTAGCACATGTACATGAACAGTAATAAAACCATACACACATGTTCACCATTCAACATATAATTACAACATGAATTGTTACAACATTTGATATTACACATTGAACAACAAACTTATACATATACATGTACTACATCTAAACTACAGGATCTTAAGACAACAGGTCCACCTGTACATCAGCTCGCCACACAACTCTCAACTATCTAGGATCTTCAAGAGCATAACCACAACCTAAACAAAAGATTACATGCGGTACACATCAGCACAATATTCAAGAATATTGTACTGAGTACGCCTACGTGTCTTTTATATACCTCTCATCATATCTTGGGAAAAAGATAAAACTAATACTTGGCAGTAACAGAATAATATAGGAAAAGCATATACTTGCATAAATATATTCATTAACAAAAGAGAACACATATTTTAAGCACATTTTCCATTATATATCCATGCATTTGCCACCTGAGGGAATAATGCATCATCTCTGCTACCAATGAGAATGAGATGTAAGGCCTTATGATCTACTACCAAAGAGTTATATCATTGTACAATGTCATCTGCTACCAAAGAGAATGATCACTTTCCAGCACTATGCTACCAAAGAGAATTAGTGCTTTCATATAATGGAACAAATATATTATGTTTGATGTGTTCATAGCAATACGTACGGAAATTCAAGCAACATATCATACAAGACAATCATTTCAATCAATACCATATGCCAAGTCTTTACTACCATATAACACAAGCATAATGTATAATAAGCCAAGTAAGAGGTAATGGTGTACCTTGATCAAGAACAAACCTAATCATCATATCCTCATATTCCTGATGTCATCTATATCTTGGTCAAACCCCTAGTTAAGACAAGACCACATACTATCATCAGGTTCTCATCATCTTAACCCTAGTTAATCCATTTTAGGGTTTCACTAAGTTCATTAGGGTATGTGCATTATTACTTGTATTCTAGTCTTAGAATTATCTTACTGATGTCATATTCTAGATTATAGTTCATCAACTGGATATACTCATGTGTCACATTATTATGTGAACATATTTAACATTATGTCACTTTCATAACCATATTAGGGTTACATCACATGTATTAAGGGTCATCTTCGTGTAACATGGATTTTGTGTATAAAACTGATCTTGAATCTACATATCATTTCCAATTATTGATATGAAGGTATTCTGTAAATCTCATCATTTATTGAGCAAGCATGTATTAATTGCATTATCTTTAGTGTTATTAGCCCTAATTAGACATATTAATCAAATTATATGCTTTGGTGCATCAACATGACCATACCTAACATCATATGCATTATAAACATAATTATGGACTTACTGGTATTTTTCCATAATTTTAGGTCGTTGTTTGATATTTATTATCTATCAATTAAGTATTTCACAACTAAAAAGTTATCATTGATATTAGTGAATCAAAAGCCTGATATTATGATTTCATATTGTTCTACACATTTTTCTGAGAATTTTGATACCTTATTTGTAATTTTCTGATAAACGGGCTAGTTTCTATGAATTTTTGAAGATCTACATATTAACTGAAGATTTACCTTTTCCAGCCAATCAGAGGCTGCCACGTGTCTAACGCAGGGGGCGTGCTCTCAGCTGTTGTCCCGCACTGAGCCGGCTGGCTTTTCCTGGTTTGGTTGGTTCTCAATTGGTTCATCTTGGGTCTGAGGTCGGAACCTGGTTCACTCCCTCTCACGCGACCCCGATTGGTTCGCTGTCTCCCCTCTTTCTCAGGTTTCACGCAATGCCAGGGCGTACACGAGCGTCCGCCGCCGCGAGACAAGGTATGGGCAGCCCCTCTTCCTTGCACAAGCCATCTTCGTGGATGGTTCTCCGGCAAGAGTTCGACACCTCTCCTGTGGTCCTCTTTCTATGCTCGAAGTCTGACGCATGCGTGTGTGGGCTTCATTCTTTTGCCGACGAGCCACTGTGGGGTTCTTCCCTGATGATGAGGAAGTCGACCACTTGGTAGAGTATCTCCTAAAAAGGGATGCCACTATTGGGAGGGTCTCCGATGTGCAAAATGCAAGAGATCTGAAGTTCCTCACATTCCACGCGATCTCCCTCCTCACTGTCCACAGATCTGTGCCTGCAGCTTCCTTTCTGCCCCGATCGACTGTGTGCGCTCTGCCTTGTTGAGGCGGCAGCAGTGCTTGTGCACCTTCGCTCATGATCCCAGAGTCTGACGCCTATCTATGTGTGCGTCTCCTCTATTTTACCGACATCTTGGTCTGCCCTGGATGTTGCCGCATGACCCCACCTTCTGACCTCTCAGGCTCGACGTCGGTGCCTTCTTCATCTTCGTTTTGATCCTCCAACGTCGTGTCTTCTCCTTGCAGGTGGAGAAGCTCGATCGAACTTACTGTGCAAGCGTAGGAGAAAAGAGGGAAGAGCAACCTTATTTGTCTCTCCATCAAAACCTACAACTGGTAGTGGAGAAGCGGTGGATGGGGAGGGTTTGGTCTCCCTACTGAAAGGCATGGCAGATTGTGCAAGGGTGGTAGTACGAAGCCAACTGCTCACTAGCTTTTTGGTTCCACTTGCCCACGTTTCCATCACTCCATGATGCAGAGGTTGGCTTCCCACGACCGTCTTCTAACCTCATGGTGAAAGATGATGTACTACTGGCCATTAGATCTTATCCAAAGGGTCTAAGTTTCTACTCAGCAAAAGCCTATCCGTGGCTTCTAAAACAAGGCGCTCATGTATATGAGCTGGCTGCATGGTTCACTAAAGTCACCAACTATTTAATAAGTTGAGAACTATAGTCTTTAACCATAAATCTAATCATTAATTTGGAACCTCATTTGAACATGAAACTTCGAACATATGTCCATAACATCCTAAAGTGCTTTCTTGCCAACTTGAGGTCAAACTTCATAAAGGCATGAACCTAGGGATCTTAATCATGTATCAACATCTAAGCTTTTCCAAATCACTTATAACTCTCAAAATTACTCAACCACACATGAATTCACTTACATCCTTAGATATTTGAGGATTCTAAAAGATCAGTCTATCACATGCACACATTAGGTGGTGCCAGGTTTGCTAGTTCCAGTTAATGTTATGAAGCTTGAGGATGATATCATGACTATATGATTAGAGTGTGATTCACGACTGAGGGGATCTTTTGGATGATAATCCATCTCTCAAGAACCAAAGTGTGTAATATCTCAATGAGGGTGTGTGTGGACCACTCAGTGAAAGGAGAGGCATTTATTTGGGCTCAGAAACGTATCAAATCCTGGTTAAAAGAGCTGAATAAAGATTAAATCAAAGAAAATTTCAAATGGGCGTAACTCTATAATACTAACTCAGAATTTGACAGAATCTTGTGCCTTGGAAATGTGAGAGTGCCTTGTACACATTGAGAATGAGGCTAGGACATGGAGAGCCACATATATGAAATCAAAATATAGATGAAGAGAGAGATGTACAACTTGGGTGAAACCTTAGATTCAAAATCAAATTGAGTATCACCATTTATCATGTGTACATGAGATAACCTCAAAAGGCATTACCATAAATAGAATCATGAAATCGATAGCTAGAGTGATAAAATTGTGAAAAGACGAAGTGCACGACATGTACATGGCGAGAGAGAAAATTCTAAGTTCTCACATAATTCTAAGACATGGTTGGGGTACTCAAATTTGAAATCATATATGAAAACAAAAAAAATCACAAAAGCTAAAAAATACCAGATATATCTAAGAGGATGTACAAAACAAATTAACAAAATTTTCACATTAAGAATACACTAGAGGGACAGAAGAAGATTTTTTTTTGTTGTAGATGAACAACATATGACCTCTATTCATGCTCAAATTCATTTTGATTCTTCACATTTAGACCTGGATGTATATAAAATATTGCACCTTAGGGAAATATTTTAGACTTTTTGCATGCTAAAATTTTTGATATTCATTTTGAAACACTTTCGAAGACCGGCATAGCATTGAAAGACTTGAAGAGGGATTTGGGATGAAACAATCGATGTCCTTGAATGCTTGAAAATAGAGAATATAGTAGATTCATTCATATGAAATCTTTCTTTACTACTATTTACATTTAAGTTTTATCATATGTATATATGATTATAGATACATGGAATTTACGTGGTGCATCTAGTTCAAATAGACATAACATATTAGGAATTTCATGATAGGAAATAAAATCAACCTCATCACACTACACATATCTAATATACACCACACAACCTTTCAATTGCACACTATAGGAGGCAAACACATCATGGAATTGATGCAAATACCAATTATGGGGTTTAGTGAAGTATGAAGGTTGGGGTGACCTACAAACTCTTAGGTGCACTGGATACCACATCATCACTATTAACTACACATATATACATATGATGATCATGATTGGGTGTTCATGGGATTGTATGGTGATCCCGGACACAACATAAAGCTTTCATAGAATAACTATATTACATGTAAACACACATGCAACACAACCATGTGTTATACGTGGTGAATTCAACCACACCACAAATGTGTTATAAGGATACACCCCCACTCTACTAGTTGGTATCTATGACACTGGGTTGATAACATGTTTGAGTTATACATTCAAGAGCACATTTTCATTAACCTAACCACCACCAACTCAAACTTTACTCAGAATTGTTGTCCTTTCCAGGCTAGACTAGACCATCTTATATGTCACAATCAAGGGATTCAATCCCCTAACTACTATCCTATCACGTCACAAACCCATATTTGATCACTTCCTGTTACCCTAAATAGAAAAATTACCTCATGGGGACCGAAATAATTCCACTTCAAGAAGTTTTGGACCAAACATCCAAATTTCATAGATATTATCAGAGAAAATTGGAATCACTTCTTTTATGATGATACTCTAGGTATACACATATAAAAAATCTTAAAACACCAGGCATATAATATGTCACAGGAACAAAGATAATTATGGAAATATAACCAAAAAAATTGGTGAGATCCAAGACAAATTATTCACTATGGAAAGTGATCCCTTGATGGATCCATCCTTAATATAGACACTTAGTGTTATAATCTATTTTTTCATATAGTTCTACACATGTTTTATTTTAAATAGTGAAACAATAAGTGCTTTATATCCCTTATTTGTATAAGTATGGGTTTTTAATTTGCAAAATTACCATTTTCATGGTTTTACTATCTTCCAACAATCCAATGATAAACATGGGGGAAAGAAAGAAAGAAAGAAAGTCCAATAATAAATATATTTCCAAGAATAATGGATAATTTTTGTTTTACATGTGAAAGTATATAGAATCTTCTAGAAAAGTGGTGTCAAAGGCCACTAATGGTTTGGTTTCATTTTCACATGGTTCCTAATGAGAAAAGTAATCAAAATAAAAGATATGGAAAACATAGAAAGAGAAAAGGGTTGATTGATACCTTAAATAATGAAATAAAAGAGAAGACTTAGAGACTAACAATTGTATCTTTTATTTTCAAGTTTTAATATCAAACCTTGCCCACACTTAGATAAAGTCATTAAAACATTGCTTCAAAATTTGAGATTAAAAAGATTAAAGGAGTGAGAGATATGAAATTTTCTAGAAATTTAAAGTGATTCGATTAATGGATATATTCATTAAATGTCGTGATTTGAATCCTTTTAGAAAATAAATTAGGGAATGTACCCCTTTATTTTGTGTGTGTAATGTGAGATATGGATCTCAGATCCAAGAGCACGCAATCATCGTCTAGCTTGAAACAAAATAGGAAACTTGGAAATAATACACATGTATTTCCATTTTTTATTTTATTCCATCCTAATCCCTATGTCACTCTAGAAATAGCCCCAATAGATTGGGTGGGAGAAACCACACCTACCTAACCTAGGATATTCCTACTTTGGAAGGCAATCCAGGGTTTCCCCAATTTCTGCCATGAACAACACCCTACCCTTGAAAACAAGGCTATAAAAGGGGAATACTCCCCATAGAGAGACCATCGACTCATAAGAAACGTACTACTCATATTTACTACCAATCCCCTACCTCCAATTGTTATTAAAACCTTGCTTCTTCCATTGATCTCTTCTCTATGTTATAACCAGAGACACTCCTTCGTCGTCCACCCTAATTCTGGTTCTCTTTGAGCAATCGGAGATCACCAGCCAACTCACAAAGATGCAGCAGAAAGGATCTCTCTATCATGTGCTACTCCTACACCCCTATGCCTAGAGTAAACTCAAGAGTTGACTCAGCCTCTCCAGCTCTGTTCTCTAGCCTGGGAATGAAGAAGGGAGCTGAGTCTTTGGGAAATATCTCTTCTTCCCTCGCCTCACTTTGATAAGGTAAGGGGTCATTAAGGACTTTTCCTTTTATTTAAACCCCATCCACACGAACATGGGGCATCGAGATGGCAATAAAACATTGCCTCACCTTAGCCCAGTGGCACGACCGAAATCCTAGTCATCCATGAGTTGGCATGTTGTGATTGGTTGATCAGTAGTTTTTTTGTGAAAATTGTAATAATTACTAGGATAATCAGATTAGAATGAATGATATATGAAAATTTATTAGAAAAATGCAAGGAATGAAATGAAAAAAATCTCCAAGAGCTTGTTCTATATCTAATTCTAAAATTTCTCGAAGTTACAAATTTTAATGTGTTTAATGTATAAAAACCACAATTTCTAGGTTTTGATGATCATAACATCTTTAATTGAGTCTTAATAGTCCAACGTTGGTCTTTTGGATAAAAAGGGGTATCTTGGAGCTAATCTGAGTATAATAATTCATATGTTGACAATTAGAGTTTTCTTGAGTTAAAATGCATATGATGATAAAATTAGGGTTTGTAAACCAAAAAGCTATTAAAAGTGATAATTAGGATTTCAGAAGCCAAAACCCTAATTTGACCCCAGAACCCTAATTTGGACCCCAAGTCATTAATGTGAATTTGTGAACAAAATAATTACATGGGTGTTATGCTTTTTTTTAGGTTAGTTGCTTGGTTGGTTGTTTAGTTGTTTGATTGGTTGTTTAGTTTCCTTTTGCTTGGACATCAAGTTGCTTATGAGAAAGGTATGTGGTTATGCCTATGGCTACTCGCCCTAACCAACTTATGTGGTTTTCTTGAAGATTTTCCTGAATGGATTGCAAATTAAATGCTCACTTGTTTATTTACTTCCTTCAATCTATAAATCCCATATGAGTACCACATAATATAGAAATAACTTTCTCAAGTCCATGATATTATCTCCAATTAAATTCATGCATGGTAATTATAGAAAGCTCTCCGAAAAAGTTGGTTGGCTAATAAATGCTCTAAGAGAGTGAGAATGATATCATGAATACCCCCAATGAGTGGGTATGGATGAGAATGACCCCCAGTGAGTGGGTATATCACAGTAATACTCCTAGAGAGTGAGTATGGTAAAATTGGGTGACCTAGTGAGTGGGTATGCCACAAATATTATGGGTTGAGAAGTTAAGAAAAGAAAATGTGCTTTGATTATTTGATAATTGCAAATATTGTGGACTATGTTGTTACTTATACATGTGAATATTGTGTCTCCCTAATATACCAGTATAAAAATATATTGATCGATTGTTTCATGACATGTTAGGTTAAATTATTGTTAACTCAAAAGATGGACTTGAAAGAAGATGGAACCAAGAAGAAAGGATCCTTAAAGTCATAGAGGGAAGATTATATTTAGTTAGAATATCTTTCTGTTGCAAACATTAGATTTACATCCAATGTAACTCCCTTGAGGAGAGGTTATTTTGTTATCAAACTCGTTTGTATATAATGAAATTTATTGATTATAAATGGTCACTTGTTAATCATGGATCCCAAACTTATGATTATTCCATTTGCCCTCTCGATCCTCCTTTTTAGTGGATAACAGCAGGAGGGGGTCATAACATTTGATATCAGATCCCAGAATTAGTATTTAACCTATAATTACTAATTAATAGAGCCAAAGGGAATTATTAGAGTACTTTCTAAAGAAGATGGTGTCTAGAAGGGACCCCGATCTGGGGGCTGGTAAAACTTTCCTCCCCACCGCTAGTCAGCTTACGAGGACTCCTAGACCCGTGCATCCTACCTGGCCAAAGTTGGAAGATTTTACTTGAAATAAAATACCTCTAGGATTTCTTCTCATCTAATTTCATCCCTTCTATACCCCCTTACATCACTCACAAAACCCTAGGGACCTGGAAGCTATTTTCTCTACCCATTTCTGAGAAAATTGAGTTATTCTTATTAGGGTGAAGGTATCCTCCACCAAATAATAAAATACATGTAATAAAGATGTCATGGACATAATTTGTAATGCTTTAGTATCCTAAAGATAAAACTGAGGTTAATTATCTATTTACGTGAACCAACATGGCCACATTAAGACCACGCCATCCACTTTGACACTCCCTAGGATCACACTGAGAGTAGGCCCTCCCATAGAAAGAGGAGGTCCTCAGAGAATAAGAGGAAGGCTATGGAGGAAGAGTCCCCCAAGAAGCAGAAGATGTTAGAGGAGGCCTCCATGGAGAAAGGCCCCAAGACTAATCGTATTCCCTTTGACATCCTGAACCCAGAGGATGACCAAAGAGGTGAACCTATGTCTAAACCTAAGTCCAAGCCCAAGAAGGACCATGTTGTTGATCCTGGAACCACAATTGGGCAAGTGTTAGGGCACACCCCCCATGCAGTCTGGATGGAGCAATAAAAGAAGCTCACTAAGGCCATTAGTGCCTAGGCCCTCAAGGATATCACCAGAGACAAGAATTGTGCACCACTACTTGTCTGCCTTCGTATTGGAGACACCATTATGCATTTTGTAAAGTTGATTCTTGAAAATTTTTGGGATGAAGACAAAACTGAGGTGATTGACAAAGTGGATGCATGGATCCTGGATATAGAGAATGGTTTCTGCATTCTAGAGTTGCAGCCGAACAAAAAGGTTATCTTTATCACTTGCCTTCTTAGATGAGCATCAAATATATGGTGGGAGAATAATATCATGGGACGAGATCTAAATGAGGAACCAATGGCTTGTACAGACTTCTCATACTATCTTCTCTATAAGATTCATACCCACCATCACCAAGAAAGAGAAGGAAAAGTAATTCATGTTCCTTTACCAAGGAAACATGTTCATAGAATATTTTTCTTGGAAGTTCCGCCTCTTAGAACGTTTCAGATACATGTTGACTAAAGAGAGCCTAGTAGAACATTTCATTAAGTGTATACACCCTTTGACCAAACCTCATGTGATGGCAAGTAAACCTACAAGCTTCACCTAGGCCCTTAACTTTTCCCTAGTCATGGAGAAGATAGTCGTACTTGCACAAAAACTTCCCAAAGGATGCCTAGGGTTCACTGAAGGTGTCTCTACCCCAAGGAATGATAATAGAAAAGGGCAAGGGCACAACAATAGCAAAGGAAGGAATGAAGGAAAGGGACAGCTCCAAATGAAGGAATGAAGGAAAGGGAAAGCTCCATCAAGAGAATCGTCATTTAGAGTGACGTATCTGCAAGAAGAGGCACCCTAGCAAGCATCGCTATGAAAAGTGAGTGTGCTTTCACTGTCATCGGGTGGGACACTTTATGGACAATTGTCCCCTCCCTCTTCCACGAGGTCAGGAACCAATAGAAGCACAACCAGTGGTGGCCCAACCAGTAGAAACAACACAACCAGTAGTTGTCATTCCACCTAGAATGGATCTAGCTATAGGATAGTGTCGACAAGCTTGGGTCTTCTCCATTGATAACGAAGAGGCTCAAGAAAAGTCCAATAGTTTGATAGAGGGTAACCCTCCCTAGAGCTCCATTCCTATCCTTTAATATGAAATGCATAGTAGTTTCACTGTCATGAATTCAATGTAGGCATACTTGATATCATGGGACAAAATGTAAAAGTTTTCTTTAACTCTGGTTCTACCAATACTTTTATTTTGAGAAATGTCGCAACTAAACTTTGTCTGGACTTCAAGGACTTTCGATATGTTTTAGAAGTCACTACTCCTAGTGGTTGAATCTTTTCATCTCTCTTAAATACACTCATCGTACCTATCAAATATATGAATAATGAACTCCCTATGGATTTTATCCTCCTCAATATGAATGAATTTGATCTAATAATTGGCATGGATTGGATTTCTACTTATAATGCAAAAATAGACTACATGGAAAAGAAAATACGAATAGGGAGACCAATCACCCACCCTTTACCATTATATGTATGAAGAATGCTACCACTAGCCTATATGTGTCAGCTGTGAAGCAAGAGTAGATGATAAATAAAGGTGGTCAAACATTCCTTCCAGTAGTTAGTGAGTTGGAGCCTAAGGTGCAACACTTATAGGAAATAGAGGTCATCAGGGAATATGTAGATGTGTTCCCGGATGATTTGCCTAGCACACCAATTGAAGTGGACCTCTCAATAAAATTAGCTTTGAGGATGAATCCCATTTCCAGGACACCTTACAGGATGGCCCTAGTTGAGTTGCTTGAGCTAAAAAAGCAACTGTAAGAACTGCTAGACAAAGGCTTCATCCAACCTAGCACTTCTCCATGGGAAGCATCGGTCCTCTTTATGGAAAAAGGAGGAATCACTTTGTATGTGCATAGACTATAGAATGATAAATTAGGCTACCTTAAGAATAAGCACTGTTCGGGAAATTGGTTTGCACGGCCGCATATACTCCTGCATATACCTATTCAGTCACCATACCACACCGCATATTACTAATCGGTCCACTAAGCATTCATGGGCCGCATATACTCCTGCTTGGCCGATTAAGCGGTCGATTAAACTCCACTTTTTGAAAATCCCACAACTAATGTTCATTCATTTTGTACATACATGCATATATATATACACATTTCATTATATATATAAATTGAGATATATAGTCATTGAATTATATGTATACATTGTAATACATATAAAAACTCTCCACACTCATTTGTACATTTATGTGAATACCTTTTGATATATTAACATGTATAGATACATATAAAATATACCTAAATATAAAATTACATATTTGTGCATGTATATATACATTTTGATTTAATCACATTTATACACACTATACATATATTTGTACATTGATTTACCTACATTGTTACAACCCCGATTTTGGGTTCTTTTGGTGAGAAATGTAATTTCTCATATTAAAGATATTTGAAAAAATAATGATATAATTTGTTTTGAATAAATGGATTTCGTTTACAATAGCCTTGACGATTGCTTTGTGGGCTTTATTGGCTATTGGGCCCAATAATAAGGAAATTCAATTAATAAATGAATAATTGAGTTTTTGAGAAAGGAAAGATGTGGAAACCTCTAGAAGACAAAAGAGTATAATCCAAAGTTGGATTTCGTGCCTCTTGGGTTCCTTGGGTTCCAAGGAGTCCAAAGGTGCAAAAAGAAAGCAATAAGAAAAGAAAAGATCAATAAAATATTTCCTTATTAAGAAAGAAATTGAAAATAATGGTAAAAGGTGGAAAATAAGTGAAAAGAAGTATAATTGGATTATCCTTGGTGGAATTTCGTATCCCAAGGATTCCTAATGATAAAAGGAATACCAATGAGGAAAATAAAAGAGAAATAAAGAGAAATCCTCAAAAAGAGATATTTTAATAAGAATAAAACAAGATAATGAAGAATAATGCATTTAGATGCATCTAGAAGGATAATAAGTATCCTTAAAAAGTAATTTCGAAATCTTAGAGTTTCTTGGGGTCCAAGAAGCCCCAATGAAGAAAAAGGAAAGAGAAAATGCAAATAATACAAAAATATGAGGAAGATATGTGTTATTTAATTAAAAGTTCACATATAAGTCCTTGTTAAACAAAATAAGGAAAAAGGGGAATTTCGTGCCCAAGGTTAATGTTCTAAATAATTTTCAATAAAATATAATCCCAATTTAAGATGGTGGGAGAAAATCCAGATGGTTCCAAGATACCTTGTGACTTAAGTAACTTATTTGACAAATAAGTTAATTTTATCTTGGAAATCATGTGTCATAAAGATATGGGAGTAAATTGAGTTATTTTTAGTTCCAATAAAAGGAAACACCATGTTTTGTCTTCTCCTAAATTTTGGTGCAAAAGAGTCTATGAAGAAAAATATATAATAACTTTTCTTTTTTGGAGTTTAATCAAAAAGGAAACTTTCCTTCTTGTTTCCTGATGATGATCGAAGACCTGTAGTCTCCTGCCTATATGAGAGGTGTGTTGGGAGAAGGCGAGTGGCCAGTCTATAAAAAGAGGGTTAGATGGGCTGTGTTGCGCAGCGTTCAGCATGATTTCGGATCCATTACAGATCTGCACCCTAGCTCAAACCTCGACGCCCTCCTCCTCCTCCTTCAGCTGTTCCCCGAAGACACATAGGCCTGGTTTGGTCGCCGAGGTCCCCTGTGCATATAGCAAGGAAGTGGCCACCGTGGTATGGACCCTGTTCTGCCGTCCATGCCCTAGTTTTGCCACCGGAGCCTTCCCCTAGGTCGTTGGCCCAGATACAACAGCAGAGACGACGGGGACTGTCTCCCCCACCTCCGATCAAAGAACGCCACCACCTCCGGTTGGTTGAGTCTGAAGAGGGTTTGTGGAGGCTTAGGATCCCTTCTGCGGCTCCACGATGTCGGACACACGCGCTGCTCAGGTTGGACTTCGTCTACCATGTGCAAGCGCTACAGGTGGAGTCTCACAAACCTTCTCACATTCACGCATGTTCAGGCGAGCATAGCCCTCCCTCTGTGTGCAACAGGACTATGGGTGGTGGTCACACCTTTCCCTGGTCTAGCTGTGGCTTGGGGCGAGGAGGTGAGTCCCCTCCCGATCAGCCGAAGGAAGCTCACGGTGCTGCTGCACGAGAAGGGTGAAGCAGAGGTAAGGGAAGGACATAACAAAAAGACAAAAATGCCCCTCCATGTGTGTATGACACCTGAGGGAACTAAAGTCCTTTCTCATGTATTAAAAGGGCAACCAATATATAGATGAGTCACTGGCGTGGTCTCTTGCTATTGGCCAAAGGTAATTTACATTGTGAAATTCGTAGTTAATTATTGGTACCTCTGATTTAGACATGTTTTATATGAAACTTTATCAGGAGAACGAGTAGAATCCAAATAAAATACTCCTAATGCCTAAATATGATTTCTTTTCTAAAAGTATAGTTGGTCCATGAATGTAGGGTGATTAATACATAGAAACCCTAGTTCTTATTAATACATTGTAGATCATGTTAGATATGCTTCCTTGAGATTTAAACTGATGATGTGGAATGTAATGGTAAACTAACATGATTATGATCTTAATGATGATAATTAGACTTTCTAATCAATGCATATGAATAATAAGGTTTAAGGATCCTAATTTGTTAATTTGTTAGACTTAATTTAATGTAAGTGATCATAATGTAAGGATGAAATAGATTTGATGATCATGACTACACCTAATGTGAATTAGGGTTCTTGAGCCATTAAATCAATAAACATGTGGATTTGGGTTTAGAAACATATCCCTAATGACAAATTTGATGCTAAGGAAACCTAAACCCTAGACTGGGGTCGAGTAGGGTTTAATGTGATTAATAATGTGAAGGTGACAGATTATGTTTTATATACATGCAGATTATAAATGATGAATGCTAGATTTGCTTGGATTTGTTGATTGACTTGATTGTATATACATGAAGTCTATGTTGAATAATCTGCATGACTCACCATTGAGGTATGTGGTTACGCCTATGAATATCCTGAATTAGTTTACCGAGGATTTTCGAGGTTTTATCGATGACTCGAATTAAACTGTTGGATGCATTTAATTCTTGCAAATCATAATGTGGATATGACTATCACCTAAGATAAGTGCCTACTAGCTCAGATCCTAGTCCCCTCTGTAGCTTTATAGATTGACCTAGTAAATGGCTACCAATGGGGTAGGTCCATCAGGTCATTAAATGACTTAGTAAATGGCTACCAATGGGGTAGGTCCATCAAGTCATCATGAGTCAGGGATTGGGCTACCTTTGGGTAGGACCATGCGACTCCATAACCCTAAGAATTGGCTACATGTGTGGTAGGGCCATGGGGGTAAGGATCTACCACATGAGAGAGGTAGTATCCATGTCCACTGCAGGGACAACACAGAGATAGGGGATAGGAAAGGATTGAGTAGTATCGCTTAAAACATAATCTTGGATGGTAAAGGAATATTTGAATGACTACATTGTTAACATAGTTGCCCAATTATTGTTTACCCCATATACCAGCTTTGACTGACTGATGTTTTGTTTGTCGACGTTTTAGGAACAACAATTGAAAGAACAAATAGTAAAGTGATACATTGTGGAAACAAGAAATAAAGTGCAAGGAGGATTAGATAGAATAATTCAAGCTCTGGATAGATAGATTTCCAAAGTTTTCAAAGGTAAGTAAAGTTTTAATTTTATACCAAATTCCAGTTAGTTAGTAGAATTTCATAATTATTATTGATTATTTGTCAAACCTTTGATCCTGTTAATTGAATAACGGCTCTGATCTTCGGGTCTCCCTTAATTGGGGGTTACCGGGAGGCGTGGTCGTTACATACATTTTAGTATTTGTACATATATTACAAACACATTCTATATATAGACATATATACATATATAAGCATATCATACATCATACATGCATATTAATATGTTTATAAGTAAATTAATCTACGTGCCTACTATATATATTTTAATTCATGATCTCGCTATATTATTTTATATATAATTATTTTATTGAAATAAAAAATCCGAAACCGCATATACTCCTGTATATACTCCCACATACCTCATATACTCTATGTAGTACCCTCTCTACTCGTACACCGCATCCGCTTTCCTTAACCATGAGAACAAGTATCCTCTACCCCATATAGATGACTTGTTTGACCAACTCTAACAGCCTGCATCTTCTCAAATATTGATCTGAGATCAGGATACCACATGTTTTGAGTTAAAAAGGAAGATATTCTAAAAACTATTTTTCAAACCCTCTATGGCCATTATGAGTTTTTGGTTATGCCTTTTTGGTTGTCCAATGACCCATGTGTGTTTACGAACCTAATGAATAGTGTGTTCCAACCCTTAATTGACTCATTTGTCATAGTGTTAATAGATGATATCCTAGTCTACTGTGATAACCTAGAACGACACTGTGACCATCTCTCTAGGGTCCTTGATATCCTGAGAATGAAGAAGTTCTATGGGAAATTCTGGAAATGAAAATATTGGATAGACTGTGTCATGTTCCTTGGAAACATTATATCCAGAGGGACTATCTCAGTGGATCCTTCCAAGGTGTCAATGGTGCATGATTGTTTAGCACCAAAGAAGTCTTCTAAGATTCACAACTTCCTGGGATTGGTTGGGTACTACCTGAGATCCATCAAGAATTTCTTAGAGGATGCTTTTCCCCTCACCAAGATCACTAGAAAGGCGAGAAGTTTGTGTGGTCTGACTTATGTGAAGATGATTCTAAGAGTTGATGAAGAAGTTGACCTCAACTACCATGTTGACCCTACATTTGGGCAATGAAGGATTCATAATCTTCATCGACACATAAAAAATGGGACTTGGATGCGTGCTAGAGTAGAATTAACATGTTGTCACCTATGCCTCAAGATAGCTCAAGATGAATGAAGTGAACTACCCAAGACATAATTTAGAGTTAGTGGCAATTATCCATGCCCTAAAGATCCGGTGACATTATCTATATGGAGCTACCTTTGAAATCCTCACCGACGATAAAATCATGAGATATCTCCTAAATCATAAGGACCTAGACTGAAGACAAAGATGATGGATGGAATACATGAAAGACTATGATTTCACCATTGCCTACCACTCGAGAAAAGCTAAGGTGGTGGTCGATGCCCTTAGCCGGAAACAACTCGGATGTGCGACTATTGTATCCATTCAGTGGAGAGAGTAGGAGGAGTTTTCTAGATGGACTTTGTCCATTAGAAGACTGAATTCATTTGTCTAACATTCAAATAAAACATGACTTGTTGACCGGTTTGTTAGCTGTCCAACTAACCAGATCATAGCTTAGAAAAGATGAAAATGTTGATGGATAATCCTCAAACACACCTCTAAGTAGGTTTTTATGGTGGAATCCCATACAAAAATCATATTTGGGTTCCTGAGGATTCAACTTTAAAGACACATCTTAAAAGAGGCACATGGATCAAAGTACACAACCTGGTACAACCAAGATGTTCAAAGATTTGCAATGATACTTTTGGGGGCCTAAAATGAAGAGAGATATAGCCTCATATGTGGATAGTTGTCTTATGTATCAGATGGTGAAGGTTGAGCACCAGTGGCCTGATGGATTATTGCAATCTTTGAGATAATTGAGTGGAAATGGGATCAGATTACTATGGATGGTCTTCCTAAGACTAGAAAAGGACATGATTCTATATGGGTTATGGTAGATCGCCTAACCAAGTTGGCACACATCCTAGCCCTAAATGTTACTTCTAAGGTGTCTGACCTGGTTGAGTTGTATATCAAAGAAATAGTCTGCTTACATGGTGTTTCGAATTCGATTATTTTTTATTGTGACCCAAAGTTCACTTCCAAGCTGTGGAAACAAGTGTAAGAGGAACTCGGTATGAGGCTAAAGTTTAGTACATCCTATCACACCAAATGGATGGTTAGTCAAAAAGACAATCCAGACCCTAGAAGATCTATTGAGAGCATGTGTTCTTGATTGAGTAGGATCATGGAAGCAATACCTATCCATAGAAGAGTTTGCTAACAATAATAGCTACCTAGCTAGTATCGAGATGCCTACGTATGAAGCTCATTATGGGATGTTGTGTCAGTCATTGCTTTACTGGGATGATGTTGATGAGAGGAATTTGCTTAGGTAAAAATAACTACAATTGTATGTTGACAAGGTCGTTGATCAAGCAAAGGCTAAAGAGATCCCATGATCGACAGAAGTCATATGCTGATATGAAGCATAGTGGATTGCAATTTATTATAGGTGAACATGTGTTTCTAATAATTCGAGCCCTTCAATATATAGCCAACATATGAGGAAAATTAATTCCCTGATACATGGGTTTATTTGAGATTCTACAATGGATTGTCTAACCTTACTGCCACAAGATAGTATGATGCATGATGTGTTACATGTATCCAATCTGAAGCGCTATGTGAAGGATCATGCCCACATGCTAAATATTTTAACCTATAGAACTCCAAGGGAGACTGACATATCTTGAGTTAGATGTAAAGGTATTGGATACCAAAGCAAAAGAATTCAGAAATAAAAGGATTGAGATGGTAAATGTTCTATGAAATCACATGTTTTGAGGGAGAGGATGTTATAACCTAATTTTTCATATTGTTTTACACTTGTTTGATTGCAAATAGTGAAATAATAAGTGTTTTACATGCCTTGTCTGTAAAAAGTATGTGTTTGATTTGCAAAATCACTATTGCAAGGGTTTCGTCATTTTACTATTTTCCAACAATGCAATGATAAATATGGGGTAAGAAAAAAAGAAAAACCAATGATAAATATATTTACGAGAATAATGGATAATTGTTGTTTTACATGTGGAATTATGTGGAATTCTCTAGAAAAGTGGTGTTGAAGACCAGTAATGGTTTGGTTTCATTTTCACATGGTTCCTAAAGAGAAAAGTAATCAAAATAAAAGATATGAAAAAATAGAAAGAGAATAGTGTTAATTTGATGCCTTAGATATTGAAATAGAGGAGAAGATTAGGAGAATAATAAAAGTATCTTTTGTTTTTTAGTTTTGATCTCAAACCTCTCTCACACTTAGATAAAGTTATTAAAAACTTTCCTTCAAAATTTGAGATTAAAATATTATAGGAGTGAGAGATTTGCAATTTTCTAGAAATCAAAAAGTTATTGGATTAATGGATATATGAATTAAATGTCATGGTTCAAATTGTCTTAGAAAAGAGACTATCAGACCCAACCCCTTTAGTTTGTGTGTGTAATCTGAGCCAAGGATCTAAGATCCAAGGGCACCTGGTCTTGTCTAGCTTGAGATGAAACATGAAACTCAAGAATAGTACACATGGATTTCCTTTTTTTATTTTATTCCATTCTAATCCCCGCACAACTCTAGAAACATCCCTAACATATTGGCGAAGAGAAATTGCACCTACCTGACCTAGGATTTGCCTACTTTGGAAGGCAATCTAGGGATTCCCCTGTTGCCTCCATGAATAACACCAAACCTTAAAACATGAGCTATAAGATGGGGAAGAATCCCCACAGTGAGACCACTGACTCAAGGGAGAAGTTCTACCCATCTTGAATGCCATTCCATTGCCTCCAATTGTTCTATAAACCATGCTTCCTACTTTGATTTATCTTCTATGTTATAACCAAAGACACTCCTTCATCGTCCATTCAACTTATGGTTCCCTCCGAGCAATCAAAGACCACCTGCCAACTCATAAGGACACGGCAGAAAGGATCACTCTCTCACCTACTACTCCTAGACCCTGGCACCTAGAGTCAACTCAAGTGTTGATTCAGCCTTGTCGGATTTGCTCACGAGCCTAAGAATGAAGGAGAGAGATGAGTCTTTGGAAAAAATGTCTTCTTCCCTCTCCTCAATTTGATAAGGTATGGGGTCATTAAGGTCTTTTTATTTTGTTTAAACCCCAACCACGTGTCCACGGGGCACTAAGATTGTGAGAAACCATTGGCTCACATCTGTCTAGTGGCACAACTGAAATCCTAGTCAGCCATGAGTTGGCATGTTGTGATTGTTTGATAAGTACTTGATTTGTGAAAATTGTAATAATTACTAGGATAATAGGATTAAGATGAATGATATATGAAAATTGATGATAATAATGCAAGGAATGTAATAAAATTAGTTCTAAGACCTAGTTCTATCTCTAATTCTACAAGTGCTTAAAGTTACCACACTACTACAGAAACAGCCTTTGGCGTCGGTTGTTTAACCCCCTTTGGCGTCGGTTTCCGACCGACGCCTATGTGAGCGCCGCTAAAGGTCGAACACTTTGGCGTCGGTTTTTTAACTGACGCCTATTTAACCTATAGGAGTCGGTCTTTTAGTAGATAACCGACGCCAAAAGGGTTCGCGCCACAGAAAATGGTGTCATCTAGGACACATTCGGCGTCGGTTATCTACTAAAAGATTGACGCAGAAAGTGTCCTAGATGACGCCGTTTTCTGTGGCGCGAACCCTTTTGGCGTCGGTTATCTACTAAAAGATCGACGCCTATAGGTTAAATAGGCGTCGGTTTGACACGAACAGCCGACGCCATTTCCAGTACGGCTGTGGCCACATTAGGCGTTGGTGTTTTGCAAAAACCCGACGCTGTAGGTCTTTGCTGACGGTTTTCTGTAAATAACCGACGCCTATATCTATTTTTTTTTCATATCAGTTTGCAGGCCTGCTGTGGCTGGCCAGCAGGATGAGAACCTGCAGTTCATTTTTCTGAACTGCAGGTTTACGACATCCATTGATATCAGCCTACAAACAAGCCACAAACCTGCAAAATTCACAAAAAATAATTCACACAAGTAGATACATTCAGACATCAATTCAATTCTCACATTCACACATATAGAAACATTCAAATACATGTATTAACATTCAGAAATATTCATTTACAAAGTATCATTCATTATCGCTATCAACATCCCAATTATATCTTACAGTTGCCACTGCTTGTATGGCTTTTGCCCATTCTTCTCTTATTTCATTTAATGCTTCCATCGTATATGAAGCATGTATATTTTTTAAGCGTTTACCTGTAGTGTTTTCAGTTTTAAACACCTGCAAAGAGAATGATGTATATATATAAGTAATAATATAAAAATAAGATTGATATATTTCATACTAACTAATGAGACTATATATAATACCTCATGTATGGTATCAATGTCCAATGCGGCATATCGGATAATCATCTGCATAAATCGCATCACATAGTATGCACATGCCCAGCCATTGTCTTGTGTAGTGCACTATAAATTGAAACATACAAAATAATACAACTAAGCACAATTCACATCAATAATATATACATTGGAGTTGGGAACTTACTTGTACGTTCTGCCAATTTATTGGCTGGTTCTTTTTCCTTGGGACCGTTCCTCCAGCCTTTTTGAATGCATCTAAACCCCTACATGTTAATATAACACAGTAAATTGCATAAGTAAATAGTAATGTAATAAGAGATGTTAACATATACAAAAATGAAATATTTCTCACCAGAATAATGGCATTCTCATTACGTGTCCAATTTTAGTGTTTAATGTACTTCCCGCGGGATCTAGATAATAAATAGTGAATGTCCCGGGGACAATAACTAGTAACTCCCAATGTCTACCGCTAGAGGTAAAAAGTTAACAATTAATAACTCAAAATGCACAATAAAAATGGAATTTTCTTAAGTCCAAATTATAAATAAAGTAAACTTACTTGACATTGAATGGAGCTATTATTATCGTCTTCTTTTGTTGACCAAAAATTGTAAAAGCATCTATACAGTATTGTTGAACACTATCAGGGTCTTTAGCTACCAAACTAATCAATGAAGGAATCAAAAATCCCACATGATCAAATGCAAATTGTTTGCAATGATCTTCGACTAAGTAGCTGCAAAACATGTATTACGTATGCATTAATATATAAGAAACCAGCTCACCGGATCTTACACAAGGTATATGGATGTATAAATAAGATCTCACCTTATCAATGTCTCTATCATTGATGTATTCAACCACTCATACATAAACAGCTCAATAATATCTTGTATAAATAAAGAGCTATCGTATGATTGTCCTGCATAATCTGCATCTAAAGAAACAATTATAGGGCAATGTATATTATGTGCCCATAGCCAACATGTCATTCCCCTACAAGCAGGACCTAACGGGTATGTTAGATCAGTTGGAACCCAACTTGGTAATGCGGGAAGTGGAGGTGGAGGCCTAGGTGCTCCAGTTGTCTTCTTTTTAACCTATATATATAATTTCATATCAGTTGACCTCATATATACACATTAACAATTTAAAGTAATGTAAATTTATCTTACAATTTCAGTAGTGTAGACGACATCTGCTTTGGGCCACAATATCACCCCGCCTTCTGCATCAGCAAGTGTATCAATATCCGGGTGGGGATATGGCAATGTAGCTTCTCTCTAATCGGGTAACACACGTATCGAGCTCACACGAACGTAGCCCTGTGGCATTGGAGTCCCGTGAAACATTGCCCCAGGAAGGGACGGGTAAGCCTGCGCCTCTGCAACAACGTAGAGTTGCATTCTTAAGCGGCATGGCTTCAATGCCTACAAATTTACGTAAAGAATATTATACATATATACATATCATCTTGAAAACATAACAACTTGAAAAGACTAACTACAATGTCATAAACAATACTTACAGCAGACGTGTTAGGCGGTGGGTCTACAGGATTACTTGTAGTCTGTACATCAGGAGAAGAGTGGGTCACCATAGGCTGATTGGAAGCCTGAGATGCCTGCCACCGCAGCAATTCTTCCTTGACCTTCTCAGCAACTACATCGTTGACCTTCTTAGCAACTATATCCTCTACTCTCTTATTCTCCTATATATGGATAAAAGAAACATTAGCTTCTTATTATTGAATTTCCTTTTGCAGCAACATTCTAAAAAAAGTATAGTGTTACACCCCGATCTCACAATTTCCTCAAATCATGAGATTAGGGCATAAGATAGGACTTATATGTAACACAAAGAACACCCTTAACTTTTTTTTTCTTTAAAACTCGTGTTTCCCCGCATTGAACCACATAACATCTTAACAAAGGAATCTGAACATTTCTTTTACTAATCAGACTTCAATAGTAAAGATACATGTATAAACATTCATGATGTCTCTCACACCTTATGCACATAAAACTTGCTAATTAGCATACATATCAAAAGAGGAACAATATTACACATCGTAATTACAACGCTCTCTCTTATCTCTTACTGAGGACCTAGAGTGACAAGGACCGATTGACTCAACTAATCTTGTACTTAACTCTTGTAGCAGATCTACACTGATGCTCTGACCATCTTCAAGTCCACGCGGTTAACCCTAAAATGTGTGAGTAGAGGGGTGAGTCTACTCGCTCAGTGAATGAGTACTTCAAGGAAACAGTCTAAGGCACTAATGTGATTACATATATAACTTTGAGTAAACGATATGAAATTTAACAACAATAAATACTACACTGAGCAGTTCTAAAACAATATAATTGAAATAACAAAGAATGTAAATATTGCATCCAAAGAATAACTACTAGAAGACTATGCTCTAGTCTTCCTTAACTCTTTCATTTATAAGGAACTCTGTGAACCTATATGATCATATTTTAACTTATGCCCTGATCTATGCAGTGTACTCTGCATAGAGACTCGCAGTGCACTACGGCCACACCGTACAAGACTTAGCGACACACCCGGGAAATGCTAAGTCTGACGCCAGCCCTGTTCTGCCACAGGACCACAGGCTCTCCGGCCTCAATGCACTACTATGAGTGCTCTAGACTCCTCCTCACTAACTTGATCACACAGGCGGAGAGTCTCACGGGGTTACCACCATGACTCCGCACGGTTTTTGTTGCAATAACCCCTATTTCCTCCAGTGCCACCATGACTCCACACGGTTCTTGTTGCAACACTGGCTCTCTGTCCTCGTGCCACCGTGACTCCACACAGTTATTGTTGCAACACGAGTTTCACCCCTAAGAAGCAGATCTCTCGAAGGGGTTCTACGGTGTTCAGGGCACCTAAGTCTTAACATTAATATTATAGATAAATGTGAATAGAAATCATAACTCATTTTACATTTCTCACAAGGCTCACACGGCCTGCCATATCATATCATATAAAACATCATAGCTCATGTATTCAACATATACCATGTCTCAGTAACATCCCTTTCTAGGGCATGTCATATCTCATCACCTACAATTTACGAGATATGTATTGAAATATAAGAAGCCCTGCAGTATGTAGATATCAACTCAGAGAGAACAAGCATATAAAGTTAAATGCACTAGAAACATACAATTCAACAGTTAAGTATCACCACATCTCATAACGAGATCTTTCATGTCACCATAACATGATTCATTGAACACCCTATCCTTAGGGTTTCATTTGCCTTATTCATTCAATCACATGCCAACACCCTACTCTTAGGGTTTCATTAACCTCATTCACCTTTTCATTTACCTCATTCACTTGTCACATGGCTCTCATAAGGATTTCATAGGTTATAAGCGTTCACTAAATAAAGATTGTTTTCAACAAATCATATACAATCGATATATGTATGAAACCATGGAAATTGAACTAAATTTAGGTTTCCATGCTATTCACTGAGATATCATGCACCAAGGATAAAATTAAAATAAGGTAATCCATGAGGTACATCCTAACCACTTATAAGTTTACTAGTCCTTTTCAATAAGGTTGAAACTCTAGAGATATCTCAATTAAGTTAAACCCTAATTACATCATATGGTATAAATCTGAAAAGCATTTTTTCTAGGATGTGTTGTATACGTTTCTGATGTGGATCTACCATCAAAGAGTCATTCAAATAGAGAAGAAATCCATATCATATCAATTTGCAACAACTTAAATTAAACGGACATTTCAGGTTTTAGAATCACATACTAAGCAATTAGGGATTTGGATGCTATAATCAAATTTCGTGCATTATACTGTTTAAAGGAAGAACCCACTCACCCTAAGGTGTGAAAACACCTCAAAACTGTAGCTCAACTCAGGGAATCTCGAACTCATATCAAATCCCTAGCAAATCTCCCAATTCTTCTTCCATTCAACTAGGAAACCTTGAAAATGAGGGATTATGAAGAAAGGGTGAGAAAAGAGGGAATTTCGACATCATCTTGGATCAAATCAGAGCATGGACGGAATCTTGACATGAGAGAGAAGATTCACCATAAAATTCTATGCAAAGGATCCAAACTTACTTGATTTCACCATTCCTCGGACCGCAAAATCCTAGGTCAGCAATTCCTCCTCTTTCTCCACTCAAGCCCTAACTCTCCCTCTCTATCTAGATTTTAGTTTCTCTGGGATGGATGACGAAGAATGAGATCTGTGTGTGTGTGGTCGATCATATAAGTCAATTTGAGCTGCTTGGGTCAATTGCATATTGACCCAACACTCAACTTTAATTATATTGGCTGAATATTCAGTTATACAAAGTTACTGTAATTCGTTTATTTCAGAGATCAAACCTTCTCCAACAATTATGGGAATTTATCAAGTTGTTTATAATTGATCTATAAAGCTTCCGTTAAAATTTGAGATCATTTGGAGTTACCAATAAATAATTAAAAATAGAACAGTGCACTGCTATATTGCAGTCTGCAGCAGATTCGGTCGAGTTTGCCCTGCACAGAACTCGACCGACACCCTCACTGTAGAGATCAAAAGTCATCCAAAAATTATTCCAATTTAACAGAGTGTCTAAAACTGTTTTTTTCAAGAAAATTTAAAATTTGAGATCAATTGGATATACCAATAAAAAGATAAAATTCAATTACCACACTGCTATATAAATCTGGAAATATGATCGGTCGAGTTTGATACTCGACCGATAAACAGGTCAGAACATTCTTCAAAAATTCTGATATTTTCCAATGTTGTTCACATTTTATATATCCAAATCATATAAAAATTTGAAGTAAATCATAGTTACACATAAAATACTAAAAATCATTTAGTGAGACATTCTACTTATCAAATTCTGTATTCATGTATCATCAAAACCCTATTTTGGGCCGATTAGGGTTTATGTTTCTCAAACCCTAATTCTCAAGGAAAATGAACACTTAAAATTCTTATCATAGTTAAAACATCCTAATTGTGTTATCGTCATTAATTAGATTTCAAGAATGATTATTCCAATTAATCTTTGCAATTGTCTAGGTAAACCCTAGTTTACCAATTAAGCTCAGATGGGGTCGTAACAACTCTCCCCCCCTAGAATGTTTCGTCCTCGAAACATAAACCTACAAGAAAGATACATTCAAGGTTATTCTAAGCTTCTAAAACCTTCCATGTCATTATATTCTTGTATTTCATACCTGAATGTAGTTTTCAACATTAGATCTTTTAATTCTTTACTAAATCACAACATATTTCAAATAGTTCTCAATGATATCAAGCAAATTCTTTATGCCACAGTCAAACATTGAATGCAAAGATAAACCACCACGCTTTCGCTGCACAACTCTGATACAACTATCTCAACTTATGCGTCTCAGAAAGTTCTATTGTTTTGTATCACCTTTAAGTGACAAAAGCGAGTTCACCATGCTATTTTAAACTTTAATAAAGTGCTATTCAAATAGCAAAACAGTCTTGAATTAAAAGGCTAGATTCAACAATCAATTACACAATACTATTCTTGGCATCCCCATTGGGTCATGGATGCATGAGGTGAAGTATTACCACCTCATTCCATACTATCCTGTTTCGATCCTGGGACCTGTGGGTTATGGGCCCACACACAATTCAAAGTGTAACCATCGTATTATATCATTTTAGGGTTTCAACCACAATAATAATGTAATCCACAATTGTATCAGTCATTCAAGCATTAATCATACTCAATTACCATCACTCAGTTATATTAGAGCTAGGTAAAACAAGCTACACTTCATTAGGGTTATTTGTCCAGACAATCTGATTATCATCCCTTTCTATTAATATGAGTGAATAGGTATAACTACCTTATTCAGGATATCCCTCCATGTGTTCTGACATCATCCAAACCGTATCACCATATCACAAATACACAATAGTAAGATGCATATCAGGTATGAATTACTACAACTATCATACGCCTTTAATTTAACATATAGCTTACACAAATACACTGAAATCATACATAGAACCAACTTTCATACCTTAATATGCCTCCAACAAATCATACATGTAAAAACAAATTCACATATTACACAAAGCTAGTGTTTTCCCATATCTCTCTACTCATTCATTACTTCTTTACTTTTTTTACTACCTATCCTTTTCATATGATTATTTACAATAAACATCATTAACATTGAAGTATTTAAGATAGGAATAGATTATTCATCATTCTTGCTATCACACAAGAATTTTATTTCTTATCGCACTTCATCATATAGTATGTCACTATTACATTCACTAGATGACCCCACCAAGGTAGTTATGCACCATATATGATTCATTTTCTCTTATCATTTCATTCCCACCTTGCTCTCATTAAGGAATATATGAAAGAGAAGATGATTTTAAGACTTGGAATACTTGTATTCAAACATTCCCTTAATACATTCTCGTATGTAGATTTACTTAGTTATCAACAGAGATATTTGATTAATTAGCACTTGCTTGAATCTCACAACCTCTTTATTTTATAACTTCTCCATCATATTTCAAACCCTATCTTACGTTTCATAGTCCTCTTACCATATACTACTCTTTAACCCGTCATCTTTAATTCTAAATTTTTCTCTTATGACCATGTTGCTTATTCATATGTATGGTCATGTATACTGATGCGATGATTTTGAGTCGCATTTATAGACCTATTTCATATGTGTTTTGTGCTCTAATTACGCATTTTTATGGATAATATTGCATAATTCACTTAATTTGGTCTTTGCCATCATATTATATCAAATCCCCTTTGTTTTACTATTTTGAGCATTATTTATCATAATATTATTATATGTGTGGATTTACTTGGTCTTGTTGTGAAATTTCAGGAAAAACAAGTATTTGCTTCCGTCGATACCATCGACGGATGTCGATACCATCGACCAAGCCACAGGTTGTCAGCCGAGAAGAGCAATACAGAGTCGATACCATCGACACCTAAGTCGATGGCATCGAGATCACTTCATGTTGCTGGCGAAGATGCAGTCGATACCATCGACAAAAGTCGATGCCATCGACACAAGGAGAGCTACAGCGTCGCTAGAAGACAAAATCGACGCTACAGGAGTCGATACCATCGACGCCCAAGTCGATGGTATCGAGATCACCACAGGCGCTCAGAATAAAAGAAAGGAAAGCTGCCGCTAATCTGTTGGGTCGATACCATCGACCCGCGTCGATGGTATCGACGCCGGCAGATATGCGTTGGATCTGTTTTGATCTCGATCAGACGGCTGTTGTTATTTGACGACCTAATTAGGGACTTATACCTAATGACGGCCGCCCACACGAAAAAAGGATCTTATTTTTGGATTGCACGAGTGTCGAGGAGGAGAAAAAGGAGAACGGAGGCCGAGAAGCTCATCCTGGGTGATTCGGACGCTGCCGAAGACGATTTCCACCACCGACAGGCGGGTAAGATCGTGTTCTATGCCAAGGATCCACCGGTTCTTCTCCGTTCAGGGGTTTTCACATTTATTTCCCGTTTTTCTTATGAATTCCCCAATTTCTACCATGTATTCGTGTGAGATGAACATGAGAGGCTAAAACCCTCAATCTTTAGGACCAGGAGTAGCCCGGGAATGCATTGTATGACATTTTTATATCAATAATTCATATTTTTCTCTCAAATCCGTGGTATAGATTCGTTTTCTCCATTTCTATTGTTATGCTTGATCACCATAATAATAAATTAACACCCTTAATCACTTCGACAGAAGGATTAACGGTTGAAAAGAGACAAATTCTACATTAATCAACAAAACCCTTGACAAAGGAGTTGTAAAATTAATGGTGGGAACTGAGAGACCGTTTTTAATGCGCTTAGTTTAGGGGAATGATTACTACGACAGTGGAATCAACCTAAACCTAAGTAGTGAATTACACCACGACAGTGGGTAATTCTCATTTCAGGCCACTACCCGAATAGAGAGAGAAGTGTGAGGAATTATATGAAACCTAATAAAATGTTGACCCACGGTGAAACCGCCATCCTAAAGATATCCCTTTGAATTGATTAAATTAACCTTTAATCGATTGTTTTCTTTGTTTGATTTTTATTTTCTTTTTAATTTGATCAACAAAACCCTACTTTGTTAATCGGCCTAGCTGATTGCGATTAGTTAGTAGAAGTCTCCAGTAATTCATGTATCCCTGAGTTCGACTCGGGCCTCACAAGGCCTATATTACTCGACGTGTATATTGCTAAGAGCAGCCACTCTAGGCCACATTTTTTTTAAAACAATTTCAAAAATTCCTTTATTTCTCTATCATTGTGTTGACTCATTCAAAGCATTGTACTGAACCCCTATTTCCATATTTTAGGTACTTTGCATGGTACACACACGTAGTCGAGACTACGTGAATCGCACACCTGAGGTTCCATCTGCGAGACCAGAGGATGAGGACTGCTACGAGGAGGAACACCAAAGTGATATAAATTCGGAATCAGAGCAAGAACAATCAGAAGAAATGGCTGAAGCACAGACAATATGGGAGAAGATCAAGGCGTCTTCTTCCTCAGCATCAAAGGGGCCCATAAAGAAACAGGGGCTCAACATTCCAACCTACAAGATCGACCCGGCACTGATTAACTTGGTCAAATCCAACACATTTCACGGGCTGAAAAATGAAGATCCAGTGGCACACATTAGTCAGTTTGTTGAAAATTGCGATATGGTGAAGATCGACAGGTTCCCGCAAGATGCGTTGTATCTCAAGTTGTTCCCAAGTTCATTGGCAGGAGCAGCGCGAGAGTGGCTTCATAACCTCGACGATGAGTTTGTTGAATCATGGGATCACATGGTAGAGGTTTTCTTCGAGAGGTTCTTCCCTCCTGAGAATACCAATGATATGATCAGGAAGATTCACAATTTCAACCAACATGCGGGTGAAACTTATTCTGAGACGTGGGAGCGATTCCAGGTCATGTTGAGGAGATGTCCACATCATGTATTGGACAAGGAAACCCAAGTGAAGATCTTCTACTTTGCTCTCTCCGAGCATGATAGAAGCAACCTGGACTCGGCTGGTTCTGGATTTTTCTTAAATAACACCGATACAAGATGCTGGGAAATATTGAAGAATCTGGCACGGAAGCAATCTTGGGGAGAAAGAGAACGAGGCCCAGTTGAGAAAGCAAGAGTTGCCAGTGAGTCAAAGGCAATGAGAGAGCTGAACGAGAAGATGGATCTTCTCGCAAAGAAGTTGCTGCAGAAGGAAGACAATGAGTCCGAGGATGAGGCTCAGGTCAAGTATATGAGGCAACAGCAAGGGTACAGGAATAATGATTATTCATGGCGGAAGGATAAGAAATTTTCATGGAAGGATCCAAACAATTTTCTGCAGGATCCGGATGCCAAGCCTGCACCGGTCACGGAGGATAAGAGCACAGAGTTGCTCAATCAAGTCATCAAGCAAAATCAAGAGTTGATGAACACTTTTGGGCAACAAATCAAGCAACAGGGTGAATTTATGAACCAGTTTGGGCAGACTTTGTAGAGCCACGGAGCTCAAATGAGAACTATAGAGACTTCCATGGCGCAGATGGTAGCCGAGATTGCAAGCTTGAAGAAGCCCGCACATCCGGGTTTTCCGGGGAACACCAATGTTCCCGGGGGAAACCAACAGGCCAAGGCCATCTTATTGAGGAGCGGTAAGAAAGTGTTAAATCCACGGGCGGATGACACAAGCACACCGCAGGACATAGTTGAAGAAGCAACAGTCAAAGAGCAGCCCGCACCTGTCATAGAGAAAACTGAGGACATAGCTGAAGATGGTAAGGAAGAACAAGCCACTGAGGAGGAACCGCAGAAATTAACTCCCTATGTGCCACCTCATCAAAGGGCACATATTGTTCCGGTCCCATATCCCAATAGTGCAAAGGCAAGAAAGGTGGATGCACAGTTTAAGAAATTTCTGGACAGCTTTAGGAAGTTATCAGTGAATATTCCTTTGCTAGAGGCGATTGAACAAATCCCGTCTTATGGGAAGTTTCTCAAAGATGTAATCACCAAGAAGAGGAAGATACCCGACACTGAGGTCGTGGTATTGAAGGAGCAAGTGAGTGCTTTTATTATGGGCACTTTTCCGCCAAAGAGACATGATCCCGGTTGTTTCAATATTTCTTGCTTTATCGGGAAGTTCAAATTTGGTGAGGCACTTTGTGATTCCGGGGCAAGCATAAATCTGATGCCCCTTTCTACATTCAAGAAACTTGGATTGAAAGAGTCAAGGCCAAGCAACATGACCATCCAATTGGCCGATAATTCTGTGGTGAAACCGTATGGAATCTGTGAGGATATTTTGGTAAAGGTAGACCGCTTTGTTTTTCCGGCTGACTTCATCATTATGGAAATGCAGGACGAGCACGGCAATGAGTTACTACTTGGTCGCCCATTCCAAGCTACAGCTGATATGATCTTGGAGATGGGGAGAGGTCGTTTGACCTTGGGCATTGCGGATGATCACTTTGAGATGGTCATGCCCAATAGCAATGCATCCACTAAAGCAAAAGCACAGTGCAACATGGTGAAGCATGTGGAACACAATATCTCACTTTGTCTTGGGAAGCCATTTTTGGATATGGCTCATGTGATGAGCAGGATAGATAATGGGACCCTAGCAGTGGACCTTATGGAGCAAACTAAAGTTGTCTCTTTATGCAAGGCTGTTGGGTTTCCAAATGATGAGAATGAGGACATTCCACCTTCATGGGAGGATGATGCGATTATTACTTCTGTTTCCGAAGCATATTCGGAACTGCCTTTGGAGGCGTGCTTGCTAAATGTCACTTATGATTGGATGCGGAGTACTTCACTCAAGGAGTGCGCCAAGATGCTACGAATGCTTCCATGTTTCTACACAAGGCACTATGAAGATTTGGGTACACTTCCCCCACCGCTACAATCATCTCTTATTTGCCCACCTGATCTGGAGTTGAAGCCATTGCCCCCGCATCTGAAGTACGTCTTTCTAGCTGAGGAGGACAAGTTACCAGTGATTGTTTCTGCATACTTGAGTGTGGATGAGGAGGAGCAACTACTAATAGTGCTCAAGAACCACCGTGGAGCTTTTGGGTGGTCTGTGGCGGACATCAAGGGGATCTCCCCTACACTTTGTCAACACAAGATACGGCTCGAGGAGGGAGCCAAGCCAGTCATACAGCCTCAAAGACGTCTAAATCCAAGCATGATGGAGGTTGTCAAGAAGGAAGTCATAAAGCTTCTTGCTGCAGGGATCATTTATGCCATATCCGATTCGACGTGGGTGAGTCCCACACAGGTAGTCCCTAAAAAGGGGGGAATCACTATCACTACAAATCTTTTGAATGAACCTGTCACCACCCGATTGGTAACCGGGTGGCGTGTTTGCATTGACTACCGCCGATTGAATGCCGCAACTCTTAAAGATCATTTTCCATTGCCATTTATCGATCAGATTTTGGAACGTCTAGCTGGTCGGTCGCATTTTTGTTTTCTAGATGGCTATTCGGGGTACAACCAGATTTCTATTGATCCTTTGGATCAAGAGAAGTCTACGTTTACATGTCCCTATGGGACGTTTGCTTACCGCCGTATGCCGTTTGGTTTATGCAATGCGTCGGCGACTTTTCAACGCTGCATGCTCGCAATATTCTCTGACATGGTAGAGCGGTGTCTTGAAGTTTTCATGGACGACTTCTCGGTGTATGGAGCGTCTTTTGATTAATGCCTTTATAACTTAGATAAGGTATTGCAGCGGTGCGAGGACACACACTTGGTCCTCAATTGGGAGAAATGTCACATGATGGTGACGGAAGGAATTGTGCTAGGACACAAGGTGTCTAGCAAGGGTCTTGAGGTAGACCCCGTAAAAATTGAGGTGATTTCTAAGCTACCCCCACCAAATTTTGTAAAAGGGGTGAGAAGCTTTTTAGGACACGCCGGGTTTTATCGGCGATTTTTCAAGGATTTTTCAAAAATCGCAAAGCCATTATCGGAATTGTTGGAAAAAGACGCAGTTTTTTATTTCAATAAGAAATGTCTTCACGCATTCGAGGTTTTGAAGGAAAAGTTGATTTCAGCTCCGGTTGTTCAAACGCCGGATTGGGCAAAGCCATTCGAGTTGATGTGTGATGCGTCCGATTATGTTGTGGGAGCTGTTTTGGGGCAAAGGGTAGATAACAAGCCTGCTGTGATTTTCTACGCCTCAAAAACGCTTAATGATGCTCAATTGAACTACACAACCACGGAAAAGGAGTTACTGGCCGTCGTGTTTGCCTTTGAAAAATTTCGGCAGTACTTAGTGGGTTCTAAGGTGGTTGTGTGGACTGATCACGCTACAATAAAGTATTTGATGGAGAAGAAGGATGTGAAGCCTAGACTAATTAGGTGGATTTTTCTCCTACAAGAATTCGATATTGAAATCAAGGACAAGTCGGGAATTGAAAATGTGGTGGTTGACCACTTGTCTAGGTTAGAGAGGGTTGATGAACAAGGTTTGCACATACCCATTACCGAGACCTTTCCTGATGAACAACTTTTAAAAATTGATTCTAAAGAACCATGGTTTGCGGAAATTGTGAATTATTTGGCTTGCGGGATCATCCCAGAGGATTGGTCCTATCAAGAGAAAAAGAAATTCTTTCATTCATTGAGATATTATTTTTGGGATGACCCGATTCTCTTGAAGCAGTGCAGGGATGGTATTCTTCGCAGGTGCGTGCCGGAGGTGGAGTACGAGAGTGTTCTCCACCACTGTCATGCGTCGCCTACAGGAGGACACCATGCTAGCTCACGGACAGCAGCCAAGGTGTTGGAGAGCGGCCTTTATTGGCCCACTTTGTTCCGGGATGCCTATGATTTTGTTAGGCAATGTGACCCGTGCCAGCGCGCAGGTAACATCTCAAGGAGACAAGAAATGCCCTTGAATGTATTTCAGGAAGTTGAGGTATTTGATTTATGGGGCATTGACTTCATGGGACCCTTTGTGTCCTCAAATTCAAATCTTTATATCTTACTTGCTGTAGATTATGTGTCGAAGTGGGTGGAGGCAATCCCCACAAGGACTAATGATTCGAACGTAGTGTGCAGGTTTGTCAAAGAGAACATTTTCTGCAGGTTCGGGATTCCCCGAATGATCATAAGTGACGGAGGCACACATTTTCGAAATCAGAAATTCCCGACACTTTTAAAGAAATATGGGGTCAAGCACAACATCGGCACCCCATATCATCCACAGACGCAAGGACAAGTGGAGGTATCAAATAGAGAAATCAAGAAGATTTTAGAAAGGACCGTAGCATCCACAAGGAAGAATTGGAGTTTATTGCTACCAGACGCGCTTTGGGCTTATCGAATGGCGTACAAAACACCTATAGGCACCACGCCTTTTAGGCTGGCGTATGGCCGGGCTTGCCACCTTCTGGTGGAAATGGAGCACAAGGCCCATTGGGCGCTAAGAAGGCTGAACTTGCGCTATGATGAGGCCGGGAGAAAAAGGATGTTTGAATTGAATGAATTGGATGAGCTATGCATGACGGCATATGAGAATGCCCGCATCTACAAGGAGCGCACAAAGCTGATCCACGATCGCCATATTGAGATGCGCACGTTCAAGAAGGGAGACAGTGTTCTATTGTTCAACTCCCATCTCAAACTGCATCCCGGGAAGCTGAAATCCCGGTGGAGTGGACCCTTCATTGTGGAGGAGGTGAAACCGCACGGAGCGATTCTCGTGCGTGATGGAGATGCCACGTTCTTGGTGAACGGGCAACGCTTGAAGTTGTATTTTGGTGAGAATTACAAGAGGAAAGTGAATGAGGTCAAACTCATTTCACTTGTGCATGAATGAGATGAAGGGAAGACGTCTAGCCTAAGACGTTAAATAAGGGTGCTTGTTGGGAGGCAACCCAACCATTGGTACATTAGGATAATGTAATTCGAGTCATAGATTGCTTTTATTTTGTTTAAATTTTAGTTTAAAAATGATACCTTGATCCGTTTGTTGAATGTGCAGGCACAGGCAGGGTCGATACCATCGACACACTCGTCGATCGTATCGATGTGGGTTCAGGTTGACACCAGCAAAAATCACACTGCGTCGATACTATCGACACCCCCGTCGATGGTATCGACATGGTCCCAGACAGGTCACAATAAAAGCGTCGATGGTATCGACACCCCAGTCGATACCATCGAGATCTCTGGAGATATTCAGACGAATTTTGCTCAGTCAACTCGATACCATCGACGGCCTCGTCGATGGTATCGACATCATCACAGGTTGAATGCAACACAACGGCGGTGTCGCAATAAAAGCAAGTCGATACCATCGACCCCCTTCGATGGTATCGACAGACATGTCACCGATCCGCACACAGACATTGACGACGATCGCAACAGCCACATCAGCGATCCGGGTGCTGCGTCGATACCATCGACTTCCGTCGATGGTATTGACTCGTCAGCAATCCGGGTTTCTCGATCCAGCAAACGTCAGCCGTCGATACTCACGAGGGAGGCGGATACCCGCGAGATGTGTCGATACCATCGAACCGCGTCGATGGTATCTACGGGTCAACAGGGGCGCCGATCAAGCCTATTTAAGGGGAATTGCAACGTCATTTGATGTCACACCTTCAGAGCAAGTATCATCCTTTGCGCCGAGCACTCCCTCGAGCCCTCCAAGACTGAAGAGAAGCGTCATCGAGCGGAGATCTTCATCGAGCGGAGAATTTCTTCTCCATCTTCACCGAGCTCTTTTCTTCTAATCCCATCTTTTCTCGCAACCATGGTGCACGCCGCCAGAGCGTCATCCTCAAGCACACACCCTATGGAGATCGAGGAGTTTGTTCCTCCCCCAACCGCTTCCATCCCTCATCCATGCCTAATTCATGCCAACATGGATGTGAGAAAGGTCTACGAGGAGATAATGAAGCGAAAGTTCGAGCCCACCCGGTATGTGGACCGGGGCATGATCCAGGAGTTGGGATTCGAGTCCAACTTAGCCTATGTGCTTCATGGACAAGCACGCCTCACCAACAGAAGCCTATGCCCTGACGAGCTGCAGTACCATGCGGATGGGCAGCCGTTTTTCGGCGAATGGCCCACCTACAAGGAACTGGTGGCGGAGTTCATGGCGTCTCTCGACGTCTGCGTCGTACCAAATGATGTGGTAGCATCGGACCAGGAATGGATCAAGGGAAGGGTGTCCTTCCGACTCTTCAACAACAACTACAATCTCACACTGGTCCAGTTCAATCAAATCTTCAACTGGATCCACTCTCCACATGATCACCGAAGGCCGGACTCCCACACCGACTATGCAAAGATCTTCTTCGAGCTAGTTACAGTGTCGGCGGGGAAGACCGTGAGCTACCACAATGCAGCGGTAGCAGATTTTGAGCACCCGTTCGTCCGGGTCTTGCATAGGATGTTGAGCTTTTCATTCTTCGCTCGAAGTGATCTTGCTTTGAGCAAGTTTCAGGAGAGTGACTTGTTCTTCCTTTAAGCACTCCTGAAGCGTCAACCATGCAACTGGGGGGCGTTCTGGCTATAGCGCGTCCTGGCGGTGAAGAGGAGCACAAGGAAGGCTCCAATCCATTTTGGTGGTCTTGTCACCAAGTTGGCACTTTACTTGGGGCTGAACTTTCAGTCCATGACTCCGATCTCTACGAGGAGCAAGGTGAACGTGCAACACTTGCACCGTTCAAACCTCATTCTTCTCCGGGACGGGTTGGCGTACGCTCATTGCCACGTCAACCAAGCTTATCAGGAGAGCTCCCTACCGGACGACGTCTTCAACATAGAGGGCAAGCAGCACTTCCGGTGGCCAATCATAGCCATCGAGTCCTCCGAGGAAGAAGGCGGAGGTGACGAGCAAGAAGGCGAGGCTGCAGAGGAAGAGGAGGCTTTCACACCTCTTCGAGCACGTGTAGCACCACGGAAGCGTCCAAGGATGCATCCGGGTGCATCTTCATCATCTCAGCCCCCGCCGCCATCACCACAGCATGAGCAGCCAACCGAGGATCCCTATTCCATGCAGGGGATGTACACCATGTTGCAGGACATCCAGCAGACTCAGCAGCAGCACATGGTTATGTATACCGGCATTCATGAGACTACGAGTCGGGTACTTGACAACCAACGGGCTATGTTCGAGAACGAGCGGCTCATCCTCGCCAACCAAGAGCAAATGCACACCCGGTTGCAGCAGATAGAGACGCAACAGGAGCCTTTCTTCGACCATTACTGGAGTCAAGACTACTTTGGAGGCTATCCACAGCCTCCGTCGAGGACCCAATATGATCCAAGCTTCCAGGGGGAGTACCCGTCTTGGGATCCTACGGCACCGCAATACCCACCACCGCCTCCGCAGGATTGATCAGGGTATCACTGTTCCACCCTTAAGTTGGTTTTTGACTATGAGGCCATAGTCAAATTCAAGCTTAGGGGGGTGGCTGGAACAGCTCTATCTTTTATCTTTTCTTTAGTTGTTTTTAGTTTTTGCTTTGTTATTTGTTCTTGCAATTTTAGTTTTTGTTTAGGATCCACATCTATCTAGTGTAATCGTGGATGTCTTAAAAATTGTCATCTCGCTGTTTTCATGGGAAATTTAAGGGAATTTAAAATTTTCTGTGTCTTTTGGATAGCTTAACTTGGTTGTCCTTTGGGAACTTGTCCTATGAAAATGATTGATTATGTCAACTTTGAAGCAATATGGCACACCCACACCCCCATTGACTCATGAAAAGTGGATAGTAACGGTTGTTTGAGCCTAACCTAATCAAATGGTAATGAGACCTTAATTGGATTTAAGAGAAAGAACCCTTTGAACTACTACACATGTCAGTAAGGAGGGACACATGATATTTTTCTAAGGTTCAGTAACTTAATCTTGTGATCATTCCACTTCATATTTTTCCATAATCCACCAAAGAATTGGAAGTAAAGTACAGTTTTAATTCCTACTTGCGTGCATAGCATTTAGATAGGATTTGCATTGTTATTTTCATACTTTTGCATAAAATGAAAAAAATGTATAGTGATTCATGCACATTACCTTTAGGTGCATGTCATGTAGTTGCACTCATAACTTTCATGATTTTCATGCATAAGTACACTATGTACCTCAATTTTTCCTAAAAAGGCGATCTAATTGTTCCATACCCTTGAAATAGTGCAAAGACTTCCAATTGTGAAGAAAATGGCCTTATATATGTATCTCTAAGCAATTATGGATATGTGGGCTAAAAGAAAGAAAAAAAAATTCTTAAAATCTGGAAAAAATTTGAGAAAAGAAAAAAGAAGAGAGAATTTAGAAGGAAATGGAATAAGAGGGAGAAAGGAACATGATATCACTTGCATAACAAGGAAATTGAGTACATGATGTGGCTTAATTAGATTTCTATCTCTTTTTGATGTGGAAGGTTAGTGCATGCATCATTCCACCCAATTTTAAGCATTAGGGCATTTTCAATGTGCATTTGCATCATTTAGGGCATTTTGTTTTATGCATTTTAAAACTGTGTAATACTTCCAAATTCTTCCATGAATCACCCATTCCATCCACCCGTTGCTCGGATTGGTAGGCCACTGTGATTTTCTCCTCACTCATGTTTATCAGGAGAACTGCTTCCATGTAGATGGTAGTTAGGGCGAGCAACGTAGTGTAGGCGATCACAAGATGCACCAATGCTGAATCGGCGAACCTTATTATGTTAACTGCCTTATGTGATAGTGTTCATCAGTTTGAAGAATAATTTCTTTTATTGATGATTATTGTCGCCTATAGGGTAATTATTGTTCTGTGATTAGGAAAGGCCGGTTTGAGAATGTCCAGTGGGAGTCATGTGGAATGTGGGGTGATGTGTTGATTTTTAGTTGACATCTGCAATCCTATTCTAAGGATTAGTTGCTCGAGGGCGAGCAATGTTTAAGCTTAGGGGAGTTTGATGCGATGATTTTGAGTCGCATTTATAGACCTATTTCATATGTGTTTTGTGCTCTAATTACGCATTTTTATGGATAATATTGCATAATTCACTTAATTTGGTCTTTGCCATCATATTATATCAAATCCCCTTTGTTTTACTATTTTGAGCATTATTTATCATAATATTATTATATGTGTGGATTTACTTGGTCTTGTTGTGAAATTTCAGGAAAAACAAATATTTGCTTCCGTCGATACCATCGACGGAAGTCGATACCATCGACCAAGCCACAGGTTGTCAGCCGAGAAGAGCAATACAGAGTCGATACCATCGACACCTAAGTCGATGGCATCGAGATCACTTCATGTTGCTGGCGAAGATGCAGTCGATACCATCGACGAAAGTCGATGCCATCGACACAAGGAGAGCTACAGCGTCGCTAGAAGACAAAACCGACGCTACAGGAGTCGATACCATCGACGCCCAAGTCGATGGTATCGAGATCACCACAGGCGCTCAGAATAAAAGAAAGGAAAGTTGCCGCTAATCTGCTGGGTCGATACCATCGACCCGCGTCGATGGTATCGACGCCGGCAGATATGCGTTGGATCTGTTTTGATCTCGATCGGACGGCTGTTGTTATTTGACGACCTAATTAGGGACTTATACCTAATGACGGCCGCCCACACGAAAAAAGGATCTCATTTTTGGATTGCACGAGTGCCGAGGAGGAGAAAAAGGAGAACGGAGGCCGAGAAGCTCATCTCGGGTGATTCGGACGCTGCCGAAGATGATTTCCACGACCGACAGGCGGGGAAGCTCGTGTTCTATGCCAAGGATCCACCGGTTCTTCTCCGTTCAGGGGTTTTCCCATTTATTTCCCGTTTTTCTTATGAATTCCCCAATTTCTACCATGTATTCGTGTGAGATGAACATGAGAGGCTAAAACCCTCAATCTTTAGGACCGGGAGTAGCCCGGGAATGCATTGTATGACATTTTTATATCAATAATTCATATTTTTCTCTCAAATCCGTGGTATAGATTCGTTTTCTCCATTTCTATTGTTATGCTTGATCACCATAATAATAATTTAACACCCTTAATCACTTCGACAGAAGGATTAATGGTTGAAAAGAGATGAATTCTACATTAATCAATAAAACCCTTGACAAAGGAGTTGTAAAATTAATGGTGGGAACTGAGAGACCGTTTTTAATGCGCTTAGTTTAGGGGAATGATTACTACGACGGTGGAATCAACCTAAACCTAAGTAGTGAATTACACCACGACAGTGGGTAATTCTCATTTCAGGCCACTACCTGGATAGAGAGAGAAGTGTGAGGAATTATATGAAACCTAATACAATGTTGACCCACGGTGAAACCGCCATCCTAAAGATATCCCTTTGAATTGATTAAATTAACCTTTAATCGATTGTTTTCTTTGTTTGATTTTTATTTTATTTTTAATTTGATCAACAAAACCCTACTTTGTTAATCGGCCTAGCTGATTGCGATTAGTTAGTAGAAGTCTCAAGTAATTCACATATCCCTGAGTTCGACTCGGGCCTCACAAGGCCTATATTACTCGACGTGTATACTTGCGTTTAAGCGTGTAGTAAAATACACGTCATATACCATGTTGCACATATTTCCTCCTTTATCTTTATACTATTGTGAAGTTAACGTTCTAAATTAATAGTCCTTCTATTAGTTTTTCCTCATGTTGAATACATTACATATTCTTCATTATTAAATCAAGTGGATCATGCATGGGTCAAACATAGTTTCTCTTTCAATCAAGTTTTTCTCTCCTGAATATGGTCTACCTTTGTATGACTTATTCATTCGTTAAACTACACCTATGTTCTTTGCTTAGAAACTAGTTTGTTGTTCTAGTCTTATGAATTACATGTTCATACGATCCTCTTCACTTTTACTCTTTTGAAGACTCTTTACTTCTATGGACCTATTGAATGCTCAACCCTATTCTCTACTTATCCTTTGCTTTAGAGTTCATAAAAGCATTATACTCCATTCTATGATTCATTCTTCATGATTGATTCTTGCTATCTTGAACCATACATACATTTCACATATCTTTTCTATATTTCATATGTATAGTTCATATAATATTAATCAATAAACTGATTATGAACTTCATATCATGTTCCTTTATTCCCAATTAAGGGTTTCTCATATGAGGCCCCAAAATTGAACCTCAGATATCAGTTTCAACTAATTCTTAGTTGTTCTGATCTCGCCCATATGTTTCATCATCTTACTGTATGTACATTCTTACTCTGATGTGGGTCTAATTATTCAAATTCTATTCTTATTATACTATTGATAGGATTCATTAGATCCCAGTAACGCATCCTGCCAGCCGGACCAGGCCAAACCTAAAGTCCTGAAGCCAAGAACTATAAAGGATTTCTCAACTCCTATTCATCTCAGAAGTGTGGAAGAAAACTTATCCACTAACAAAAGCTCATTCAAAGGTCAATTCTAGTCTATTTGTTACAAAGAATGAAATCAATAAATGCTACAACTGCATAGTGTACAACAGATATTAAAGACCCATATATATTTCAAAGTATTGAATATTTCAATTTAAACATATAAGAGCATTTCTATACATTTCCAACAAAAACAACATTATGAAATGTAAGTTAAATCTCCTTTTACATTTATGCTCTTAATTCTTGTTTCTTTTCTCGTTTTCTAACCCTAACATTTCTAGGGTTCCTCTCTAGCCCATTCTTCCACTGTATACCTGGCCAGGGTATACGTGAGAGAATAGACAGAGTAGCTTGTACTGGTTGATCCAAGTACTCAGATATCGGGCCAGGATATCCAAATACTCAAATCCCCAAAGCTAACATCAAACATCTCCTATTTGCCACACATAGGACTCTAACTTACTAACTTAATGGTCCTTGACAACTCACCCTAAGCTCTGATACCAAGCTGTTACACCCCGATCTCACAATTTCCTCAAATCATGAGATTAGGGCATAAGATAGGACTTATATGTAACACAAAGAACACCCTTAACTTTTTTTCTTTAAAACTCTTATTTCCCCGCATTGAACCACATAACATCTTAACAAAGGAATCTGAACATTTCTTTTACTAATCAGACTTCAATAGTAAAGATACATGTATAAACATTCATGATGTCTCTCACACCTTATGCACATAAAACTTGCTAATTAGCATACATATCAAAAGAGGAACAATATTACACATCGTAATTACAACGCTCTCTCTTATCTCTTACTGAGGACCTAGAGTGACAAGGACCGACTGACTCAACTAATCTTGTACTTAACTCTTGTAGCAGATATACACTGATGCTCTGACCATCTTCAAGTCCACGCAGTTAACCCTAAAATGTGTGAGTAGAGGGGTGAGCCTACTCGCTCAGTGAATGAGTACTTCAAGGAAACCGTCTAAGGCACTAATGTGATTACAGATATAACTTTGAGTAAACGATATGAAATTTAACAACAATAAATACTACACTGAGCAGTTCTAAAACAATATAATTGAAATAACAAAGAATGTAAATATTGCATCCAAAGAATAACTACTAGAAGACTATGCTCTAGTCTTCCTATATGATCATATTTTAACTTATGCCCTGATCTATGCAGTGTACTCTGCATAGAGACTCGCAGTGCACTATGGCCACACCGTACAAGACTTAGCGACACATCCGGGAAATGCTAAGTCTGACACCAGCCCTGTTCTGCCACAGGACCACAGGCTCTCCGGCCTCAATGCACTACTATGAGTGCTCTAGACTCCTCCTCACTAACCTGAGCACACAGGTGGAGAGTCTCACGGGGTTACCACCATGACTCCGCACGGTTTTTGTTGCAATAACCCCTATTTCCTCCAGTGCCACCATGACTCCGCACGGTTCTTGTTGCAACACTAGCTCTCTGTCCTCGTGCCACCGTGACTCCGCACAGTTATTGTTGCAACACGAGTTTCACCCCTAAGAAGCAGATCTCTCGAAGGGGTTCTACGGTGTTCAGGGCACCTAAGTCTTAACATTAATATTATAGATAAATGTGAACAGAAATCATAACTCATTTTACATTTCTCACAAGGCTCACACGGCCTGCCATATCATATCATATAAAACATCATAGCTCATGTATTCAACATATACCATGTCTCAGTAACATCCCTTTCTAGGGCATGTCATATCTCATCACCTGCAATTTACGAGATATGTATTGAAATATAAGAAGACCTGCAGTATGTAGATATCAACTCAGAGAGAACAAGCATATAAAGTTAAATACACTAGAAACATACAATTCAACAGTTAAGTATCACCACATCTCATATCGAGATCTTCCATGTCACCATAACATGATTCATTGAACACCCTATCCTTAGGGTTTCATTTGCCTTATTCATTCATCACATGCCAACACCATACTCTTACGATTTCATTCGCCTCATTCACCTTTTCATTTACCTCATTCACTTGTCACATGGCTCACATAAGGATTTCATAGGATATAAGTGTTCACTAAATAAAGATTGTTTTCAACAAATCATATACAATCGATATATGTATGAAACCATGGAAATTGAACTAAATTTAGGTTTCCATGCTATTCACTGAGATATCATGCACCAAGGATAAAATTCAAATAAGGTAATCCATGAGGTACATCCTAACCACTTATAAGTTTACTAGTCCTTTTCAATAAGGTTGAAACTCTAGAGATATCTCAATTAAGTTAAACCCTAATTACATCATATGGTATAAATCTAAAAAGCATTCTTTCTAGGATGTGTTGTATACGTTTCTGATGTGGATCTACCATCAAAGAGTCATTCAAACAGAGAAGGAATCCATATCATATCAATTTGCAACAACTTAAATTAAACGGACATTTCAAGTTTTAGAATCACATACCAAGCAATTAGGGATTTGGATGCTATAATCAAATTTCGTGCATTATATTGTTTAAAGGAAGAACCCACTCACCCTAAGGTGTGAAAACACCTCAAAACTGTATCTCAACTCAGGGAATCTCGAACTCATATCAAATCCCTAGGAAATCTCCCAATTCTTCTTCCATTCAACTAGGAAACCTTGAAAATGAGGGATTATGAAGAAAGGGTGAGAAAAGAGGGAATTTCGACATCATCTTGGATCAAATCAGAGCATGGACGGAATCTTGACATGAGAGAGAATATTCGCCATAAAAGTCTATGCAAAGGATCCAAACTTACTTGATTTCACCATTCCTCAGACCGCAAAACCCTAGGTCAGCAATTCCTCCTCTTTCTCCACTCAAGCCCTAACTCTCCCTCTCTCTCTAGATTTTCGTTTCTCTGGGATGGATGACGAAGAATGAGAGCTGTGTGTGTGTGGTCGATCATATAAGTCAATTTGATCTGCTTGGGTCAATTGCATATTGACCCAACACTCAACTTTAATTATATTGGCTGAATATTCAGTTATACAAAGTTACTGTAATTCGTTTATTTCAGAGAACAAACCTTCTCCAACAATTATGGGAATTTATCAAGTTGTTTATAATTGATCTATAAAGCTTCAGTTAAAATTTGAGATCATTTGGAGTTACCAATAAATAATTAAAAATAGAACAGTGCACTCCTATATTGCAGTCTGCAGCAGATTCGGTCGAGTTTGCCCTTCACAGAACTCGACCGACACCTCACTGTAGAGATCAAAAGTCATCCAAACATTATGCCAATTTAACAGAGTGTCTAAAACTATGTTTTTCAAGCACAGTTAAAATTTGAGATCAATTAGATATACCAATAAAAAGATAAAATTCAATTACCACACTGCTATATAAATCTAGAAATATGATCGGTCGAGTTTGATACTCGACCAATAAACAGGTCAGAACATTCTTAAAAAATTCTGATATTTTCCAATGTTGTTCACATTTTATATATCCAAATTTGAAGTAAATCATAGTTACACATAAAATACTAAAAATCATTTAGTGAGACATTCTACTTATCAAATTCTGTATTCATGTATCATCAAAACCCTATTTTGGGCCGATTAGGGTTTATGTTTCTCAAACCCTAATTCTCAAGGCAAACGAACACTTAAACTTCTTATCATAGTTAAAACATCCTAATTGTGTTATCGTCATTAATTAGATTTCAAGAATGATTATTCCAATTAATCTTTGCAATTGTCTAGGTAAACCCTAGTTTACCAATTAAGCTCAGATGGGGTCGTAACATATAGGTTACCTCTTCTTGTGAAAGTCCCACTCTGGGTTTGCGCTGGGATGGCCCAAAGAATGTTTTGATGCCCACACCAGCGCCTGCACCCCTAACACGTCCAGGATGTTCTGGGTTACCCAGAGCAACTGTCAATTCATCCTGTGTGCCCTGAGGGATGAACGTACGTTGTTTCCTCTGCTCATGCAGCTCCCGCTAATCGCCATCAACAGAAATTGGTAAGTTATCAATATTCAAATGATTGCTCTAAGAGTTGTATTTTACCATTTTCGCAGCCGCCTCAGCAGTTACGGGATTCTTTATTTCACCATTCTTGTTTTGCCTCCCAGCTATCCAGATATCATGGCGAGGCATGGGTGTGGCAGACTCCTCAGTAGCAGCAGACTCCTGAGTAGCCGCAGACTCTGCCTGTAGTCTTTGGTGAATGCTTGCATAGCCTTTTGGACCCATAGTGTGGTCATGCACATTCAGTGCCCGCCTTGCTTTTTGTGTGTCACTGAGGGCCTAGTTAGTATGCACATTAATGATTTGGTTAGTAGCACTAAATGTTAATCTTGAATAGGTGAATACAATGTATATTAATTAAATTGGGAGTGACGCCTAATACCTTGAATTCTTCATATTTTCTTGAAGCAACAAAATTGTCCCAATCTTCTTTGTCCAAGAAGTTCCATTGTTCAAGGGCTGACTTCTTCTTCTTATCACCCTCTTTTATGTATTCTCTGTTCAGATTTGTCCTATAATTCCTAAGCATCTTTCCAGCGTGTTGCATCACACTTTTACTATGCAACTTCTCATCCAATGCAAATAGATTCTGTAAAATAGAAATGTTATTAACTAGTATCCAAAATAGAATTGCAAATAATAGAATAATAATCTACAAAATAGAATTGCAAATAATAATAACTCACGCATAAATCCTTCCATATCAAGTCTTTTTTCCCCTGAGGAACTTTATGCCAATTATCACACTTAACACCACAATGGCTCCGAGTGGTACACCCAAGATAGTTTACAAAATTATTGCGGTTCACTCCAATTGCATTTCCTCCATTATCAAACTCCACAACCAATTTGGATCCACTGCCACTTAGCGCTATTAACTTCTTCAACAGAGTGATGCCCCTTTTCTTGTTAAGTGTTTGGTGCTGCGCATCAAGTTGCTCCAGTGCTTCAGTGGGTACATGTGCATCATCAACCTAAATTTTGACAAAAATAAACACACTGAATTAGCCCAATATAGAAATATAGGATATATGACATAACTAGAAGATAATGAATTTTATAGAAATACAAGATATGTTTTTAGAACTTACATTGGTATCCTCGCCATGCTCGTCATGCACAGCATGCTCATCATGGACTTCATGCTCATCATGGACATCATGCTCATCATGGTCAGCCATCTGAAAATGTCATTAAAAAGGCAAACATTTAGCATTTGTATTAACTAGAAAAAGGAAAACATTTAGCATTTGTATTAACTAGAAAAAGGCAAACATTTAGCATTTGTATTAACTAGAAAAAGGCAAACATTTAGCATTTGTATAAACATACATGTCTCTAAAATTGTGATCTTTTATCAATTAACAATCCTTCATTGTGATCTCCGCGCACATATAAGTCATCATTAGCTTCAATATTTTTTGGAGTTGGTAACCCAACTGAGAATGGACTGGAGTCATCATACTTATCATAGTACTCTTCTTCATCTATAGGATCTTCAATGAATTGTCTTTTACCATGAAGAACAAATGACCATTTATCATTCGCAGGATCATCGATATAGAATATTTGTTTCGCCTGTGATGCCAATATGAATGGTTCACCCTTCTCGCCAATCTTTTCAAAGTTCACCAAAGTGAAACCCAATTCATCCACTATAACTCCTTTGGTGTTATCAACCCAATTACATTTAAAGAGCGGAATTTTGAAATCTATGTAGTCAAACTCCCAAATGTCCTCAATGGCACCATAATATGACATTTTAGCTTCACGTGGACTCTTATCCTTTGCACTTGCAAAGTACATAGTCGACGCTTGAAGAGTGACCCCACTATTTTGGACGACACTCTTATCATCTTGGCGCTTTGTGTAATATATGAATCCATTAATGTCAAACCCTTCATAAGACATAACATTCGGTTTTGGTTTAAAGGCGAGGCATTTGATAGTTTCTGTAATATCATTTGGTGTTTGAGATAATTGATGTAAGACTTTATCTTCAAACCACTTAGTAAAAGTCTTATTATGCTCTCTAGCAAGCCACATTGAACTTGCTCGAGGATGTTGTCTCTTTATGAAATTGGTATGTTCCTCGATATAAACACTCACTTCATCCATATTGTGTAAAGTATACAAGTGAGCTTGTTCCAACTGCTCACGGCTGATTACTTGCACCCGTGATCCCAAAATTCCTTTGCCCTCCTCAATATTCTTGTCATTATCAGGAGTGTCATTACCACTGAGAAAGTCATTGCAAAAATCCATAACCTCTCTCGCCACATAACCTTCAATAATACTCCCTTCAGGCCGATAACGGTTTCGAACATCACCTTTAAAAATGCTCATGTATCGTTCAAAGGGATACATCCAATGCAAGAAAACTGGTCCCAACATTTTCACTTCCCTAGTCAAGTGGACAACAAGATGTACCATGATATCAAAGAATGAAGTAGGGAAATACATCTCAAGCTGACATAGGGTAACAACCACTTCTCTTTGCAAATTATCGAGAGTATCAGGGTCAATAACTTTGCTGCATAGACTGTTGAAAAAGAAACAAAGTCTGGTAATTGCAAACCTTACATGCTTCGACAATATAGATCGAATTGCCATGGGCAATATTTGTTGCATTAGAGTGTGACAATCATGAGATTTAAGACCTATCAACTTCATATCTTTCATTGATACCAATCTACGGATGTTGGATGAGTAACCATGTGGCACCTTAACATTTACCAAGCATTCACAAAAAGTTTTCTTCTCCTTTCTAGACAACGTGTAACAAGCGGGAGGTAAGTATGTTCTTTTACTACCCATTTCACGTAATTCTATTGATTCTGACCTTATTCCCATTTCACGTAGGTCCAGTCTGGATTTTATCCCATCTTTAGTCTTACCTGGTATATTTAACAGAGTACCAATAATGCTATCACAGACATTTTTCTGAACGTGCATTACATCGATACAATGCCTGACTGTCAAAGAACTCCAATAAGGAAGATCCCAAAATATTGACTTCTTCTTGAATGAAGAATTGTCACTCTGTGTGGCCATACTACATTGTGATTTCTTACCAAATTCATTGACAATGTCTTTTACTCTTTCATAAACAACATCCCCTGGTATAGGTTTAGGTGCACTCCGTTCATCATTCCATCCATTGAATGCTTTGCGCTTCCTACGATACGGATGGAATTTTGAAAGAAACCTTCGATGACCAAGATATACAGTCTTGCCGTCATGTTTTAGTCTTATTGAATCAGTGTTTTCTTCACATATAGGACACACTTTAGCTCCTTTGACACTATATCCAGACAAATTCCCATATGCTGGAAAGTCATTAATAGTGCAAAACAACATAGCGTGCAAACGAAATGTCTCTCTTGCTGAAGCATCATAGGTCATCACACCTTCAGCCCAAAGTTTCTTTAAGTCATCAATCAAAGGTTCAAGATAAACATCGATATCATTTCCGGGTTGTTTAGGGCCCGATATCAACAATGACAACATAACGTACTTATTTTTCATACACATCCAGGGAGGATGATTGTATATAACAAGCATGACTGGCCAAGTGCTATGTTGGCTGCTCAATGTCCCGTACGGATTCATCCCATCTGTACAAAGCCCAAGTCTTAGATTCCTATCTTCTTCACCAAATTTGGGGTACAATAGATCAATCTTCTTCCACTGTGGGGAATCAGACGCATGTCGTAGGATCCCATCATTATTTTTCTTAACATCTGCATGCCACCTCAAATTCTTCGCATCTTTCGGATTTGCAAACAAGCGTTGAAACTGTGATATTATAGGTAGATACCACAACACCTTGGCAGGAGAACCAGTTTTGGACTCCCCCGAAGTCGTCAATTTATACCGTGACGCACCACATTTTGGACAATCTTTCAAATCTACATAGTCCTTTTGAAATAATACACAATCATTCGGGCATGCATGTATCTTCTTGGCCTCCATTCCCATTGGGCACAACATTTTCTTTACCTGGTATGTTGAGATTGGTAGCTCGTTTCCTTCAGGAAGCATTTCTTTCAACAAAGTCAACAATGAAGTGAAGCTTTTGTCGCTCCATCTATTGTTAGCTTTCAACTTATACAATCTCAACACAGCGCTAAGCTTCGTAAACTTAGCACAGCCTGTGTATAACGGTATCTCAGCATCATGCACAATGTTTCTAAAGATAGGAGGTGGATCGATGTGCTCTACCCTACAACTATCCAGCATCACATCAACGATGTCTGCTGGAACTGGTTCGTTCACATTTACATCATCGGAGGCAATTTCTTCTTCCACCCAAGCACTGCTATCGACATCTACTGGTTTCGATTTTGAAATCTCTCCATGTCAATGCCATTCTGTATAGCCTTGTACAATCCCGTTCCACATGACATGACTTTTGATTTCCTCACCAGTGTTGACTTTCAAGTTGTTACCGCAATGCCTACATGGACAGTAGAACCTATCTGTAGGTTTCTTCCTATGTTCCTCGGCAAATCTAATAAACTGATCAAGACCAGATATAAACTCTGGGGTGCAACGATTACGAATGGACATCCATGATCTATCCATTCTATGATCAGAGAAAACAAGTATATATTAGGAAACAAGTATATATTAGGAAAAGATTAGGGTATACACTTACATCCTACCTAAGTGTATAGTGTGATGTCATTCTTATATATAATAAATGTGTACCACCTATCCCATCCTTGAACACCTAATCTCACTAGTAAGTGTATAATGTGTATTGGGTTTTCAAGAAAATTTCGGCAGCATTTCCCCGCTGTTCTCTAAGTACATATATACTTAGAGAACAAACGGGGAAATGCTACCGAAATTTTCTCGAAAACCCAATACACATTATACACTTACATCCTAAGTGAGATTAGGTGTTCAAGAACAGTCCCAAACCGGGGACTATCCAAGATTTACTCCTAATGAGTCAATCTCGGATGGGTTTCTAGGCCAACAAACACATTTGATGTCATTCTTATATATAATAAATATGTACCACCTATCCCATCCTTGAACACCTAATCTCACTAGTAAGTGTATAATGTGTATTGGGTTTTCAAGAAAATTTCGGCAGCATTTCCCCGCTGTTCTCTAAGTACATATATACTTAGAGAACAAACGGGGAAATTCTACCGAAATTTTCTCGAAAACCCAATACACATTATACACTTACATCCTAAGTCAGATTAGGTGTTCAAGAACAGTCCCAAACCGGGGACTATCCAAGATTTACTCCTAATGAGTCAATCTTGGATGGGTTTCTAGGCCAAAAAACACATTTGATGTCATTCTTATATATAATAAATATGTACCACCTATCCCATCCTTGAACACCTAATCTCACTAGTAAGTGTATAATGTGTATTGGGTTTTCCAGAAAATTTCAGCAGCATTTCCCCGCTGTTCTCTAAGTACATATATACTTAGAGAACAAATGGGGAAATGCTACTGAAATTTTCTCGAAAACCCAATACACATTATACACTTACATCCTAAGTGATATTAGGTGTTCAAGAACAGTCCCAAACCGGGGACTATCCAAGATTACTCCTAATGAGTCAATCTTGGATGGGTTTCTAGGCCAACAAATACATGTGTTGTCATTCTTATATATAATAAATGTCTATTAACTACAGGCAACATGGTTAATCCTAATCAACAGAGCATTATTAAATCATAAATCAAGAAATCAATAGTTTCAAACAAAAGGTCTAGGAATCTTTACTAGACATTATATGTTATAACCATTGGTTTAATAACCATATTTCTGCATGTACATGTTTATCAACTTTAAAACCCTATAATTCATGAAATCATTCTAATTCAATTTAATATGTTGGGATCACATAATTATATAATGACATCAGAATATATAGAAGAAACATAATTAACATGATTAACAACATGCTCATCAAACTAGGGTTTTCTTGAATATCATCTAATATTTGTGTACTAGACATTATATGTATCCCTAATCATCATATTTAACATACTACATTATTATGAACATCCAGATCAGATTAAGATCACACTATGTTATAACCAATATTGGTTTAATAACCCTATTTCCGCATGTACATGTTTATCAACTTCAAAATTAGAATTCTAGGATTCAGACACAATAGATAGGAAATAAAATCCGCAAGCCTCACCCCTACTATCGTAATCTCTATTGCAGCAATACTACCCTCGTAATCCCACAAATCACCCGCAAGCATTGTCACACCAATAAAATACATGTACATCAATAAAATACAGAGAAGAGGGCATACCGGTCTGGAGAAGAGTTGTGGTCTGCAGACGGCGGCACAGAGTGGGCGATGGCGGTGGAGAGGAGCTGTGGTCGAACTGGCGACGCGGCGGAGAAGCAGCTAGCAACCCTAAACCCTGGCGGTGGTGCGATGGCGGTGGAGAGCAGCTTCTGTCGTCCTAGCGACGGCGGCGTGGAGGCACTGGCACCGAAGGAGAAGGCGGCGTGGAGGCACCGGAGGAGAAGGCTGCGCCAGAGAAGGCGGCGTGGCGGCACTGTCGTGGAGGGGTGCGGCGGAGTGGAGGGTCAGGCGACAGCAGTTGCGGTGGGAGCTAAAGTTGTTTAGGCGATGAAACAGAAGAAAGGGGAACAGTCGGGTGATCGCAGGATATAAAGTTCACCTATAGAGTCGGTTGTTTGTCACAACCGATGCCTAAACAACTTTAGCGTCGGTTGTTTGAACCAACCGACGCTCAATTGGACGATATTTTCACAAAATTGTTTGGCGGGAACCACTTTCGGCGTCGGTTATCAATAGATAACCGACGCTGAAAGTGACACTTTTTGCACAAAGTTTCATCACACATAGGCGTCGGTGGCTATTTAAATAACCGACGCTGTATGTGACACTTTTTCTTTTCGCTCAAAAATTGGATTTCGCGGGAGCTTTTAGGCGTCGGTTTGTTATTGTCAACCGACGCTGAATACAAAGAGATACCCGTGTCTGGCTGGTCTTCGAATATAGACGTCGGTTTGCTTAAACAACCGACGCCTTATATGATAGGCGTCGGTTTTCCTTAATAACCGACGCCCAAAAAAGCGACATTGAATGCTATTTTTGTAGTAGTGCCAACTTTAATGTACTTAGTGTATAAAACCCCCTAATTACTAAGTTTTGATGATCATAACATGTTTAATTGATCCTGATAGTCAAAGACTGATCTTTTTAGATAAAAGGGATATCTTTGATCTAATCTGAGTTTAATAATATATAAGTTGATAATTAGGAATTTCTTGAGTTAAAAATGCATATGATGATAAAATTAGAATTTGTAACCAAAATGGTATTAAAAGTGATAATTAGGGTTTGGGAAGCCAAAACCCTAATGACACCCTAATTTGACCCCGTTACCCTAACTTGGACCCCAAGTCAATATTAATGTGAATTTGTGAAAAAATTAATAATGCATGTGTATTATTCTTTATTTGCATGGTAGTTGTTGATTGGTTGCTTTTGTTGCCTTTTACGTGGACCACAAGTTGCTTCTGAAATAGGTATGTGGTTGCTCCTATGACTACTTGCCTTAACCGACTTCTTTGGTTTCTCTTGGCTTTTCCCAAATGGATTGAAAATTAAATCCTTGCTTATTTATTTACTTCTTGCAATCTATAAAGCCCATATGTGTATCACAATATCTAGAAATAACTTGCTCAAGCCCATGATATTGATTCTAATTAAATGCATGCACAGTGATTGTAGAAAACACCCCTAGTGAGTGTATTGATTGATAAATACTCCCAGAGAGTGAGTATGATATCGTGAATACCCCCAGTGAGTGGGTATTCATGAGAATCACCCCCAATGAGTGGTAGATCAAAGTAATACTTCTTGAGAGTGAGTATGATAAAATTGGATGCCCCTAGTGATTGAGTATTCCACAGAGATTAAGGGTTGAGAAGCTAATAAAAAAATGTGTTTTGATTTTTTGATAATTGCAAATATGGTTGATTATGTTGTTACTCATACATGTGCTTATTGTGTTTCCCCCACATACAAGTATAGAAATATATTCCGATCAATATTTTGTTTCATGATATTTTAGGTTAAACTATTGTTAACTCGAAAGATGGACTTGCAAGAACATGACACCAAAAAGAAAGGAAATTGAAAGTCATAAAGGGAGGATTATAGTTAGTTAGAATTTCTTTCTATAGAAAATATTAGGTTTTCATCCCATGTAACTCCATTGATGAGAGGTTATTTTATTATCAAACTCATTTCCATGCATATAATGAAATTTATTGATTATTATTGGTTACTTGTTAATCCTGGATCTAGAAATTTTTATTATGGGTCTTGTCTCTTGGTCCTCCTTTTCAGGGGATAATAGGGAGAGGGGGTCATGACACATAGGGATGAATTTGAGAAAATTGGACTCTATTAATGCCACAATGTAGAAACAACATGCAAAGATCATGTTAATAAAATAAGGTGATAAAAATACCAAATTATTTTATTATGTATGTGTAAAGACCCCACTTCCCAGTAACCCCCAATTAAGGAAGACCAAGAAGCCAGAGCCACTATCCCCAAATAGAATTAATTGTTTTGCAAATAATACAAAATAATTAATAAATTCTACCAAAGACTAAGATTAAAGCAAGATAAAAATTTACTTTTCACATACCTTTCAAAAATATGAATTGAAACTTTACCCAATGTAGAGTTCTAACTAACTAAATCCTCCTTTCTTTAACTAGCTTTATTATTCAAATATCACTTCATTATTTGTCCTTTTTCAAGTATTCCTAAAATGCTGACAAACAAAATGTCAGTCAGTATAAAGAATATACCGATATGTGGTGGCAACCAATAACATGCACATATTTCATAACAACCTAATTACGTCAAATAGTTATTAACAATCCAAGATTATGTTTTCAATATAACTTCCCAACCACTTTTACTCATCCTCTGGGATATCCTCTCTTAGGGTTTAGTCCTTGCAATGGACTTTAGGCTACATTCTCCATCTTGAGCTTGGTACCTTATGTGTCACATCTCTAGGTGCCTTGTGGTCTTCCCTCAGGGGCTTGACAACCTATGACTTTCCCTCCAGGGCTTGGTCCTTGTAAATCTTACATCCAGAGATGGTATGTAGGTTCTGGCAAGTCATATATATTTACATTGTGTTAATCATAGTCACTTTATAGATTGTAGAAAATAAAGTCATCCAAGAAGTTATTTTCACTCAATCGATGAAACCTCAAAAATCACTGTGAAACTAAAGTGAGTAATCATAAAATAACCACATACCTAGTTTGGAGATCTCAAAGAATCAAACATCTATCCAATCCAATCTGACAGTTCAATCAAGCCAATCACACAAGCACAATTGAATCCTAAAAATCATATATGACCTAATTACTACTTACTCATCATAAACTCCTTTTATTGACTTGGGAATCCCCTCTAGGGTTTCTAGGTTGAATTAGGGTTTCTTAGGTCAATTTCTCAATTTTTACCTTTTTGGGTCAATAAACCCTAAAATAGCTTTCTTCATCACAAAACCCTAATTACATACATTATCCACATTAAGAGTCTTTATTCTCTAATTGACTTTAAAACATCATCTCTCTATCTTATTTATGGATTTTCGTTATTGAAACCATGAAAAGTTATTATTACCAAAATTAGGGTTTCTAGGCCCATTATTGTACTTTCATATACATGGAACCCTAAATTAAGCCAATTAAGCACAAGGATCGTCTTTTTAGACCTAAAGCTTACTTTTTACTAACAACATGTTAATATCAACTTAAATCATCCATAGCACTTTACTAAATCTCATTAATATTAAAAATAGGGTTTTACCATTAATAAACCATTAAAAGTAACTACTTAATATACTTTTCACATTAGAAGCAAAACTAGACCTTTATTATATTTTACTATATTCCTTCTATTTTTCTAATGAAAAAGCAAATGTAGTTTGTCTTAATCTGATCATCCTAATAATTTCCATGATTTTTACAAGCTAAGTATAAATACAAGAGTTTTTGGATTATTTGTACCTTTCTAGGATGATGTGGTGCATTGTCATTGGTCCTTGGCTTCCAACTCTCTACCATGTTGGACACATGGGTCCAGCATATATCTCTAGCCCTGCCAGAATCAGAACCAAAGGCCAGGTTGGGCCAGACTCAGAACCAAAGGCCAGGCTGGGTTGGATTGGGTTCATCAGAATCACCCCTTTTTACTCACTGTATCACCCCCATCCACAGGCACATGACTCTATTTCTCCATAGAAATAGATCAATGTGGATGTTCCTTCTCTGTCTACTCAATGAAGGTCCCTTCCCGGCCATGGCTCCTCAACCTCCGCCTCCTTTGGGTTCCCAGACATGGAGGAAACACAGACTACCAAAAGTTAAGGCTGGGGTTCCCTTGGTCAAGCTTCTCCAAAGCATGCTCACTGGAGGCAAACTGGATGGGCACAAGAGGTAGAAGGTTAGATCCTAGGCGATCGATTGCAAAATAGTTAAGATGTGGACCCTCCCTTTGTTATACTCACCTCAGGCATCTATAGGGTCCCTTTTATAGGAATATTATAGCAAGGATCCTATGTTCTTAGGATCCAACGGAGTCCAGATCCTATAGGGAATTGGGAACTTTCCATACAGGGAGAGATAATAGTTGTATGATAACTTGTTGCATCTGCCTTTTATTTTGTGGAAAATCGTCAAGGGAGCAGAGAGAAAGAGGTCAGGGAAGGTTCAGACTCCTGCGCTTTGTTTCCCGATCTGGTTCTAAGGTTGGTGACTATCTGACCACCCTCGATCGTAGATCCTACATCCATTAGGGCATGTGAAAAGAGTATGTGGAACCGGGTCCCTGCTTTCCAAATTAAAATCAAATCGTGACATCAAAGCATGTTCGTTATTCCTTTAGGAAATATTACAAAAATCATATCTCCTAAACTTCTTATCTGTTTGATCCCAAATTTTACGGGAAAGTCCATAATGACTTAAGATACTTGTGTGCCAAGTGTGGGACTCAAATTCAGAAGTGTGAGATACTTTTATTCATATGCAAGTTATCACTTAAAAGGTGTATTTTATTCATGTTTTCCCTCTCTTACTCTTTTATATCCTTTATTTGGATTCGTCTACCATTAGAAACCATGTGGACTTGAAATATAATCCATGGTGATCAATCATGCCTCTTTTCAGATAATTCCTCATATTATTTTAATTTCTTTTCCCTTTTATGCATTATTTTATTTCATTCAACTTTTCTTTCCTTTTTATTATATTGGACTCACTAACTCATTAGGATCCACGAAATCATACATTTAAAGGAAATATTATCAAAGTAATCCACTTATTACACATAAATCATACAAATTCATAATCATACATTTTATTGGAGAAATTGCATTTCCAACCATATAAGCACAAAAATTGCGGTTGTAACATCCTTCCCCTCTTATAGGAATTTTTCCCTCAAAATTGCACCAAACATACAAACAATTTAGGATAAGACCTTCCCGTGTTCATCATCAGGTCTCATGTGGCTTCATCCTCTCCATGGTGCTTCTAAAGAACCTTCATCATCTCTATTCTTTACTCTTGAGCTCTCTCACCTTGGTATCTCATACCCTCACTGTTACAACCCCAATTTTTGGGTTCATTTGCCGAGAAATGTAATTTCTCATATTAAGGATATTTGAAAAAATAATGATATAATTTGTTTTGAATAAATGGATTCTATTTACAATAGCCTTGATGTTTGTGTTGTGGGCTTTATTGGCTATTGGGCCCAAATAACAAGGAAATTCAATTAGTAAATGAATAATTGAATATTTGAGAAAAGAAAAATGTGGAAACCTCTAGAAGGCAAATCCAAAGAGGGATTTCGTGCCTCTTGGGTTCCTTGGGTTCCAAGGAGTCCAAAGTTGCATAAAGAGTGTAGTAAGAAAAGAAAAGATCAATTAAGTATTTCTTTATTAAGAAAGAAATTGAAAATAATGATAAAATGTGGAAAACAAGTGAAAAGAGGTATAATTGAGTTATCCTTTGTGGAATTTCGTATCCCAAGGATTCCTAATGATAAAAGGAATACCAATGAGGAAAATAAAAGAGAAATAAAGAGAAATCCTCAAAAGGAGCTATTTTGATAAGAAATAAACAAGATAATGAGAAATAATAAAGAATAATGCATTTAGATGCATCTAGAAGGATAATGAGTATCCAATAAAAAGGATTTCGAAATAATAGAGTTCATTGGGATCCAAGGAGTCCCAATAAAGAGGAAAGAAAGAGAAAATACCAAAATTACAAAATAAAAAGATAATGGGGATACTTAACTAATGAAGTATGTGGTTTTGTTAAGAAGAAGGTATTTTCTACTTAAGGAAAATAGAAATTCGTGCCAAAGAAATAAAAAGCAAGAGTAAAGAAAATAAGGGAGAAGGTTTTCGAGTTTATAAATATTCAAATACCATAGTTATCTAAGGAGATAATGAAGAGAGAGAGAGAGATGGTTGCTCCACAACCAAGGAAAGTAAGTTTCCTTTCAAGAATCAGACTTGAGTCCTCAAGGAGGCACGCCTTAGGGCTTCATACTCACCCCTATATAAGGTTAGACTCTCCAGTCCGAGTCCAGAAGATCCCCCACATATCTTCTCCTCTTCTTCCATGGTTTAATCCATAAACCCTAACTAAAGAGAAGTTGGGTGTTTTCGGAGCCACGAGGCTACAAAAGAGAGTTGCAAGGGAACCTTTCCACTTCCACGACGGCCTGACGTGCTTGGGAGGGCGTCCCTTCACCCTAGCTGGTCGTGGCAGCCGCAGCACGGCTGCATAGGTCGGTCGTGTTGCAGGTCTTCCCAGGCCGTGTTCCTCCACCATGGATGCAGCCGAGAGCGTTGTAGGTGCGGCGGAGGGAGCCCAAGAGGATGGAGTAGGTTTTGGTTGCCATCGGGGTCCGGAGGAGGAGAAGAACCGCTCCCAAACGCGTCTAGGGCAGCAGCCGCGGCGCTGCGTGAGGTTGAAGAAGGGTGGAGGAGCTGTTGGACGGTTTTGCCCTTCGTGGGCTAAAGGAGGGCGCAACTTAACCAAGGGCAATCGTGACAATTTGAAATGTTTCCAAATCTACAAGTCATGTTGCATGGAAGGAACACATGGCGCAATCTGATTGGCCAAGTAAGTAAATCTTTGCAAAAATCATATCTCATAAACCGTAGCTCGGATAAATACAAATAATACATGTATTTTGCTTAGAAAAACGAGAGGAATTCAATAAAAATATATTTAGAAGCTGATACCTCTTTCTATTCGAAAAGTAGTGTAAATTATCATCTTTAATGAATTAAAGATTAAGAAACCCTATTTTGAAATGAATAAAGTGTTTAATAGGGTTTAATGGATCATTAAAGTTGATAATAACCTATTAAATGTAAAAATGTACTTTAAGATCAAAAAGGATGATCTTTGCATGTAATGAATTTAATTTAGAGATTATGTGCATAAATATGCTTGAAATTTAAAAAGTACATAAAGCTATCATCTTTAATGATTTAATAAATGAAAAGCCCTTAGATTTGATGATAGATGGATTTAATGTTGTTCAATGGATAATTCAAGCCAATATTAACCTGTTGTTGATAAATGTGAAGATAGAATCTAAAAAGATGATCTTTTTATATAATTGGCTTAATTTAGGGTTTCGTGCATGAATATGCCTTAATGAGTTTGAAACCCCTAATTTAGGTGAATATGTCTTTTAATTGTTTTAATTGTTCAAATCCATGAATAAATAGGGATACAATGATCCTAAATCAATCTGGGTATAAAAGACTATTAAAATGGATAGTTGAGCAATTAAGGTTCATATAAGTAGAAAAGAGTATTTTAGGGTTTGTTGACCTAAAAGGTAAAAAGTTTGAGAAATTGATCTAAGAAACCCTAATGAACATTAATGAAACCTTAATGCGGATTAGAAACCCTAGAAAGTGAATCCAAGTCAATAAAGTAGATTCTTGATAAAGTGTGTAATAAATAGAGTACATATTTTTTTCAGGAATTATGTGATTGTTGAATTGCTTGCTTGGATTGCATTCTTGGTTGGATTTATTTAATGCTTGTGAAATCATCAAATCAGGTATGTGGTTATGCTTATGATTATCCCGACTAGTTTTCTGTGGATTTTATCGACGTTTCCCTCATGGCTTGAAATAACTGTTGGATGCTTTTATTTCATGCAACTATAGAGTGACTATGACTATCACTATGAATATACATGTATAACTGGATAGATCCGGGTCCACCTCTGTGGCTAAAAAGGGGTAACCTAGAGTAAGGTCTAGGTTATCGTGGGTTAGAAATTGGGCTACCAAGTGTAGTGCCATGAGACCCATTAGCATGCCATGAGTTAAGGAGTGGGCTACTTACGATTAGTGCCATGTGACTCAACCCTAGAAATGGGTTCACCTATAGGTGGGACCATGAGGGGTTTAATGGGGATCTACCATAAGGAAGGTAGTATCCAGGTCCACTGCAGGGCCAGTACAGAGGGTAGGGTACTCATGGATCGCAAAGTTATATTTAAAATGTAATATTGGTGGTTAAATGATTATTTGAATGATTACATTGTTATCATAGTTTCATGTTTATTGTTTCCCCCACATACTAGATTCGGCTGACTGACGTTTTGTTTGTCGGCATTTTAGGTACAAGCCAAAAGGACAAACAGTAAATTGTCATATTGTGAAATACATGAAGTAAAATACAAGGAGGATTAGTTAGAATAGAATCCATAAGTGGATAGATGTTTAGAGATCCAACTTTTCAAAAAGGTATGCAAAAGTTTATTTTCTTACAGTTTTCCCATTTCGTCTGTTAAAATTTGATAATTATTCTTGGTTAATTACCGAACCTTTGATCCGGAAGTTATGGGTGCGGCTTCGACCTCTCGGTCTCCCTTAATTGGGGGTTATCGGGAGGTGGGGTCGTAACACTCACAATTGACCCAGGGTAAGTCGGCATCCCTTGGAGTTCAATAGGTTCAATGCTAAGCACATGGCTCAGGTACATCACATAGTGTTCTAGATCAAACATATGGAACACATCAAACATCATATTATCATGAGGGGTAAGGTTTAAACAAAATATTCCACCAATCCATTTCGAAATCTCAAATGGACCCATGTATCTGGGACTCATCTTTCTTAGCTACAACTCAGAGTGGTTAGATTTTCAAAACACATGTTCATCCATAGTGAAGTGCAAGTCGGTCCACTTCGCATCAGCATGTGACTCCTATCGATCATGGGCTTTCTCAGCCATTGATCGATGAAAGAAACTTTATCAAAATACAACTGTGACTTCTCTAACCTCTACAAGGTCCTCTCACTGACATCACCCTAATCAAGAGGTGACTAACATATCCTCCCATAAATAGCTCCATACATCTCGATACCTGGTTTTGGTAGCTGTCATAACAAACCAACTCAGCTAGGGGCAGGTACTACTCTCGTGATCCACCCCCAAATGAGCACTTATGCTCTCATCAGACCTTCTATAGTCTGGATCATACTCTCTTGACTGTCCATCAGTCAGGGGGTAATATGATGTACTAAACTTCAATCTATTATCATTTACTTACTTCCACAACATGGAAGCGAGCTTGAAGCCATGCTCAAGATCATTTGAACTTGGATCATCATGCAGTCGAACTACCTCTCCAAAAATATATAGTTCAACCAGATTTGTCACACTGGCAGTGACCTCTTAGGTAAGGGAAAGTGCTAACTTGGGAAGGTGATTTACCATAACTAATCACATCATGACCTCTCTTGGCCCAGGTGAGACTCACCGCAATATGCATGTGATTTGCTCCCATTTCCTCTTAGGAAATCTTCATCATATGTAACCATGTACTGGTTTACCGGTGTTCGGCCTTCACCCTATGGCATGTATGGCCACTGGCTACATGCACATTTATATTATTCATCATTCTAGGTACTGCTACAAACCCTTAACTATCTTGGTAGTACCAGGGTGTGTGGTGTACTTACAATCATGAGCTTCTTACCCCACATGATTCTTCCAGGGTAATTTCTTAGAAACCCTAAAACACTCTAGTAGTGGGTTTCACCACCTACTTTTCCTGAGTGGTGTATCTGAGGTTCTAATAACAATCCTTTTATCTCATCTTTCTTATTGTGGTTGTGCTTGACTCAATAACCTTGCTTCACATAGGTGCATTTCTTGATTTTCCTTGCACATTTCTATACCATCTTAGACGGTCGTCACACAACTTGTCCTCAATGATCACCACCCCCACTTTGTTTCTAATATTGTCATTCCTCAAACATTCTTTTTTTGTCTTCCCACACATCCATCTTAGCATAGACATTTTGGCCACATTCAGCTTGTTGAGACATTGTTTATTAATTGCCCAACATTCACTCCCATATAGCATGGTTGGAAGTATAGCTATTTTGTAGAAATTACTTTTTAATTTGAGAGGGATATTTTGGTCATATACTACTCCAATTGCATCCTCCAATTCAACCATCCTACTATGATCCTATGAAAAATATCATCTTGAACCTCACCCTCCTTTTCAATAATAGAGCCCAAGTAACAAAACTTGTCACATATTGGTACATCCATTCCATCCAACTTGATCGCACCATTTAGAATTCTAGATTGGTTTAAGTTTCATTGCATATATTATATTTTGCTTCTACTGATCATAAATCCATTGGATGTCAATGTATTCTCCAGTGTTCAATTTTATCATTCAAAATATCTTTTCTTTCATCAATCAACACAATATGATCAGCAAATAACATGCACCAAGGGATATTATCTTGAACATGCTTTGTCAACTCCTCCATAACATGAACAAATAGATACAGGCTTATTGCAAATCCTTTATGTACCCCAACAGTGATAGAAAAACTTTGTGTCTCTCCTCTAGGATTCCTAATAATTGCAATTGAGCCATCATACATGTCTTTAATTATGTCAATGTATTGGATAAGCACACCTTTTTTATGCAAAGCCCTCCATAAAACTTCCCTGGATACTCGATCGTAGGCCTTTTCCATATCAACAAACACCATATCAAGATCTCTTTTGTTTTCTTTATACTTCTCCATAAGCCTCCTTATCAAAAAAATAACATCGGTTGTTGATCTTCCCAGCATAAAACCAAACTAGTTGTCTAATATTTGGTTAATTAATCTTAGCCTTTGCTCAATAATCCTCTCCCAAAGCTTCAAAGTGTGACTCATAAACTTGATAACTCTGTAGTTTGTGCATTTCTGAACATATCCTTTTTTCTTGTAGATCAGGAATATAGTACTATTTATCCATTCATCTGGCATCTTCTTTGCATTCATAATCTTGTTAAACAATTTGTTAACCACATAGATCCTTGTTCCCTTATACTCTTACTGACATCAATTGGAATACCTTCTAGACAACATGCCTTTTTCATTTTCATCTTTTTCAAAGAATTATTGACCTCAGATATTGAAAATCATCATATGTAAGTCATATTTCTTGCATTCAAGTCAACCGAGTATCTGACATTGTTCAAAATATCTCTATTGAAAATCTTATTAAAGTAGTTTCTCCATTGGTTTTTTATATCATCATCATTCACCAACACTCTGCCATCTTCATTCTTGATGCATTTTACTTGACTCAAGTCTCTTCCTTTCCTTATCTTTTCTCACTTTAACATATAAAATCCTACATACTTGCATTATCTAAAATTATGTCTGATCCACAAAACTAAACTCAAATTCTCAAATAAAAATTTGATCCACATAATCATTTTTTCTCATTAAATAAAACTTTGCTCATATATTCTAAATTATTTCATCTATTCCATCTATCATGTATTCTTACCAAACTCGAGACACATAATCTAGAAATACTCTCTCTTCTAGATTGTTGTGACTCACTTTCACTTAGGCTACATGACTACCTCCTAGTCATTCATGTGTTAAGAAAATTGTTAGTATTTACTTACATATATAACGAACTATAATATATTTTTCTCTAATAAAAGGAGTGTCAGAGAAAACGATCAAGTGTCAAGCAGATTGGAAACAAATTCAAATTAGTGAACTGAGTGTTTCATGCATAGTATAGAGTTTAGTACCATTTCACTTAGTGAAAAGGGTGATAACAATGTGTATTATAGTGTGGCTACCCAAACACATGATCACATATGTCTAGGTTTCTATTTCAATAATGCTGAATGATCCAAATAATATAACATCCCATACTATCACATCATAAGGAATGACTTGCACATATAAACTACAATATTACAAACACCATACCAAAACTAGTTATCAGAAATGTAGGTTCCTCCGTAGAGTCCAGGCCAATTATAGTATCTAAAAGACAACTAATCTAACCCTTCAGGTTTTAAAGTTCAGGCTGCTCTTTAGTTTTGAGTTGCATAATGAGTAAATGTCAAGATATGCTAGTTTTAATGCTTTGATACAACATGTGATGTCCCCAGATCTTTCAAAACCTTGTCATATGTGTGGCACCTGAATTGAAACCCTCACCTCAGTGAGAATCTTCATTCAAGCTCACACACTAGGCGAAGAAGAAGAAAATGTAAGGAAGGCAGAACAAAAAATGTAGTACATGCACATGAACAAAATGAGAAAATGACATACTTTGCTATTGTTCATGCTCTAATACCACCTGTGATGTCCCCAAATCTTTCAAAACCTCGAACAAATATGTGGCATCCAAATTGAAACCATAACCACAATGGAAATCCCAATTCAAACTCACAGACTAGGCTAAGAAGAAGAAAATCATAGGAAGTGAGAAGGAACAAAAGTAGTACATGCACATGAACGTAAACAAATCATAAACATACTCTCAAGATTTAATATATAACTAAAAAATAAATCATTTAAAACTAATATTATACATGGAATAATAAAATATTATTTATGCATATACTACATCTATAACAAGATCATTTACACAATAGGTCCACCTATACATCTGCTCACCACACAACTCTCAACTATAGTGATCTTCAAGAACATATATACACATCACCTAAAGAAGATATTGCAAGTTGTAGACATTAAAACCAATATAACACAATAATGTACTAAGTACTCAAAGAATCACATGCCTTCATAAAAGACGACTTGGCAATAACACAAATATAGAACCTGGCAATAATATGTATGAGAAAAACATATATGAAGTAAAAATCTTTATTTATAAAACATAATACATATTTTATCATGATATTCAATTATATGTAAAGTTGATCAACCATGTGCACTATTCTACCAAAGAGATTTAACGCTCACATGTACTATTCTGCTAAAGAGATTTAGTACTTTCATAAATGCACTATTCTGTCAAAGAGATTTAGTACTCGCATGTACAATTATGCCAAAGAAATTTAGTAATTTCATAAATGCACTACTCTACGAAAGAGATTTAGTGCTATCATATAGTGGAACAAATATACTGTGTTATACATGTTCAAAATTGTATATATGGAAAGTAAAAAAGTTAACTCATAAGATCATTTGATTCATCCATTATCATATTCCAAGTATTTTGTACACATAATAAAACCATATTATATAGTAGGACAAGTGAGAGGTAAAATGTACGTTGATTAGAGATATACTGATCCACACATTCTTGCAGTTAACTCGACCTTGGTCAATCCATGATTAAGAAAGATTGTACATGTCGTAAATAGATTTTCATCATTAACCCTAGTCATGTTGATTTTAGAGTCGAGATTATTTTCCTTAAGGTACTCTAGTCATTACTAGTCTTATCTCCTTTAGATCATAATATTGATCTAATAATGCAGTTATATTCTATATTAGGTTCAATTATTTACAATTATGCTTCACATTGTTATGTCTACATATTAACCTTAGATGACATTTGAAATTGTATTAGGCTTAAAAACTATGTATTTTGATCCATCTTCATATAACTAGATATGTGTAATGCATTGATCTAAGACTTACATATTAGCTTCTAAAATCTTATATGATAATATAATGTAATTTATAGGATTCACTGTTCACTATTATATTTATAACATTTTATTTATGGATATTAGCCCAAGGTTGACATATTAATCAAACTACATGGTTTTATGTTTGAATATCATCATCCCTGACATGATATGGATTATAATAAAGAATTTTGAGTTACATACATATTACAATAAAATATGATCTTCATATATGAATTATTATACATGAAAAGAGAATTAAGCACTTTATATGATATCATGTTATATTATGTATCAAAACTTTAATATTATGATTTTCTTACATTCTACATATTTTTTCAGAGAATTTATATAATTGTTTCATAACTTTCAGAAGTTGTATGTATTTTATACAAATTATCCAAGATCATATAATAATCTAGGATTTTTAGGATGCAATTACCCCTTTGGCCTATTTGGGTTCACCATAAGGATCCTCACTTGATCTGGTTCACTTCCATAGGAACCACCCACTATTTACCCCTATCTTAAATCTCAAGTGATCTATTGTGTTATTCTATGTTTCATGCACTGCCACTGGACCAAGTCCCCCATTGAAAGGGTTTTCCTCTGTCATTGGACTGGGTGTGATCGTCTATGGATCTTCAATCTCCCTTTATTCCTTGGGAAGATCTACAGCTTCATAAAGTAGAATCTCCTCTTCTCTCTCTTTTTTGTAGCAAACTAGAAAGGGGGAAGTTAACATGGGTCTCAACCACTCTGTGATAACCCCAAGACCTTTGCCAAGGCTTATTCAACTCACCTTTGTAGGTAAAACCAACTAGATAATATCCAAGTTATACCTTCCTTTAACAGAATCCACTTTGCCCGTCATGGAAATTTTAGAGGAAGGTAAAGTGATGAAGTTTGGATCTCTATTGAGAACATTTTCCCCTCCTTGCCTTCTTCAAAAAATCCCTTAATGCATCTAGGCCATTCTTCATTCCATGGTCATTGTGTGAGATCACCACCACCACATAACTTGGGGTCACGATAGAGTATGGAGGTGGAGGAAGGTTTTTTTCTTAGGGAAGTCTCTCAGATTCAGAATTACCTCCAATCACTCTACAAGAGATTCTTCTAGCTCATGCTAAACTCCAAATTTGGAAAAACATGCTCATCACACTTTCTGGAACACCATAGGCTTTTTATAGTGGATAGATCACGGGAAATTATGGTTCACCCTATTTTTGCATTAAACAAACATATGTGAATTAGGGGTTAGGCTACTACTTACGAAGAGGATGGCTCAGCCATTTGGTCATCCTTGCCCATAATACCCTTTAACTTTGTCATGGGATTATGGGAAGGTTATCGCTCAACTAACTATGCTTCCTTCACTATTCCACTTAGTGCAAGGTAGGAGACGAATGTGAGTTGTTTGATTTGCACATCTAAGGGTTGTGAAAATCAAATCAGTGGAACATCACTTATCCATCTACATGATTTCTAATAAATTAGAAGATAAGTTAAATGATCATGTATCTTAATCCACTATAAATAAATATATAGATGAATTTATGAAATTCAAACCAAAATAACTTTTTCTATGAATACCCAAGGGTTACTAAATTTTCACCAATGCTTTTTAATCAAATTCCTCTCATTCTACTCAATTTTGGTGCTAAAAAACCTTCATATGACAAGTCAATTAAATACCACAAAAGACATAAACGTAGGGATGTTAATCATATTGTCAACATCAAGTAACATACATACTTTACCAAAACACTTGGAACTCTTACAAGTACTTATACTTGAATTCACTGATGTCCTTAGGTATTTAAAGACCCAAAACTTCACTCTATCACATCCTATACACATTAAGAGAAATTCAATCCTCAAAATACATCACAAGAAACACCTCTAAAAATGAAAAGAATAGGAACATGGGGTAGCATTACTTTTAACTTACATGCTCTTTTCCTGATATAAATATCACGACCAACCTATGCAACGAAAAGCATACGGTTGGAGTGAACATGTAAAAGATAAATACAATCTTCACTATAACTCATGGTAGCACATTACTAAAAACAAGCACTCTCCTCTCTGGAAATGCATTAACCACACTCCTTACATCATCCAAGACAACATCAATGTCCCGCCTTATTGTGCATGTAATATATCCTTCTTGTTCGATCTATGGTTGAAAATATGCAAAATCAGTAATATGAAAAACAAACCAATTATCCCCTAATGATTGCTTATTATATCCATGGAACAAGCCTTTATCCTACTAAAATCATATAGAAGTAATACATTTAATTAACTCTTAATAGAGTCCTTCTCTAGATAGGATATCATGGACATAAATCACACACCAGAGTAAAACACACGTAATCATGTTGAGTTGAAATGTTAGAAGACATGTGAACCTAAATCCAAATATTATTTCTTTGGTTACTCTGGCATCAATTGTTTAAAAAATCAAGTAGCCTACCAAATATAAAATTCACATCTAGCTCATACGACACAACAAAATCCTCACTGGACAAAGGTGGTGGAAGTGAGGTGTCATAGGACCTACCATGTGCATTTTATATAAAGAGGATGCGGAGAACAATGAACGCACCTTCCCCATATGTAGTTTTACAAGGAATATATGACAAATCATTTTCACATCACATACTTAACAAATAGCATTTAAAGGTATAACATTCACTAGATCCTCAAAGCCAAACCTAAAATAAATAATATCATGAGACCTACTATTAAAAAAAAGCATCTATGTGGACTATATGGAAGGAAAGAAACTACATAAATTTGAAAACAAAACACATAGCTAATTTGTAATCAATGTTCTTATTATAGTCGCATATAATTACATATTGCAATCATACACCCGATGTAGGTATTGGAGCCAATATTAGAGAGGCCAAAGCAACACACATGCTAAATTTTAGAGATTTTAACTTGTGATAAGGGAGCTACTCCATGGAGAACATCCTAAATGCACAACAACCTGATGAGAAAGAGATTGATTGTACTTAATTGAAGGATGATATGCACTTTTTATAGATGTATAAGGCTTGTGTAAGGGTGCCTTTCCTATTAGTTTTTTATTACTTTCTGAAATCTATAAGTTAGTAATAGTGTTAGTAGATTACCTATGGAAACTTTAATACTGCTCTATGATCAGACAATTCTAGATATGTATCTAATTTTGAATTTGTGATCTCATAATCTTTACTTTTCTAATATTTATAAAAAAGTATTGTGGCATGATATGTTCATAAGTATGATCTAGTCATCTTGTCCATTTGCTGAGTTATCAACAACCTGCATGATCCATTTAAAAAATAAACGGATGTTAACTAATTGCATAAAAGGTTATGCATTATTTTATGTATAGAAGTAAACAAAATGTATATATACAAACTATATAATTTTAATTGTGAATTTCACAATAGAAGATTGAATATTTCATCCTAATTATTTATTAATCTGTAATTACAAAGTGTACATTTAAATAATGTTACACTGAATAGTATATTGTCGAATAGCATCGCAGTCAGTAAATTCTTTTTTTGAAATCCAACATATTGATTTTAACATTCCAAGTAAATATGGACTGCTAAATATATACTAACATATAAATGTCAATAATATTCTATTATAAATATACATCAATATATAATAAACATAGTCTCATATACACAAACATTTGGAGCATGAAATATAAGCTATTTCATATTTTAGACGAAATTTATTATTAAGTTCATATTAAGAAGACATATACAATATGAAAATGATAAAATCCATATAGTAAGAAAGATTTTTTATTTACAAATATTAATTTAAAGAGCATAAACACTATGTAGTGAATAATAAAGTCAAATTCCAATACTTACTCATTCTTGGTGAACATTAAAACATATCTCAAATTAAGAATTAGGAAGCATTGATAAATCTAATAGATTTACTCATCTAAATTCCTATGTTCTTGACATTCTCTTGTTGTACTTCACCTTGACATACTCAAGGGTTGAGGGTTAAGGATCGATTATTGTACAATATGTGTGGTACCTTCTAGGTCCCATAGCATCCATGCATTGTGGTAGTTCCTATTTTGCATATATTGTCGCTTGGATCCTCAAAGATGTCCAGAAAAAGGAATATCTTACAAAGGAAGATCTATAGCTGACCTCTCCCAAATTTTTGTTTCTTTTTACTATGTCATAATCCTATAGATGTTCCCATAAAGAGAGTAACATGGAATATTTGAGGTTGTTCCTTGAAATGAGAGAATATCAACTCAAATTAGATTAGTTCAGTGTAACTGCACTTCTGAGTTGTGTTGGGAACATTGAATATGTCTCTAGTTGAATGTTTGTTCATGCATGGATTCATTGTGAACAACCCATTTTTTGACTAAGGTGTGATATTGAACAATTTATCACCGGACATGTATACAAATAAATGCAAGGACAGATGAATGGCATTGAACTTGTTCTCCTATATTATCACTATAACAAAACATAGCTGAATTTTGGACCAAAGATACATGCCTCCTTGACACCAACTTGTTGGTCAACACCTGACCCTGACTTATTTTCCCTAATTTAAGGTTTACTGAGCAAAAAGTTCCGGTCAAGGCCATCCCTAAGCATAAAGATGTAAATCCTTGAGTCGTTCAACCAAAATATACATGATTATGATCCTAGGGACAAGCCTTTACTCAAGGTCGAGGCCTTCATGATAAAATATATTTTTACAATTATGTAAATTTTATAATTTATGTCATTAGATTTAATATCATGAATGTACAACCAATAAATTTGTATAGAAATATAGATCAACTGCAAAAACCAAGTCATATATTTATATTTTCATTTTCCAAGTATGTAGAAAGTTTTTTACATATAAATCAAATCATACACTATTACTACTGAACTTATTCCTTTAAAAACAAATGTTTCTTGAACATCCATGCTAAGTGATGGTGGGAATGAAATGTTATAATGGATCTATGGCTATTGGGAAGGCAAAATGAGAGAGGAGTTAGAAAGTACATATGATCCTTCCTAATGCTCTAATGCATCCTCCTTCTAATCCTAGAAGACTGTTTGTAGATGTGAACTTGGTGGTTTCAGAAAGGAAGTGAATTGATCTCTTCTTTAAGAAAAGACCAAAGAAAATCGCCAACATCCAATTCATCAAGTTGGTGGTGGAGAATAGGAAATGAGGTACAAAAGAGATTATGTGTTCGAAATTGCTAAGAAATGGGAAGATATAGTGAGAGGTTATGTAGAAGGACTGAAGGCACATTGGTCGACCCTAGCTGGACACTTTGACTTTATTTTGAAGGTGAAAATGTTATTCAAGATCATTCAAAGGAGCAGAAGTTTCTTTTTAGTTAAATTCAAAGAGGAAAAGGATTTGAAAAAGGCGCTTGATTGTGGTCCATGGTTTATATGAGGTAAGCTCCTTCTTCTCGATGAATGGGAGCTAGGTCAGCCATTTGAGAATGAAAAGTTGATGGATATCCCAATCTGGCAAGAATTCATAGTTTCCTGCTTGAATTCTCTAATGATGTGATTCTTAGTGTTTTGGGGAGTTATTTAGGGAAACCTCTTTGCTTGTATTATGCTAGAGAAATGATTAGCTTTTGATCACATCCATGTCTTGATATTTGTTAATTCTAATTTCCTTGAAAAAGTAATCCTTAGAAGTGATGAAGATGATAGAATTGTTTTTCCTATTGAATATGAATGAATACCATACATAGATTTTATGCAAATTCTTTGAACATGATTCAGATTCATGCCTTCCTATTGAAAACAAGAAAACATGGGTTCATATTCAGTGCACCAACAACAACACTGGCTCATATTCTCACATTATTTTTGTCACAAATCCTATTGTTAGAAACTCTATTGTTGGAAGTGATAGGATTGTTTCTATTGTGGTTAATAGTGATAGTTGTGTTAGATCATAGAAAAACTAACCTTTTGAATATCATTTGGTTATTTATCCTAGATGTTATGTTACTTCTTTTGGTATTAATATTGTGGAAGGTGATTGCTTTAAATCTTAAACTAAGAAGGGGTCTTATTCTAGTAGTAAATACACAAGGGTACCTACTAAAGATCCTAAAGTTGTGACTACATTGAAGTTTGAAACTACAAGTGAAGGAAAAAATATAGTAAATTAGTAGCTTATTCTATAAATCATTCTACTATTTGAAATGAATCCATTCTATAAAATATGGAGTTTCCAATAATGGTTCCATGTTGAAACTAAAGTATGCCAGGCTCAACTAGTAAAATTGGTGATGTTAATGCCCCTAAAGGAGGACATATTGGTTTTCAATGGGAGGATTTGGCTCATGTTTATACTACTCTTTTTGGTAATTTGAATACAAATGATCCTCCTTTTAAGAAATGTACAATGGATACAATGATTTCTAGACAAGCCCTTAACATCTAGCAAGATAAATGCATTAAACGTTCTTGTTCATACACACCCAATGATGAGTTTCCAAGTTGTGAGAAGAAAAGGAAGGGTTCCCCTAAAAAAGACTTCTAAAATAATGAATACACCATGGGGCGTGATAAATGAATTGTGTGATAATATCTTTGAAAGGTTGAATAATCTTCATATTATACTGATACTACAAGCCTTCACCACAATTCTTGTCAAATGGATGACATCTAGGTGTGTTTACTTGGAGTGTATATGGCCTTAAGAGACACTTCACTCATCGAATTTCTTCTCGGACCATGTCCTGGTGCTCAACATCATTGAGCCTATGAACATTCCAGGCCATAATGGAGATGTTTTCAGTCGTTAGAATCACCCACCCGGATGCTGCCCGGTAGACCTAGACATCAAGCTAATGTGAAAGATAGTATGGTATCTTTTGGTTCTCTTATGATTATCTAGTCGAGACAAAATTTAGAGTTATGAAGATGTTGAAAATTTTGTTTAGAATGTGTCCTAAAATGGATTGGGTTTCCAACCATACTTCTCATGCTTTGGTAAGAGTAATCTTTCATTGGGTCACACTATTTTGAAGTTACAAAAATAAAGGAAAGTGATCTTCCTATAAAGATACTGAGTTCTTTGTCAGGACTATTTATGCTCAGGATGATGATAAAAGAAGGTCTATATTATGGATTGATTTTTTTCCAAATCATCACTAAAACCTTGGGATGGTGGTTTCTTAATAGAGACTTGATTTAAATAGATACACTAATATAGGGTGTTTTGAAGTTGTTAAGGTGCATAATCTCTTCTCTCTATTTATGGTAAGCATACCCCCAATAGCCCTAGGGACAGAGAGGGCCCAACATGCATGTTTTTGGTCCTGACACACCTTAATAATGCAATTTATGTAGAGAAATGACGAAAATTGGTACATTTCTCTTATTAAAGAAATGTTTTCTATAATCTTCTTTCTTTCTTCATGTAAATCTTTTCACGTTATGAAGGCCATAAATATATGTGTTTTTATGCGCACGTACACAACAACTCATGTTTTCATCTGTTGTTTCACGTATGTTTTGGGTTCAAAGCTAGCATGAAAGAGATGAGAAGTGGGAAATTGTACATGTTATACCGATTATGTAAGATCCTAGTTAGCATACATGTTCATAGACATGTAAAGTCTCTCTTTAATATGTAAAAGTAAATTTTAATAATTCAGTATTGTAATAGTACTACATTTTGAATGTTGAGAAATTTAATGGTGTATGCTTATAGTTAAATTTTCATGTGTGCACTTATGATTTTGCATCACACAACATATTTTGACATCTAGTTCCTAAGGGGGTGATGGAAGTCAGAATTAGAGGATGTTACATCCCACATGAGTGTTAGCACCCATTTCATGACACATGTGTTGGTAGGTGTGCATTGTGCAAGTGTAAGCTTTCAATATTATTTGAAAAAAAATTCACATTAATAAAGTATGCAATATAAATGATAAGTATGTGCAGGAATAATTGTACAATTATTAAAAAAGATAAAGACATTTCTCATCATGAAGACCTCTCACATCCTTTTTTCTCATTCCTTATTATTTTTTTCTAATATTGTTTTAAAAGGAATTGTAAACGGAATTTGGAAAGAGAAAAAAAGGAGGGAAATAGAGACTAACCCTAATCTGGATGAGGAGTCTAACCCTAAAAGGGAAGTGGAGGTTAACCCTAAAAGGGAAGTGGAGGTTAACTCTAAAAGGGAAGCAGAGGCTAACTCTAAAAGCAGTGATGATAGAAAACATGGCATTTGTCGTACTGCCAAAAAAAGTGAAAAGAAAATATCAAGGAAAACACTTTTTTTTGCTTGGGAAACTGAGGATTCTGCTAACTTCACTTCATAGGAAAACATAAAACAATGATAAAAACCTTTTTTCCTCTAATAGGTCAGACAATTCCACTGCTATTCTTTTATTTTTAATTTGAAAGTTTTTTTATCAACTGATTCTCCTAATTCGCTGTCAATTTTTTTGAGAAAAGACTCTAGATTTCGGTAATAACAAAAAGTAGAAAAGAAAATAGATAGAAAATAGAAATCTTGATCAACAAGAAAACATTAGATGATAAAAGGAAAATGCAACTTGGATCATATGACATCTCCAGCGGAGTCACCAAACTCTTATACATGACCCCAAAAATTCTATTCATATATATCTCAAACAAAAAAAGAAACCAAAAAATGGTAAATCAATAAAGCTCGAAGTCAACACCTAGTTTTATTCATAAAATAAGGAAAAATAGTGACAAACATTTTGAATCAGTGGGGAAATATAAAAAATCATGTTTTTGACTCCTCCCAAGGGTGGGTAAGAAAGATATGCATTAATTTCAGAGATCTAACTTAGTGATCCTATTATGAGTGGGCAAGGTGTTAGCACTCCCATCTCACCTGATAACATCATTGCAACCTTTCATACATATTGAATAAAGAAGACAAATATCAAGGTTATTACTATAGAAAATGGAGGAAAATTGATAAAAAAAACATTTTTATTGTTGGAGGACCTTCAATAATGGAAATGGTCATGGATTTCTCATCATATCCCTAAAGGTCCTTGTTTTCAAGGGTGTTGTGGTCCCAACCATCTCACGACCTCACATTATGAGAATTCATCACTGGAAATTGAGACTGATGCGTAGGAAGTGAGAGAGAGATTTAGGAGAGAAGGATCTTAGGTATCTGAAATAGTACAAATACCAGAGTTATGCATCAAATAACAGTAGATTAGAGAAAATAGTTATTATCAAATAGCCAATGACATTAACCAAACAATTGATGTTAGAGGAAGGATCCTCAAATCACTTACAAAAAACTGAAAGGGGAAGGTTGTTATGACCCATAACTAAGTTAACTAATAAGTAACTCGATTAGCATGAAATACTTTGATTAGTGCTAAGTATCTTGTTAAACATCATGGTTAGTTAAGATAAGCTAATATGTGAACTAATAGTTGAGATTGAATCATCTGAGGTAATTAATGATAATAGCAATGTTGATCGTTAGGTTAATTGAGTTGAGTTAAGTACTCACTGATGTGTTTAGTGCTTTGATCAGGTGAGACAATCCAATTAGGATTATTTCTTGCTTGGAGGGTGTAGAGAACCTCGCGTTTGAAACATGGCAAAAAGAAACAGTCAAATCGGACCTTCGAGGCAAGACTTACAACATTTTCAAAATCAATGGGTTAAAGATGCAATTTAACCATTTAATTGATCTTTATCTCCTTAAATGGGTCGGCTATTTTTCTTCCTTTTAACCTTTCTTCTTTACGTGAGAAATAGAATAGGACTGCTTGAGCGGTGCACAAGCATAGCCGATCCAGAAGAAGAGAAGAGTCGGAGGCGATTTTGGGCATGATAGATGCCGACCGACCTCCGCCCACCCCCATCATCCTTCCACCTCCTTCCTTCCTCCTCTATTGCGTGCCCTAGCAGCGGCGCCCACCTGTAGCCTTACTTCTTGGCTTGGGCAGCCAAACCATGGAGTTGCATCTGCAGCCTAGCAACAGTGCGGGATGGTAGCCGTTTAGGGCTTGGAAGGGCCACTCCAGTGGCGCCCCTCCTTCTTATACCTTCCCCCTCCATCCTTGACCTAGGTACGTGCTTGGCAGACAACCAGCACTAGGGGCGACGCCCTACCTTACAGCAGCCGCAGCAGCGGACAGGGGCCCTCTTGGGCACGACAAACACCTCGAATCGTCGGCCATGACCTCGGCCTAGAGGTCCCAACTGGAATCCGCAGCCAATAGCCAAGTATTAGCACCAACTGAGCTTGATCCCAACCTGTATGTGTGTGTGTGCACTGTTCCATTGCTGCAAATCCAAATTGGGCAAATCCAAGGTTGAAGACAACCCTCTGGACGCGTTTCCAGACGAATCCGGACATCCCGAATCGCTGTGAGTAGGATTTCATTTATTTATCATTAATAAACTCAGGCGTTTGAATATTTTCTGTTTTGTGCGCGAATTACGCTGATAACAGGCGTTATCAGGCGTCGAGCAGTGTTTGGCGTCGCCCGACCTTTTTATTTCATAAACTGCTTCTAGACACTGTTATATGATTGAATTTAGCATTTGAACAGTACGGATTGAATCAGTAGATTTATATGGTTCTTTGGAACCTAAATTGCTTATTTGAATATTGAAATTAGAAATTCATGTCTGAAAATGGTATGATTTGGGTATGAACCCAGACAATGAAGATTTCTGATAAATTATCAGATGTACGATTTCAAAGTTGATATGAATAAATAAAAACATGCAAGAAAACCCTAATTGCATATATCTTTTGACGTTAATATGTGTAAATTGATATTTACATGAAATGGCACATTTCTCTGAAATATTACCAGAAATTCTCAAGTATTGTTATTAAATTGTGTTCTGATATGTAATTAACTCTTAATTGAGTTAAGTGATGCACAAACAAGGATTTGGGTTAATGTGCATGTTTTTCGAGAATTTTAGAGAATTGATAATTGTTGAGTATGATTCTCATATGTGAAGTAAATTTCTTTAATTTGTGCAATAAGATGTTCAATTGCGTAAATTTGCTATGTATTTACCAAATTGAAATAAGTTGGGTTATTTATGCTTTTCTAAATTGTCTGAATGCATGGTATGAGAATTTCTCAGAAATTACAATGATTTGAAATATATTGCTCTGTCGGTTTAGAATGACAGTGTATTGTGATCTGATATGAAATCAGTAAATGTGAATTTCCTATTTAAATGTTTATATGTTAATCAGTTAATAGACTTAGGTGCCCTAACACCGTAGAACCCCTTCGAGAGATCTGCTTCTTAGGGGTGAAACTTGTGTTGCAACATTAACCGTGCGGAGTCATGGTGGCACGAGGACAGAGAGGCAGTGTTCAACAATAATCTGTGCGGAGTCACGGTGGCACTGGAGAAAATAGGGGTTATTGCAACAAGATCCGTGCGGAGTCATGGAGGTAACCCCGTTAGACTCTCCGCCTGTGTGCTCAGGTTAGAGGAGGAGTCTAGAGCACTCAGAGTAGTGCATTGAGGCCAGAGAGCCTGTGGTCCTGTGGCAGAGCAGGGCTGGCGTCAGACTTAGCATTTCCCGGGTGTGTCGCTAAGTCTTGTACGGTGGGATCGTAGTTCACTACGGATCTTTATATGCAGAGTACACTGCATATGATTAGGGCATAATAATGATATAATTATGTAATCATATAGGATCACAGTAAACTTAATATGTTAAGAGATCTGAATTTATGTACCAATCCTCTATATCAGTTTATTTGTTTAAAATATCTGATGTTGCTTGAAATGAGATTGTTATCTATAAATTTGCTATGTCATTAGAACTGCCCTGTTTAGTACTGCACTTATCTTTTATTTCAATTTTATCTATCTGATGAGTTGTTTATTGATAGCTAAATGAAATGTTATACACTGAGCGAGTAGGCTCACTCCTCTACTCAAACATTTTCAGGTCAGCGACAGTTCCAGGAATCTGAAGGATCTTACCACCCTAGTCAGTAGAAGGTATATGTAGTTAGTTAGATAGTGGTCTCTTAGTCCTTTCCCCTCGGTCCTTGGGACATGGTGTGGGTGAGAGAAAGTATGTATGGTGAATGTGTAAAAGATGTAAATTAACTGTTATGTTTACTTTCTGTTAAACAATGTTACATGTTGTAAACTCTGTTTATGTTCTCTAGCCAGGTTAATTGAAATGCTTCCGCAACAGTTTATTATGTTTTAGTTTACAGCAATATTCCGGATATCATTATGAGGTTTTAAAAAGAAAAAGTTCTCAGTGATTTGTTTATGTAATAATCCCTCCGTCGCGCCCTAATCTCGTGATTAGTGGTCAGTGTGAGATCGGGGTGTGACAAAGGTAGTTCTATCTATCTTCTGGAGAGATGAAAGGGGTCTAGAATACAGATGATATGTGACTAATTATTGGTGGATACTAGGGTTTACGGTTTCTAAATGGAAGAATCTGAAAGAGGCAACATATAGAGACAATGTGTGGTGAGGCATGGCTTGTGGATCGAGACCATCCGCCACTTGCTCTAGTCTTTGGGTGGTCTAGGATGGATAACGGAAAAAAAATTTTATTGATATTTCATAAATATTCTGGAGAAAATTGGAGATAAGGTGGATCTCAAATAAAAGTAAATATATTAATTGAGGAGAGAGAACATGCATTAATTTAGGATTATCCTTCTTTATAATCCAAAAGATATGTATCTTTGTTTTGATAAAGGCAATTGAGTATTGTGGGGAAAAATGGGATATTTCATTCCAACAATTGATAGTTTATGGAAAAAGGGCTTATTAAAGAGGGATTGATGAGAAAATTGCACTTAAGTCTAGATAAAGATTTTCTTCATAGAAAGCCCCAATTTGAGTAGAAGTGGGTGAAATCAATTGATTAAATAGGTGGAAATGTGAAACAATATGGGTGAATATGAAAAAGGGTAAAATATGAAAAATGTGGAAAATATGAAAAAAATAGTAAAATTGAATGAATTTCATCATTCTCCAGAGAATTAACATTTATCATGATTTTTATTACATGTCAATATGTATCAAACTAAAACTTCATACATGAAGGGAAAGGGAAATGCATGTTTTTTTAATAACGGATGATGCATACGCTCTTTCATAATGAATACAAACCTAAGGTAGAAATATTTGAATGTATACCCCAACATAAATTATTAGATTCAACATAATGAGGTCCACATGGATTTTATATAACATACTATCAAGATCACTATAAGGATAGAAAATCCAATAAATGTACTCAACAAGATCTGTAGAAGGATGGAAATCTAATAAGTAAGATGAAGTAACAAATAACTAATATTCTACTAGATGTAGATAACATTGAATTTAGGGATTCATGAGAAGTCTTGGCATACCATCATCAGTATTCCCATGTTTCCTTCATAATAAAGAATCTAGGTCATATTGTATGGCACTGAAAGAGATCAACTCAAGAACATTGATACCTCATTGGTCATGGTCACTTCTAGACCATCTAGGAGAAATAAAAGGTGTATGGCAATATCAAGGTGAAATTCTCAGACAGTTGCAATTGCCCATTTCCTTTTCAATTTTAGTTATATTTTACACTTGAACTTTGTACTATTAGACTCTCTGTTTGGTTAAGTAATATACTTTAAATTGTGTCTTATTTTGTTGTCTTTGGTCAGAGATTATAGTAAAGTATTTTTTCATTTCTATGACATGCTATTGGTTTTGTTATTTGATAAAAAGATGTTTGTTTACCCAAACTTTTTATTAATGACAAGGAACCCCTCCCAGAAAAATCCACTATTGGACTTGGCCCACGCATGAGTAAACCCTGAAACTAGCCACGTACTTTGGGGGCACCACAACACACTCAATGACGTGGGTCCTTGTTTCACCTCGAGGGAAACATCTGGAGTTGAACATGGGTCCCTTAATTGAGGATTGTCGAGCCACACCATTGGGTTACTCCCTCACCCTCTTGTTTACCCAAACTTAACTTGAGAAGAATAATTTATTTAAACTAAATGAAAACATGTTATTATAGAGCATAGGTTGAGTATATGAATACTCTAAGTCAAGGTCAGGGGACGATAAGAGACCAATAGGATTAGGACTTAAGTGTCTTCCTTCTAACTGCAATTTTCTAACAGGAAGTGTTCTGTTATACTATTGCAGATGGCAGGATGAGGATGTGGTCACGAGAACCAAGTAGAGAGCTTAGGCTGAGTCATCAGGGATCATTAGGATCAAAAGATAAAGTTATAAGTGAAGAAAATAAGAAGTGATATGTCTTTAGCTCTGGGAGGTCTGAGTGTTTAGATACCCTGGCCAGGTGTCTGAATACTTAGATTGACCAGTATCAAGCTACTCTGTCTATTCTTCTCTGGATGCCCTGGCCAGGTATGCAGAGGAAGGTTAGGCTAGAGAGAAACCCTAGAAATCTTAGGGTTAAGAAACTGGAAATTATGTAGGAGTAAGAGATTAAACATAGGATGTGATGCAACTCTTGCTTTATATTGCTTATTTGATTGGAAATCATTAGAAATGCTCTTATATGTATGGATTTAGATTTTCAGTTTATAGCATAAATATGATTCTTTTATATTGGTGTGTGTCATGAAGTGATTTAGTTATTGTTTATATTCTTTGTATTAAGTATACCAGAAGTTATGTTTAAATGAGTTTGCCCTAAGTGGATATTCTTTCCACATGTTTGAGATTAATAGGAGTTGGTTAATCCTGAGTAGCTCTTGGCTTCAGGATTACAGGTTCGGCCTGGTCCGGCTGGAAGGATGCGTTACTGAGATCTAATGACTCCTATTAATAATATAATAAAAGTAGATTCTGGATAATTTAGACCCGAATCATGGTGAAAAATGTATATACACTAAGATGTTGAGATATAAGAGAAAGATTAGAACAACTAAGAATTAGTTGGAACTGATATCAGAGACCCAACATTGGGACCTCATATGAGCAATCCTTAATTAGAAATAAAGGAACACAATAAGGGTCAGATTAAATTTAATGATCAGGTGAGAAATACCCTTAATGGTACTAATCAATAATGCATAACAAATGCATGGATCCAATACATGATTAGTAAACCCTAGTGGAGGGTGTATCATTGTGAAACCCTGGTTGAGGGTGTATCCTTATAAACCCTAGTTGAGGGTGTATCATTGCGATTGTTTATAGGCAACCTTATAATAAAGTTCTGCCTTAAACTAAGATAAGTCCATATCATGTGAGATAGCTGGACAATTCTAATGTGTGGCCTATGCATTATATGCTAAGGGTGAGTATTCTATGATGGAATGCATTAAGAGGAGAAATACCTTAATACAAGATAAAGTTGGTTAACTCAAGAGGGTCTGAATTCATGAGAAATGGGGAACCCTAACCCTAATTTGGGGAAAAGGGAATGATAAGCCCTGTTTGATAGTGAACCCTAATTCCTGGTCAAGGAATGATGGTATTACTATTGTATCACATGATGTGATGAATATCTTGTATGACTGTTATCATGCCTAATAACCATGCAGGTATGATGAGATGATGAATATAGCCAAGTTTGGGCTGTGACATTTATATAATAAATGTTGATTGGCTTTTAGTGTGTTGATGTTGTTGTTGCTTAATAAAAGTAATAATGTGTATGGATTTTATGAACCATGTGAATAAGTTGTTGCCTAGTGAGAGGTGACAAGATGTGAATGGCCTTGTGAGCCATGTGAATAAGTTGTTGCCTAGTGAGAGGTGACAAGATGTGAATGGCCTTGTGAGCCATGTGAATAAGTTGTTGCCTAGTGAGAGGCGACAAGATATGAATGGCCCTGTGAGCCATATGTGTTGCTTGGGTAACAAGTATCATGTTTATTTGTAGTATTTGTGTTAATAAGTTATGCTAGAGAACTTGGTTGATGTTACATTTATGTTATATATCTATAGTTCATTGATGATTATTCATATTTGTTGTATTCATTACAAGTAGATGGATGAACTTATGAAATCTAAAGTTTGATTTCAAACTAATGAAGCAAAGTCACACCACAATAATGCTATGTTACTGATAAGGACCAAACCCTAGAATGTTTAGAGTTGAAGTAGTTCAAGGGATGTCGCTAGTGATTTGACCTTGAATACTAGCATCTCTATAAAACAAGATCATAAGATTTGCATTATGAAAGTTAAGCTAGCACTAACAAAATTCAGGGTTTGAAGGTAAATAAACAATATGAAAAATGACTCGGAGAAAAGAGTAAGATATAAATTTGAAGTGTAACAAGTGTGTTTTGAATAAAAGGAGAAATATAATATAAGTGAAGTGCATTTTGAAATAAATTCTTACAGTAGTAATAAGTAAGTAGCATAGAATGTGGAGTATTACCCGATATATGATCTGAAGATAGCTATTGTAGTTCATGCTCTTAAGACATGGCGTCACTATCTTTATGATGTGACGATAGACTATCACCCTGGAAAGGTGAATGTGGTAGTTGATGCCCTAAGCAGGAAGTCTAGTTCAGTAGCTGATGCATTCTCTATGGCATGTTTTGAGAGAGACATGCTAGTAGAAATGAGAAAGTTGAACTTAGACTTAGGGGTGACAGAACATAGTGGTTTAATTTCATAGATGCAAGTCAAGCCTACTTTTTACGATCAGATCAAGGAACTACAGTAGGGTGACAGTGAGTTGCAGTAGATCATGCATGACATGTCAGGGGGAAAAGACCAGAGTTTAGGTTTTCAGTTGATGGTTTGTTGTATTAGCATGACAGGTTGCATGTACCTCGAGATAATGATTTGGAAGAATAGATTCTTGAGGAAGCACATGCATCGATGTATGCAATGTATCCAGGTAACACTAAGATGTACATGAATCTCAAGGAGTTGTACTGGTGACCTGATATGACAAAGGATGTAGCTGAGTATGTGACTAGGTGCAGTGTGTATCAGCAGGTTAAGGCTGAGCACCAGAAACCTACAGGTACCTTGCAATCTCTTCCTATACCTGAGTGGAAGTGGGAACATATCACAATGGATTTTGTGGTAGGGTTACCCAGGACATCTAAAGGTTGTGACTCGATATGGTGATTGTGGATAGACTGACTAAGTCTGCTCACTTTCTTCATGTTAAGTCAACCTTTGATGTCCCGAAGTTGGCTAAGATATACGTGGATGAAATAGTCAGGTTGCATGGTATTCCTGTTTCAATCATATCATATAGAGACTCTAAGTTCTTTGAAATCAGTGGACAAAAGTTGAGATTTTGTACAACTTTCCACACACAAATGGATGGTCAGTCAGAAAGGACCATTCAGACTCTTGAGGACATGCTGAGAGCATGTGTCTTGCATTTCAGTGGAAGTTGAGAAGAACACTTGAGCCTTATGAGTTCTCATACAATAATAGTCACCATTCTAGTCTTGGTATGGCTCAGTATGAAGCTCTATATGGCAGAAAGTGTAGATCATCTGTATGTTGGTACGAGGTGGGTGAAAGGCATATTCTTGGACCAGAGATAGTGGACCCAGAACCTGCACAGCTCAGATCAAATGTGTCCTATGTTGAGGAACCAATACCGATAGTTGATCAGAGGATCAAGAAGCTTAGAATCGCGAGATACCATTAGTGAAAGTTCTGTGGAGGAATCATAACCTAGAGGAAGCTATGTGGAAGCTTGAGTCAAAGATGCATAACAAGTTTCCTTTTCTCTTTTAGGAATTTCGGGACGAAATTCTTATAAGGGAGGGAGATTGTTATGACCCATAACTAAGTTAACTAATAAGTAACTCGATTAGAATGAAATACTTTGATTAGTGCTAAGTATCTTGTTAAACATCATGGTTAATTAAGATAAGCTAATATGTGAACTAATAGTTGAGATTGAATCATCTAAGGTAATTAATGATAATAGCAATGTTGATCGTTAGGTTAATTGAGTTGAGTTAAGTACTCACTGATGTGTTTAGTGCTTTGATCAGGTGAGACAATCCAATTAGGATTATTTCTTGCTTGGAGGGTGTAGAGAACCTCGCGTTTGAAACATGACAAAAAGAAACAGTCAAATCGGACCTTCGAGGCAAGACTTACAACATTTTCAAAATCAATGGGTTAAAGATGCAATTTAACCATTTAATTGATCTTTATCTCCTTAAATGGGTCGGCTGTTTTTCTTCCTTTTAACCTTTCTTCTTTACGCGAGAAATAGAATAGGACCGCTTGAGCGGTGCGCAAGCATAGCCGATCCAGAAGAAGAGAAGAGCCGGAGGCGATTTTGGGCATGATAGATGCTGACCGAGCTCCGCCCACCCCCGTCATCCTTCCACCTCCTTCCTTCCTCCTCTATTGCGTGCCCTAGCAGCGGCGCCCACCTGCAGCCTTACTGCTTGGCTTGGGCGGTCGAACCATGGAGCTGCATCTGCAGCCTAGGAACAGTGCGGGATGGTAGCCGTTTAGGGCTTGGAAGGGCCACTCCAGTGGCGCCCCTCCTTCTTCTACCTTCCCCCTCCATCCTTGACCTAGGTACGTGCTTGGTGGACAACCAGCAGTAGGGGCGACGCCCTACCTTACAGCAGCTGCAGCAGCGGCCAGGGGCCCTCTTGGGCACGACAAACACCTCGAATCGTCGGCCATGACCTCAGCCTGGAGGTCCCAACTGGAATCCGCATCCAATAGCCAAGTATTAGCACCAATTGAGCTTGATCCCAACCTGTACGTGTGTGCGTGCACTGTTCCATTGCTGCAGATCCAAATTGGGCAAATCCAAGGTTGAAGACAACCCTCTGGACGCGTTTCTGGACGAATCCGGACATCCCGAATCGCTGTGAGTAGGATTTCATTTATTTATCATTAATAAACTCAGGCGTTTGAATATTTTCTGTTTTGTGCGCGAATTACGCTGATAACAGGCGTTATCAGGCGTCGGGCAGCGTTTGGCGTCGCCCGACCTTTTTATTTCATAAACTACTTCTAGACACTGTTATATGATTAAATTTAGCATTTGAACAGTACGGATTGAATCAGTAGATTTATATGGTTCATTGGAACCTAAATTGCTCATTTGAATATTGAAATTAGAAATTCATGTCTGAAAATGGTATGATTTGGGTATGAACCCAGACAATGAAGATTTCTGATAAATTATCAGATGTACGATTTCAAAGTTGATATGAATAAATAAAAACATGCAAGAAAACCCTAATTGCATATATCTTTTGACGTTAATATGTGTAAATTGATATTTACATGAAATGGCACATTTCTCTGAAATATTACCAGAAATTCTCAAGTATTGTTATTAAATTGTGTTGTGATATGTAATTAACTCTTAATTGAGTTAAGTGATGCACAAACCAGGATTTGGGTTAATGTGCACGTTTTTCGAGAATTTTAGAGAATTGATAATTATTGAGTATGATTCTCATATGTGAAGTAAATTTCTTTAATTTGTGCAATAAGATGTTCAATTGCATAAATTCGCTATGTATGTGCCAAATTGAAATAAGTTGGGTTATTTATGCATTTCTAAATTGTCTGAATGCATGGTATGAGAATTTCTCAGAAATTATAATGATTTGAAATATATTGCTCTGTCGGTTTAGAATAACAGTGTATTGTGATCTGATATGAAATCAGTAAATGTGAATTTCATGTTTAAATGTTTATATGTTAATCAGTTAATAGACTTAGGTGCCCTAATACCGTAGAACCCCTTTGAGAGATCTGCTTCTTAGGGGTGAAACTTGTGTTGCAACATTAACCGTGCGGAGTCATGGTGGCACGAGGACAGAGAGGCACTGTTCAACAATAATCCGTGCGGAGTCACGGAGGCACTGGAGAAAATAGGGGCTATTGCAACAAGATCCATGCGGAGTCATGGAGGTAACCCCGTGAGACTCTCCGCCTGTGTGCTCAGGTTAGAGGAGGAGTCTAGAGCACTCGGAGTAGTGCATTGAGGCCGGAGAGCCTGTGGTCCTGTGGTAGAGCAGGGCTGGCGTCAGACTTAGCATTTCCCGGGTGTGTCTCTAAGTCTTGTACGGTGGGATCGTAGTTCACTACGGATCTTTATATGCAGAGTACACTGCATATGATTAGGGCATAATAATGATATAATTATGTAATCATATAGGATCACAGTAAACTTAATATGTTAAGAGATCTGAATTTCTGTACCAATCCTCTATATCAGTTTATTTGTTTAAAATATCTGATGTTGCTTGAAATGAGATTGTTCTCTGTAAATTTGCTATGTCATTAGAACTGCCCTGTTTAGTACTGCACTTATCTTTTATTTCAATTTTATCTATCTGATGAGTTGTTTATTGATAGCTAAATGAAATGCTATTCACTGAGCGAGTAGGCTCACTCCTCTACTCAAACATTTTCAGGTCAGCGACAGTTCCAGGAATCTGAAGGATCATACCACCCTAGTCAGTAGAAGGTATATGTAGTTAGTTAGATAGTGGTCTCTTAGTCCTTTCCCCTCGGTCCTTGGGACATGGTGTGGGTGAGAGAAAGTATGTATGGCGAATGTGTAAAAGATGTAAATTAACTGTTATGTTTACTTTCTGTTAAACAACGTTACATGTTGTAAACTCTATTTATGTTCTCTATCCAGGTTAATTGAATGCTTCCGCAACAGTTTATTATGTTTTAGTTTACAGAAATAATCTGGATATCATTACGAGGTTTTAAAAAGAAAAAGTTCTCAGTGATTTGTTTATGAAATAATCCCTCCGTCGCGCCCTAATCTCGTGATTTGTGGTCAGTGTGAGATCGGGGTGTGACAAAGGTAGTTCTTTCTATCTTCTGGAGAGATGAAAGGGGTCTAGAATACAGATGATATGTGACTACTTATTGGTGGATACTAGGGTTTAAGGTTTCTAAATGGAAGAATCTGAAAGAGGCAACATATAGAGACAATCTGTGGTGAGGCATGGCTTGTGGATCGAGACCATCCGCCACTTGCTCTAGTCTTTGGGTGGTCTAGGATGGATAACGGAAAATTTTTTTTATTGATATTTCATAAATATTCTGGAGAAAATTGGAGATAAGGTGGATCTCAAATAAAAGTAAATATATTAATTGAGGAGAGAGAACATGCATTAATTTAGGATTATCCTTCTTTATAATCCAAAAGATATGTATCTTTGTGTTGATAAAGGCAATTGAGTATTGTGGGGAAAAATGGGATATTTCATTCCAACAATTGATAGTTTATGGAAAAAGGCTTATTAAAGAGGGATTGATGAGAAAATTGCACTTAAGTCTAGATAAAGATTTTCTTCATAGAAAGCCCCAATTTGAGTAGAAGTGGGTGAAATCAATGGATTAAATAGGTGGAAATGTGAAACAATATGGGTGAATATGAAAAAGGGTAAAATATGAAAAATGTGGAAAATATGAAAACATAGTAAAATTGAATGAATTTCATCATTCTCCAGAGAATTAACATTTATCATGATTTTTATTACATGTCAATATGTATCAAACTAAAACTTCATACATGAAGGGAAAGGGAAATGCATGTTTTGTTAATAACGGATGATGCATACGCTCTTTCATAATGAATACAAACCTAAGGTAGAAATATTTGAATGTATACCCCAACATAAATTATTAGATTCAACATAATGAGGTCCACATGGATTTTATATAACATACTATCAAGATCACTATAAGGATAGAAAATCCAATAAATGTACTCAACAAGATCCGTAGAAGGGTGGAAATCTAATAAGTAAGATGAAGTAACAAATAACTAATATTCTACTAGATGTAGATAACATTGAATTTAGGGATTCATGAGAAGTCTTAGCATACCATCATCAGTATTCCCATGTTTCCTTCATAATAAAGAATCTAGGTCATATTGTATGGCACTGAAAGAGATCAACTCAAGAACATTGATACCTCATTGGTCATGGTCACTTCTAGACCATCTAGGAGAAATAAAAGGTGTATGGCAATATCAAGGTGAAATTCTCAGACAGTTGCAATTGCCCATTTCCTTTTCAATTTTAGTTATATTTTACACTTGAACTTTGTACTATTAGACTCTCTGTTTGGTTAAGTAATATACTTTAAATTGTGTCTTATTTTTTTGTCTTTGGTCAGAGATTATAGTAAAGTATTTTTTCGTTTCTATGACATGCTACTGGTTTTGTTATTTGATAAAAAGATGTTTGTTTACCCAAACTTTTTATTAATGACAAGGAACCCCTCCCAGAAAAATCCACTATTGGACTTGGCCCAGGCATGAGTAAACCCCGAAACTAGCCACGTACTTTGGGGGCACCACAACACACTCAATGACGTGGGTCCTTGTTTCACCTCGAGGGAAACATCTGGAGTTGAACATGGGTCCCTTAATTGAGGATTGTCGAGCCACACCATTGGGTTACTCCCTCACCCTCTTGTTTACCCAAACTTAACTTGAGAAGAATAATTTATTTAACCTAAATGAAAACATGTTATTATAGAAGAAGAGAGAGATGTCTACTGTAATGATTGGAAAAAAATTTAGATAATCTGAAATCTATAATCAAGACAGTTGGGATAAGGTAATTGTCATATGCATTAATACCAATGTGTTAGTACCAATAACCTCATATACTAATATGATTTCAATTATTTTATATAAAATCACAACATACCCATGATAAATAACATGTGATATTTTGCTAAATAAAATTTGAGTGGATTCATGTAATGGAAGGTATGTCCAAAAATTCATCCCATATAGGTAGTGTGTCCAAAGATCTATTTTTCTATAGTGTTGGTGTACAATGCAAGCAATTTTTTTGGTACAATTTTCAACATTATTGGAAAATTTGATTACTTAATTATAATATGTTCCATTCTATTGAGTAACTAGTTCCCATTTTTCAATTACGTGGATCGTATCTAATTTACCTTTCAAGAATACCTTCAAATAGTGATATTGTGAGTAGTGGACATCAAGTAGCACACGTCAAAGGCATATAAATGGGACTATGGTGGGAGAAACTCTAGCGCTGATGAAAGTGCTAGATTGAATCTTTATTTGATTTGTACTAAGATGATAAAGGTAGTGATGCTAGTGACACTGAAGAGGTTGAGGCAAAAAGAAGAAATTCTTATGAATAAATGAAATGTTAGCCCAAGTTTCAAATAAGAAAAAAATATCTTCAAACACAAATAGGCTATCTAGTTTTGTAATGAAAATTGAGGAACGAGAATGGAAGTATTACTATGAAGATAGCCTTTCAATTTCTATGACAGAAAAAGGTTTCAAGGTTTATTTCATCCAACATATATTTTCTTTTACACTAATATAGATACCGCCTATATCATCAATTAAAATATACATATAATGTCAGTTTTGTACAAACATCTAAGTTGGGGATACTATAGCTAAGGACCTTCTACACCATTTTCTAGGGAAAGGAAAAACTGATGACATAGAGTTAGTGTCGACTCTTATGAAAATAGAATCTATGACTCAATGGCCAACTCAAAATGATATCAGTGTCATGGTAATGGTATGTGTCACCATTTCTGCTCAAAAGAACTTAAAAAATGCATGTTGTGTCATTAGTTTTGGTTTGAAGAACTGATGATGCAGAGTAATACCATAGTTCGGAAGGCATGTTTTCTTAATCAAAATTAACTTAAGAATATTAATATGCTTAACTTAATACAACAATTTTATTGTAGCAAGACAAAGAGATCCCTACTCCAATGTATTGAAAAAGTGGAACATCTAAAATCTATAATCAAGCCCTGAGGTGATAGTCTTGCACATTAAGACCAATGTATTTGTACTAGGAAAATCATCTTTGTAATATGAATTCCACCACTATACCTCTTTCAATTTATATAAAAGAAAAATAAACTCAAGAAAACATACCAAATAAATTCACAATAAAGGAGTTGGAGGGAACTCTTAAACATGTTGGTCTGTCCATAAATGCATCTAAGAAAGGTAGGGCATTCAAAGATATAGTTTTCCCTTGAATTGATAGTTTATGTGTATGGTGTATCTAGCAAGAAAATACTTTTGGTAAACTTTCAATACAGTAAAAGCCTCAAATTTCTTTACATTAATCTGTTTCATTCTCTAGAGGAACTTGTTACAGCCCCAATTTTTGGGTTCTTATGGTGGGAAATGCATTTTTCCCAATAAATGTATAACTATGGGACTTGTATGAATTATATGTATTGAATGGATTCCTTTTGTAATATTTCCTTTGTGTATATGATTTTGTGGATCATAATATGTTAATGAGTCCAATGTGATTAAAAGAAAAAAAGAAGAAATCAATTAATGCAATATTAAGAAGGAAATTTGAGAATATAATGAAAATACAAGAAATATGTGGAAAGATGTGTGATTGATCATAATGGATTATATTTCGAACTCCACATAGTTTCTTGGGATACAAGGAATCCAAATAAAGTGAATAAAAGAATAGGAGAGAGAAAATATGCATAAAATATGCCTTAATAAGTGATAACTTGCATATGAAGAAAAGTCTCTCATACTTTCGAGTTTAAGTCCCAAACTTGTCACACAAGTAGTTTAAGTCCTCATGAACTTTCCCTTAATTTGATATTATTTGGACATATGGTTTAGGAGATATGATTTTTATAATTATTCCTATAGTGAATGGAATATCATTAAATGTCACATTTACATTAGAATTCCTTATATTGGGTGTGTGGATTGTGAACCATTGATCTGAGATCCAATGGTGATCCACATGTCTCCTACCTTCAGATCAATTTAGGAAAGGGGGAACAGTAAAAATGTTGAATCGATTCCATGCCTTTCTCTCCCTGATCCACTAGGAGTTCTAAAAAGTTGATAGTTGAATTCGGGAAAGGAAAATGGATCTGATGATCCCTTCATACCCTTGTTTCATGTGTGTTTCAGGATTTTCCCCAATGGTCTATAAAGCCAAACTCCATGGGTGGCAGTCTCTACCCCATAACTATATATAGGGGAGTAGGGGCCTCAACAAGACCCAGAGATTCTTTGTAAGGGTCCGCAAGATAGTTCTTCTCCCTTTGCTTCCGATCTCTCACACAGGGTGCTTTCATCCCAAGATATTGCCCCACTGCCGCCGGACTTCCACCCCTAGTCAACCACCCTTCTCGGAACCAGTTGGGAGCACGCGGAGGTTGCCGCAAGATTCATTCAGTCTGTGTGAAGGTGAGGCAGCTTTTCCGGCAGCTAAGGAGGTGGGATGCCTGGAGTCAACTGATGAGTTGACCACGACGGGAGGCTGCTCTGCGGAATGATGAACTGTGAGGTTGAAGAAGGATCACGCAAAAGACATATATTCCCCCCTGAGCACAAGATCTTTAGCCCAAAGAAAGAGGGCATTAGTGTCCTTTCAACCTGAAGTTGGTACTCTATCCCGTGGAAGCAGATCGCTGACTGGGCCAAAGCCCATTGGTTGGACGGGGGCCACAGTGCTGACGTGGCATGCTATCGATAGCCCTAAAGGTAAATTCTTTTGCAAATTTGTAATTAATTGATGGTAACTCTGATTAGGATAAACAATATATGAAAATTGATCAAGAGAACGTGAGGAATTCAATAGAAATATAATTGAAGCCTAATTTTGCTTGAAATTCAAAAACTATGTAAAGATGCTATCTTTAATGGTTAAATTAATGAAAAACCCTAATCTTTGATTATTAATGAATTGGGAAGGGTTATATGGATGTTTAAAGTGGAAATTAACTTTTTGTTAATAAAAGGAAGATTTAGATCTAAAAAGATGATCTTTATGCATAATTGGATTAATTTAGGGTTCCATGTACATGAATATGCAATTTAGGGTTCCACGCACACCCGGTCCAGATGAAATTAGAAGCACCACCTTTCTTATGTCATCCTCCAAAGCGTCGGGGATTTATGGAGTCTATACTGAATTCATATAATCTAACTGGAGTAAGTTTGGCAACTCAATCATCAAATCCATACAAGCTGCATTCAACACGGGGAATATTGATCATCGGCTAGCTAATTCCTATATGGTTCTCCTACCGAAGAAAAGGCAACCAGTGAAGTGCTCAGACCTACATCCTATCTCCTTGAACAATAGCTACTTTAAACTTATCTCAAAAAATTTGGTGGAACGTCTAAAATTACATCTCAAGCATTGGATTTCGGATACTTAGTCTAGCTTCATACCTGGCAGGAGAATCAGTGACAATATTCTTCTCGTACAGGTGGTCATTCACTCTATGAAACAAAAGAAGGGCAATATGAAGTGGGTAACCATCAAATTGGACCTGTCTAAGGCCTTTGATCGTATGAAGTGGCCATTCATAGAAGATACCCTAGTCAAGGTGGGGCTGTCGAGCATCACCGTCAAGCTAATTATGAACATCATTACCTCTGGGAATACATCCATCATGTGGGAGCGAGTCCCTCTTGACCCATTCTACTCCTCGCAAGGTGTACGCCAAGGGGACCCATTGAGTCCATACGTGTTCGTGCTATGTATGGAATGATTATCACAATCAATTAACCAGGCGGTGACGTACGGTAGCTGGAAACCTATTTGTATCACACGCCAAGGCATGCCGCTATCCCACATCTTTTTTGCCGACGACATCCTGTTAATGTCAGAGGCGATCCCAACACGGACTACTAACATGTTGGACATCCTCAATTTGTTTGTTGCAGTGTCAGGCCAAGAAGTATCCAAGCCAAAATTGTGTTGCTTCTTCTCATAAAACACTTCCAGAGGAGAGAAACGAGCTTTCTATAGAAAAATTGGGATTGATCATACTGAGGACCTGGGATGTTATCTCGGAGGTCCTATACTCCATCACATAGTTAATCGAGTAACAGATCAGTACATCACTGCCACCATCCAGGAATGCATGATAGGGTGGGCGGCAAGGCACCTCTCCCTGGAAGGGCGGATAACCCTTGCTAAATCCACGCTACAATCCATTAGGTCATATGCTATGCAAATAGTTTGCCTTTCTCCTCACCTCTGTGATGGAATTTACAAGAAGGTCAAACACTTCATCTAGTCCGAAGGCAGTAATAAAAAGAAGTTGTCCTTGGCTTCCTAGAATAAAATTACATCCCCTAAGGCCATGGGCAGACTGGGTATCAAGGATATCCGTGACCAAAATATAGCCCTAATGCTCAAGAATGTATGGTTCTTCCTCAATAATCACACAGCCCCATGGGTTAAGGTTATGAAGGAGAAGTATATGTGTGGCATCACAATCAGTAAGAAACCTAGCTCTTCATCTTGGGTGTTCATTAAGAAACACATTGACTCCCTCTCAAGCATTAGTCACAGGACTATTAATTCAGGCACAAGCACAAACGTGTGGACTAATAAATGGGTTAATGGAGAAGCCATCACTGAGCTATACCCCTCCTGGAGTATACCAGCTAACCTGGCTGACTTGAAGGTTAGTTCTATGTGCCTAGAGAATGGAGAATGGGACTACTCCTTTATCCATCACTTTCTTCCTCTAACTTTTAGAGATAGAATCAAGCTCATACCTACGCCAGTTGATGAGTCGGGCGAGGACACCTGGTCATGGCTGTTTGAAGCTTCAGGCGTCTTCTCTGTGAAGTCATCTTATTCTTGGATTCGCACAGATAGGGACATCAACTCTCAAGGCAACTGGGACTTTATTTGGCACCTAAAAATCCCAGAGCGATTGTGCATCTTCACATGGCTTCTTCAACACCGTGCTCTCTTAACAAATGTCGATAAGTAGCACTGACACCTTAATGTAGACACTATCTGCAGCATATGCAATAATGCCCCTGAAAGTCAATTACACTGCCTACATGATTGTCATTCCAGTAGGCAAGTCTAGTCTGGACTTGGCAAGGGAACTGATTTCTTTACTGACAATGAGGATGTGTGGATCCATAATCTGACCTCTTTCGGTGATAATGGAACAGCCTATTTACAGAACATTGTAACAGTTTGGCACTTATGGCAGGCAAGGAACAACAAGGTCCATAAGAACCTTCCTTCTAATACTCAATAGAGAATCCTTTTTCATTAAGCAAAGAACACAAACCATCCTGAACCTTCCTCAGCCTAAATCATACTCCCTGGGAGCTAGTGACTCACACAGGTTCACCAAGCCAAACTTAGTAAATGATGTAATCTTTGTGGATGTGGAATTCAATAGCTTCTCCAAGAGAGCAAGAGCTGGCATCCATTCCATAGAGAATAAAGGAAGATGCATGTGCGGATGAGGAATCCCCTTTTACTCTTCATCAGTGCTTGAATCGGAAATCAACACTGCAATCCTGGCCGGCCAGCTGTGTCAGGAGATAGGAATGTCTCAAGTGCTCATTCTCTCGGACTCCAAACTGGAAGTGAGTCTACTTAACAATGAGCAGCCTCCCATCAGCAAGCTCCAGCCGCACTGGAGAAAATTTCAACTCATCAGAACCTCCATTCAGCTCACGATACTCCATGTCCCTCGTGAACTGAACAAAGTTGCTGATGAAGTAGCCAAACACACCCTGCACTCCTTTACTTCTTGTAATTTCAGTTTACTAAAACCATATTGTCTAGTTTCGTATCTGCATATCAACATAGATCTCTTTTGGTCTGCACTAGAGAGTAGAATGAATAAAAGTTAATCTCTAGTTACAAAAATAATAATGGGCTTAGAAACCCTAATATTGGTAACTATGTCTTTTAATTGTTTTAATTGTGCAAATTCATGAATAAGATAGAGATATGATGTTCTAAATCCAATTTAAGTATAAAAGATCCTTAAGGTGGATAATTTGAGTAATTAGGGGTTTTATGAGTAGAAAAGTTGTTTTAGGGTTTTGTTGACCTAAAAAGGATAAAGTTTGAGAAATTGATCTAAGAAACCCTAATGAATACTAATGAGACTTAGAAACCTTAGAAAGGTGTCCCAAGTCAATAAAGAGTTGTTTGAATGTCATGGTAACAACTAGGTGTGATACCTATTTTCAAGATCAATGTTTGCTTGATTGATTGATTGGCTTGCTTGTTTGGACATCTAAGTTGGATTTGGATAAACTGCTTCTTTGAGATCTCCAAAGCAAGTATGTTGTTACACTTATGGTTAAATCGCTTTAGTTTCCCAGTGATTCCTGAGGTTTTAATGGTTGCTTGGAAATAATTGCTTGATTGACTTTTATTTCATGCAACTATAAAGTGACTATGACTACCACTATAATAATATGTGCATGACTAGCTCAGATCTTGGTCCTCCTCTATAGCTCTATTGATGATGATGATGATATAGATGACCTAGTATATGGTCTACCCACGAGGTAGGATCATCAGGTTATCATGAGTCGATGTGTTGGTCTACCTTTGGGTAGGAGCATACGACTCCACGAACCTATGTATTGATCTATCTATAAGGTAGGATCATGGGGGTTAGTTGAGATCTACCATATGAGAGGTAGTATCCACGTCCACTGCAGGGACAACACAAAGGCTAGGGTATGTAAGGATTGAGTAGTTATGCTTAAAATGTAAAGTTTTCTTTGTTAAATTGTAATTGCTTACTATATGTTGTTACAATTAATTGTGAGATTTTGGTTCCCCCACATACAAGTATAATTCATTATACTGACCGTCATTTTGTTTGTCAGCATTTTAGGTTATCAAGAAAATGGATATTCCTTTAAAGTGGCATTGATGAATTAAAGCTTAATAAAGAATTGGAGGATTATAGATAGATAAGTTCTTTCTTGGGTAAAGAATTCCACATCCCATATTTTGTAAGGTATGAAAAGAAAAAATGTATTCCATTAAAATTTTAGTTTCAGTAGAATTTATTAATTATTGTTGATTATTTGCAAAACAATTAATCCTATTTTGGGATAACACCTCTAACCTCTTGGTCTCCCTTAACTGGGGGTAATTGGGAGGCGGGGTCATTACATTTGGTATCATAGCTGTAGTTTTCCATTTAATCTCTAATAATTAGTAAATTTTACAAACTCTTTAGAACCTAAGGGAGTTATTAAAGGATTTTCCAATGATGGAGCTATCTAGAAAAGGATCACGATCCGGGGGCTGTCAATATTTTCCTCCACCCCGCTAGTCGTTCTACGATCACTCCCAGATTTGTGTGACTTCCTGGCCAAAATCAAAGGATTTGACTCGAAGTAAGATACTTCTAGGTCTTCTCTCATTTAATTTCATCCCTTCTTTACCTCTTATTTCTGGAGAAACATTAAGTGCTTAGGATATTCTCTCTTTCCACCACCTTCATGGGTTTGGGATAAGAGTAATAAGGATTAAGGAATCCTCAACCAAACAATTAAAAGCATGTAAACAATATGTCATGGACATAAGTTTAATAGTTTAAGCATAAACTAAATATTAGTTACATGCTTAGGTTGCATGGTGTGTGTTTCCATGCCCTCAGGAGAGCCCTGAGGTTAGACCTTCTTGTAGGAGGATGAGGAGAGAGTTAGCCTTGGAGGCAGATGCCCCAGGAAGAGGAAGAGACCTAACGCATCCTCTGAGGATGATGCTAACCCTAACCCTAAGTGGTAGTTAGAGAAAGAGAAGACACGATGAGTCGAATACCTCAATTGTCCATGCATGCGAGTACGTGGGTTGGACATGCATGCTTTACGTAAAGGTTTTTAGTACACATGAGAAGCATGAACGATGAGTGGTCAGTTGATCCATGGTGCCTTATGGTGACCCGACCTTAGGTGGTCATGCCTGTTGAGGGTGAGGGATCGCCCCCTCATTGACAAGGTTGATGGTGACCATATAGGAACTCTAACAAGCATATATGAATAGAAAAGAGGTGTCTACCTACATAGAAGAGAGTGGCAGCAGGTTTTAGACCTAAGCCAGATAGGTTGTGCCTAATAATTCATGAGATGGGAATGCAAAAGGCTTTGGATGATCTTGACCAAATATAAGTTTTGGTAGTATGCTTCACTCGAGTAGGGATAGACGTGTACCCATATGAGCTTGACCCATTTTTGGTGAGAGAACCTCCAGTGGTAGGACTAGTTGTAGGGTTAGCTTTAGAAAGAAAGAGCATGACCCGACGAATAAGGTTGGTGACCTTGACTCCAAGACATGAGGAATCAGGAGAAGTGGGGTATTATATGACCCAGAATGGATGACCCTGAGCGGATGTATGTGGTTGCCTCATGCATGACCCTTAGGGGCTTATTGTAACTTAGATGCCTTTCGAGGAACCAAACCTTAGAATGAGAAAGAGGTGATGAGTACCTACCTTTTAGGAGCATAAAGAAGAGTTCCTTAGACCCTGAGAAGGTATGATAACAAGTGGTGAGGCATCATACCTAGTTGACTTTAAAGGTTGTTCATAGGGAAGAGTGTTAGGAAGTATATGCCCTATCTGGTATAGGTTCAGTTCATGGTTGAATAGTTGAGCATACAGTTAGCTAGCTGATGCATAAGAGGTGAACCTGGGGTTCCTAGACCAAAGAGGGGAAGTAATAGTATCTGGTGTACATGATGCTCACGAGGCTATTTGAGTTCATGGTATTTGAGTATGGAACCCCCTCACGTTTTAGTGCAAAAGGAAACCCCACATGAACAAAGATATATGTTTGATGAACCACTATCATAGGTTGGTGACATATGCATGGATGATATTGGTTCGACCTTGATGAATGATGAATTTGTATGACATACCAATAAACTTAGCATGGTTTTGTAGGTTGTCTTCTTGCTATATGCATACATAAGTAGCATGATAGGGCTAAGCATGTACATGATGATGTCAACCCTGGAAGTAAGGACATTTCTAACCTTTATTACTATCAAAAGATAGTTTTTCCCCATCCTGGGAAGAGACCCTTCTGTAGGGTGAGTACCAACTTTTGGTTAAGTTTGAGATAACTTGAAGAGGTCACTTATAAGATCTTGATGAGCTAAGTGTAAGAGCACATAGTATGAGAACGAATCTATAGACCCATATGTGACCATCTCTAAGAGGCATGAGGATATGTTGCCATAGAGGTAACTTGTATGGGGCCCGACTGAGTTAGGTAGGTCGCCATGATTCCTATGAGGGATAACCATGAATGCCCAGAAAGATGATGGAGATTCGGGTAAGGATTCAAGGATGATATGTGCTTGAGTACTGTCATGGAACCAGAACCCCAGTCCCATGAAACAAATGTATACCAAAGGTGAAATGCGGAAGCGTAAAGCTTAGCACACATGAACAGATAACCAGATAAAGGCACCAACATAATCTCAATAATCAACAAGATATATTAATAAACATCATTATATTATATGATTTGAATTACATGTTCAAGAGTCACTTTGTACAAGTCTGCTCATGTATACTATATCTGGATCTTACAACAAGTACACCTAGAATAGCTCACCAAGCCCATCAACCTTCTAGCCATCTTTGAACCTAAAAACAACATACAAGAAATGGGTCAACACACGAGGTGTTGAGTATGGGGCCGAAAGATACACATATATATAAGCTTTGCATAATTTTGAAAAGATTTCAAGATTAAGCGCACAAGAATAAACATGTTAATTGTTTAACAAATCTGAAACCATATTTTATGTCATTTCACTCCATTATACCAATAATATCAAACATGTTTAAGGCCTTTGACCATCTTCCCGTCGGAAGGGTCCGTAAGGGTGCTCAAGCTTAGCTAACCCTTTTATACGAGAGGGACCTCAAGGTCGTAACCAAGAGCCCTTTATCAACAATATTATAATGGAGTTCCATATATATATGTGTTCAAGTTATAAAACAGATGAAGCAAACATCGAGTATGACATAGAAATACTACATGGCAATATTTGAGAAAATAGACAAACAAGCATATAATATATGTCTTTTTAAGCAAGAAAGAGGTAGTCATATTACTAGATAAGGCCCATACCTGATTCAGAGATTCTTAACTTAACACGTCCATTACCATCTAGATCATAAGACAACCTGATTAACAACAAGATTACATATATGCATTAGATTCTCAACATTAACCCTAATTAGATGCATTTTAGGGTTTTGGCCAAGGTGGGTTCCAAGTTTCTTATTGGGTCATTATATGATATCATACTGATCTAGAGGTCATCATGATGGTGTGGTTCAAGTTTCATTCCATTATGACGTTCCATTCTCTTTCTATAATCATAACAAGGTTTAAGGCATTTACATGCATTCTAGGGTCAAACGACTCACAATAGAGTAATCAAGGTCAAAGGTAATCAATGAGTAAGAGCCGAGCATAAGGGATGGTTTAGATCAGCAACATAAGGTCATAAGAAACATATATCAAGATTAGGTGGTTGTCCATTAGCAACAAGATTAGCAATCTAGGCAACGTTCAACATTATAGTCCAAAGTAGGTACATATGTACAATTGAGGTCATTCATGAACAATGGGTCGATTAGGGCTCTCATTAGGGTCACAAGATCAAAAAGAACTACTTATTTGATGCTTAGGAGGCTATAATTATACCAAAGATTCAAACTTCATCATGATCATGCATTAAAGTCCATGAACAAACTACAACATGCATTAGGGACAACCATGGATCAAAAGGGGATCTTAGGTGATCAACTTGGTTCAAGGTGAATAATTATTATTGATTTCATGATTATGAGAGTGAATAATCATTAAAGATGTAAGATTGATCATAACAATGAATAAATGTTCCCAAATATGACTAATATTAGTATTTCCAAGAAATCAGGGAACAAACATTAGATTTAGGGTCTGGGACTAGGCCCAATGTATAGGTCTCGTCGATTTGATCGATTTGATATATTTATTTGTATCATTTGGCCAAGGGTTTTGAGAGTTATGTATTTTACAAACTATGTCCAAGAATTATAGAGATATTGGGTGGCATACCATGATCATTTATTGGCTGATCTGGGCCGTTGCTTGCTGGGCCCTCAATCCGATGGTCGGAGGCTGTCTTGCCCACCCTCGCAGACTCCCCCACAGAATTCCCCTGTTCCAGCATTGGAGCAGAGGACGGAACAGAGGACTAGCGCCTCTCAAACTCCAGCGACCTCCTCCTTCTGGACCTGCAGATTCCGGATCCACGACCAGTCGATCGCCCAGGTCTCGCCCCCTCATCACCCAGGTCTCACCCCCTCTGTCGAAACCGAGCAAGAACAGGGGAGTGGCACCCCATCCTACTGGTGGATGTTGTACTGTGAAAAGGCAGAGCCACAGAGTGTACCTACCATACGTCTCTTCTCCCAGCAACAAGTATGTCATGTTCCCCTGCGGTATTTCCTTGACATTCCGGCGGACTCTCACTTCCCCTTGGAGAATCTCCCCTACGGCGTCTTCCGTCCGTCTGAAGGAGAACTGCCTCGCCCTGGGGTGGCCATCGGCGACTACGTTCTCAACCTCTCTGCCATTTCAGCATGCCGGCCATGACCCAGCTGCTCGGCGACTCGTCCCTGCCCTTCATCAACTCCCAAGGCGATCGAGATGGCACCCTGTAGGTGGGTTCATCGACACTGTGAGGAGAGGACGGCGGCAGACTGCTTTCAGCAGGTTGGCAGCCAGCCCTAGAACTGGATAGGAAGGGAGGAGCGATGGGGGAAATAGGGCAAGAGTAGAAATGTGAGCTTTAAATAGAGTAAGGGGTTTAGGGTTTGCGTTCAATTGTAGCTGCGTCTTCAATGCTTTCCAGATCTGGCTGGAGGAGAGGGATGACTCTCCAGTCAATCGCTTATTTCCCTTTTGGGAAGAAGGAACAAACTAGTAGATGGGCCACACGTCTGTGATATTGGGGCTAATAAGGGTTGCAACTCAACAAGGATAATTAAAACATGTATAATATGAGTCCATTTTCAAATACCCATATCTTGGGCTAGGATGGTCCAAAAGAGGTAATTTTTGTACCGTTGGAAAGATAGAAGAACACTCGATATTTTGAAACATATTGTAGAGCAAGGTGATCATACTAATCAGGTTCAAGATATTTTACAAAGTAGTGAAATCACTAAATAGTGAAATTTAGATCAAGAGAGCAAATCAAAAGTACACATTGTGAAATTGATCGTTATAGTGGACAAAATAGAAAAATCTCAACTCTCCAATTATAAAATTGACATCAAATTCAGTAATGGGCCACTTTATGAGAGAGGAACATATCACTTGAAGAGAGAGAAAAGGTCAGGTTATCACATCCTTCCCTCCTTAAAAGAAATTTCGTCCTCGAAATTCTCGCAAGATCATAGACAAGAGCCAGAGATGATGTATTCCTTGTGCTTAGGTAATCAAACTAAGGCATCAAGGCAACTCCTTCATGGGGTGCAGACATGGGTTTCCATCATTAAGGTTGTACCCACCGATGTATATACACATCACTTAGTGTTCCATCATAATGTAACATCATCATGGAATTAGAGTTTACCCATTCCTTAGTATCTCTGGATTAGTTTTTTTTTCATTTGGGTATGAGATTAGGAATGATATCATTGATTATTCAAGCTAAGATTTCTAGGCATCCTCGATCAAGTCCATGATTTAAAAGTTACATCTTTTATGTATAGTATGATTTCATGTTAGGTCTAGCTTATGTGAGTGACTCATCTAGCATATATATCAGTTTTTAAATGTAAGTGAGCTATTTCATGTATCAAGCATCATTCGAGGAACTAAATTATCATCAATATCGATGTTTTGTAACTTTCTCTCTTGTATCTAGAAAAAGCTTCAAGCCACTCAAGCTAAGACGTGTTAACCACAACCTTCTACTTGTAACAAAGATTTCTACCCATTTTTTGAGAAATGAGGGTAACCACTAGATTCCTTTATATGCAACTACTAACCCGAGTATGGAGGCTCATCATGGATATCACACATCATATACATCATCTTGGGTCTTGGGACATCTCCCTCACCTATAAATATATCAAGCATCAAAATTTTCAATTGCCTCTTTCTCTAGGGTTAGATATTTTCATAGGACATCTAGGGTTCAACATTTTCAAGGAAACCGCACACGCTAGGTCACTCAACTCATATACTTAGAAGCAGTCTAGCTAGGGACGCATCATCAAGTATTTCATCATTCATATTATTCAACATTTCAAATATTCTAGAGTTCAGGTACTCTAACCTTCTCCCGATACGGGTCAACTCATATCAATAGGTCACCCTATTCATATGTCCCATGCTAGAGGTCTTCCTTTGTAAAGAGATTGAGGCCCGTGTTGGTCTCGAACCATATATCATATCTCCACACATACAAGACTAGGTACAAGCAAGCATGTCCACCCACTAGCTATGTTTAGCACATCAACCAAGTGGTATGTATCATACAAGGTGCTAGGTCTAGCTAGGGCTGCATGGTCAAACTCATCTCATATCGTCAAACATACTTAACCTTCCTCAAACATCTTGGGTCTTATAAAACATCAACATCATCATCAAATCGAGATTCACATTAACGTCATTATCACTATCATCATCTTAGGTTATCTAGGTTATTCACTTGCCTAACCTATATCATGGCTCTAGACAACTCTAGATATTATCACTATAATCTAAACTCTCTTATCTAGACTTGATGTTACATCTCTTTCTCCTAGGTTGCATGAAAACTCACTGCCTTTCTATGTGTGGTAACATTTTTCTTATGTACATATAATAATACTTGAAATATGTTTTCTCCAACGTTTAAATAGGCGATGAAAACCACCATACTCCATCCGAATAAAACCAAAACCAAAATGAGTTACCACACTCATTAAGCAGTCTAGTATCATGACACCTAGAGAACTAGCAAGAACATGGTGCACACTTGTGTAGACATCCTGAGCACATGTCGCGAGTCATGTCTAGGGAGGTAACTTACACAAGTCTACACCTAGTTCTAGAACATCTAGATTTTAACCTAGAGGCTAAGTCAACCTAATCCACAAGAATATTTCATTAAGTTTCTAGGGTTGAGATGTAAGGTGAGTTTAGTTTGTGTTTCATGTGAGCAATGTTTGGTGTAGTTATTGTTCATGCTTTGATACCATCTGTCACGCAACCAGAATCCCAGTCCCATGAACCAAACATATACCAAAGGCGAAATGCGGAAGCGTAAAGCTTATCACACATGAACAGATAACCAGATAAAGGCACCAACATAATCTCAACAATCAGCAAGATATATTAATAAACATCATTATATTACATGATTTGAATTACATGTTCAAGAGTCACTTTGTACAAGTCTGCTCATGTATACTATATATGGATCTTACAACAAGTACACCTAGCATAGCTCACCAATCCCATCAACCTTCTAGCCATCTCTGAACCTAAAAACAACATACGAGAAATGGGTCAACACACGAGGTGTTGAGTATGGGGCCGAAAGATACACATATATATAAGCTTTGTATAATTTTGAAAAGATTTCAAGATTAAACGAACAAGAATAAACATGTTAATTGTTTAACAAATGTGAAACCATATTTTATGTCATTTCACTCCATTATACCAATAATATCAAACATGTTTAAGGCCTTTGACCATCTTCCCGTCGGAAGGGTCCGTAAGGGTGCTCAAGCTTAGCTAACACTTTTATACGAGAGGGACCTCAAGGTCGTAACCAAGAGCCCTTTATCAACAATATTATAATGGAGTTCCATATATATATGTGTTCAAGTTATAAAACAGACGAAGCAAACATCGAGTATGACATAGCAATACTACATGGCAATATTTGAGAAAATAGACAAACAAGCATATAATATATGTCTTTTCAAGCAAGAAAGAGGTAGTCATATAACTAGATAAGGCCCATACCTGATTCAGAGAATCTTAACTTAACACGTCCATTACCATCTAGATCATAAGCCAACCTGATTAACAACAAGATTACATATATGCATTAGATTCTCAACATTAACCCTAATTAGATGCATTTTAGGTTTTTGGCCAAGGTGGGCTCCAAGTTGCTTATTGGGTCATTATATGATATCGTACTGATCTAGAGGTCATCATGATGGTGTGGTTCAAGTTTCATGCCATTGTGACGTTCCATGCTCTTTCTATAATCATAACAAGGTTTAAGGCATTTACATGCATTCTAGGGTCAAACGACTCACAATAGAGTAATCAAGGTCAAAGGTAATCAATGAGTAAGAGCCGAGCATAATGGATGGTTTAGATCAACAACATAAGGTCATAAGAAACATATATCAAGATTAGGTGGTTGTCCATTAGCAACAAGATTAGCAATCTAGGCAACGTTCAACATTATAGTCCAAAGTAGGCACATATGTACAATTGAGGTCATTCATGAACAATGGGTCGATTAGGGCCCTCATTAGGGTCACAAGAGCAAAAAGAACTACTGATTTGATGCTTAGGAGGCTATAATTATACCAAAGATTCAAACTTCATCATGATCATGCATTAAAGTCCATGAACAAACTACAACATGCATTAGGGACAACCATGGATCAAAAGGGGAGCTTAGGTGCTCAACTTGGTTCAAGGTGAATAAATATTACTGATTTCATGATTATGAGAGTGAATAATCATTAAAGATGCAAGATTGATCATAACAATGAATAAATGTTCCCAAATATGACTAATGTTATTATTTCCTAGAAATCAGGGAACAAACATTAGATTTAGGGTCTGGGACTAGGCCCAATGTATAGGTCTCGTCGATTTGATCGATTTGATATATTTATTTGTATCATTTGGCCAAGGGTTTTGAGAGTTATGTATTTTACAAACTATGTCCAAGAATTATAGAGATATTGGGTGGCATACCATGATCATTTATTGGCTGATCTGGGCCGTTGCTTGCTGGGCCCTCAATCCGATGGTCGGAGGCTGTCTTGCCCACCCTCGCAGACTCCCCCACAGAATTCCCCTGTTCCAGCATTGGAGCAGAGGACGGAACAGAGGACTAGCGCCTCTCAAACTCCAACGACCTCCTCCTTCTGGACCTGCAGATTCCGGATCCACGACCAGTCGATCGCCCAGGTCTCGCCCCCTCATCACCCAGGTCTCACCCCCTCTGTCGAAACCGAGCAAGAACAGGGGAGTGGCACCCCATCCTACTGGTGGATGTTGTACTGTGAAAAGGCAGAGCCACAGAGTGTACCTACCATACGTCTCTTCTCCCAGCAACAAGTATGTCATGTTCCCCTGCGGTATTTCCTTGACATTCCGGCGGACTCTCACTTCCCCTTGGAGAATCTCCCCTACGGCGTCTTCCGTCCGTCTGAAGGAGAACTGCCTCACCCTGGGGTGGCCATCGGCGACTACGTTCTCAACCTCTCTGCCATTTCAGCATGCCGGCCATGACCCAGCTGCTCGGCGACTCGTCCCTGCCCTTCATCAACTCCTAAGGCGACCGAGATGGCACCCTGTAGGTGGGTTCATCGACACTGTGAGGAGAGGACGGCGGCAGACTGCTTTCAGCAGGTTGGCAGCCAGCCCTAGAACTGGATAGGAAGGGAGGAGCGATGGGGGAAATAGGGCAAGAGTAGAAATGTGAGCTTTAAATAGAGTAAGGGGTTTAGGGTTTGCGTTCAATTGTAGCTGCGTCTTCAATGCTTTCCAGATCTGGCTGGAGGAGAGGGATGACTCTCCAGTCAATCGCTTATTTCCCTTTTGGGAAGAAGGAACAAACTAGTAGATGGGCCACACGTCTGTGATATTGGGGCCAATAAGGGTTGCAACTCAACAAGGATAATTAAAACATGTATAATATGAGTCCATTTTCAAATACCCATATTGATGCGATGATTTTGAGTCGCATTTATAGACCTTTTTCATATGTGTTTTGTGCCTTAATTACTCATTTTCATGGATAATATTGCATAATTCACTTTATTTGGTCTTTGCCATCATTTTATATCAAATCCCCTTTATTTCATTATTTTAAGCATTATTGATCATCTTATCATAAATCGTGTGGATTTATTTGGTCTTGTTGTACAATTTCAGGAAAAACAAGTATCTACATCCGTCGATACCATCGACGGGTGTCGATACCATCGACCAAGCCACAGGTTGTCAGCCGAGAAGAGCAATACAGAGTCGATACCATCGACGCCCAAGTCGATGGCATCGAGATGTCTCCAGGCTGCTAGCGAGGATTAAGTCGATACCATCGACGGATGTCGATGCCATCGACACAAGGAGAGCTACAGCGTCGCTAAACGACAACAACCGACGCTAAAGGAGTCGATACCATCGACACCCAAGTCGATGGTATCGAGATCACCACAGGCGCTCAGAATAAAAGAAAGGAAAGCTGCCGCTAATCCGCTGGGTCGATACCATCGACCCGCGTCGATGGTATCGACGCCGGCAGATATGCGTTGGATCTGTTTTGATATCAATCGGACGGCTGTCATTATTTGACGACCTAATTAGGGACTTATACCTAATGACGGCCGCCCAGACAAAAAGGGGGATCTCATATTTGGATTGCACGAGTGCCGAGGAGGAGAAAAAGGAGAACGGAGGCCGAGAAGCTCATCCCGGGTGATTCAGACGCTGCCGAAGACAATTTCCACCACCGACAGGAGGGGAAAGCTTGTGTTCTACGCCAAGGATCCACCGGTTCTTCTCCGTTCAGGGGTTTTCCCATCTATTTCACGTTTTTCTTATGAATTCCCCAATTTCTACCATGTATTTGTGTAAGATGAACATGAGAGGCTAAAACCCTCAATCTTTAGGACCGGGAGTAGCCCGGGGATACATTGTATGATGATTTTATATTGATAATTCATATTTTTCTCTCATATCCGTGGTATAAATTCGTTTTCTCTATTGCTATTGTTATGCTTGATCACCATAATAGTAAATTAATGCCCTTAATCACTTCGACAGAAGGATTAACGGTTGAAAAGAAACGAATTCTACATTAATTAATAAAACCCTTGACAAAGGAGTTGTAAAATTAATGGTGGGAACTGAGGGACCGATCCTAATGCGCTTAGTTTAGGGGAATGATTACTACGACGGTGGAATCAACCTAAACCTAAGTAGTGAATTACACCACGACAGTGGGTAATTCTCATTTCAGGCCACTACCCGGATAGAGAGAGAAGTGTGAGGAATTATATGAAATCTAATACAATGTTGACCCGCGGTGAAACCGCCATCCTAAAGATATCCTTTTAATTGATTAAATTAACCTTTAATCGATTATTTTCTTTGTTTCATTTTTATTTTCTTTTAATTTCAACAACAAATTCTACTTTGTTAATCGGTCTAGCTGATTGCGATTAGTTAGTAGAAGTCTCCAATAATTCACGTATCCCTGAGTTCGACTCGGGCCTCACAAGGCCTATATTACTCGACGCGTATACTTGCGTTTAAGCGCGTAGTAAAATACACGTCAAGTTTTTGGCGCCGTTGCCGGGGACACGGCGAATTATTGGCACTTTGAGTGCTAAGAGCGGCCACTCTAGGCCACAATTTTTTTTTTATTTATTTTAAAACAATTTCAAAAATTCCTTTATTTCTCTATATTTGTGTTGACTCGACTAAAGCATTGTACTGAACCCCTATTTCCATATTTCAGGTGCTTTGCATGGTGCACACGCGTAGTCGAGACTACGTGAATCGCACACCTGAGGTTCCATCTGCGGGACCAGAGGACGAGGACAACTACGAGGAGGAACACCACAGTGATATACATTCTGAATCTGAGCCGGAACAAGAAGAAGTAATGGCTGAAGCACAGACAATATGGGAGAAGATCAAGGCGTCTTCTTCCTCGGCATCAAAGGGGCCTATAAAGAAGCAGGCGATCAACATACCGACATACAAGATCGACCCGGCACTGATTAATTTGGTCAAATCCAACGCATTTCACGGGCTGAAAAATGAAGATCCGGTTGCCCACATCAGCCAGTTCGTGGAGAACTGTGATATGGTGAAGATAGACCGATTTCCACAAGATGCGTTGTATCTCAAGTTGTTCCCAAGTTCACTGGCAGGAGCAGCACGTGAGTGGCTTCATAACCTCGACGACGAGTTTGTTGAATCATGGGATCACATGGTGGAGGTTTTTTTCGAGAGGTTTTTCCCTCCTGAGAAGACCAATGATATGATCCGGAAGATCCACAATTTCACCCAACAGGCGGGTGAAACTTATTCTGAGACTTGGGAGCGATTCCAAGTCATGTTGAGGAGATGTCCACACCATGGACTAGACAAGGAAACCCAAGTGAAGATCTTCTACTTTGCTCTCTCCGAGCACGATAGGAGCAATTTGGATTCAGCCGGGTCCGGATTTTTCTTAAACAACACTGATGATAGGTGCTGGGAGATTTTAAAGAACATGTCCAGAAAACAATCATGGGGTGACCGGGATAAAGTTGAGCATGTTCGAGCGATAGGGGAATCTAAAGCAGTCAAGGAGCTGAATGATAAGTTAGATCTCCTAGCCAAGAAGTTACTGTCTAAGGAAGATGCATCTGAGGATGAGGAAGCCCAGGTTAAATTCATGCAACAACAGGGCTACAGAAACAATGACTATGCATGGAGGAGAGACAAAAAGTTTTCTTGGAAGGATCCGAATAACTTTCTACAAGATCCGGATGCAAAGCCACAACCGAAGGCCGAGGACAAGAACACTGAATTGCTAAGTCAAATGGTCCAGCAAAACCAAGAGATGATGGCCATGTTTGGAAAACAACTGCAATCTCAAGGTGATATTCTAACCAAATTTGGGCAGACGCTGCAAAGCCATGGAGCGCAAATGCGGGCATTGGAGACCACCGTGGCACAGATTTCATGTGAGGTGGCGGCTATCAAGCACGCCAATCAACAGAAACCAGCCGAGAACGCGAATGTGGTTCAAGCGCACCATCAGGTCAAATACATTTCTGTGGTGAGTAATGAAGAAGAATCTCAGGTGCAAGAAGTTGCAGAGGAAAGGAGAATGACGTTCAATGTGAATGCAACACCGGCAATACCATTTCCACGCACGTACTATGGACTGCCGGGTGGAAATCCTTTCTTCAGAAAATCTGATAGAGTTGTGAATACTGTATCTCCACCTGGGCAAAAAGAAGAAGTGCAAGTTTGTGCACATGCGGAGACAAAGAAGGTGGAAGAGGAACCACAACAAGCTGCTACTAATGAGGATGACTTGCAAAAGCACACGCCCGAGATAGTGAGTGAAGCAAGCTTAGGGGAGGTACCCCCGAAAGACTCATATGTGCCTCCTCACAAGCGTGTCAATGCGGCAGATGTGTCAAATCGGGACAATCCAAAGCCGAAGAAGGAGCACCGACACTATAGGAAATTCTTGGAAATATTCCGCAAGCTGCATATCAACATTCCGCTGGTGGAGATGATTGAGAAAGTGCCCGCCTACGGGAGGTTCATTAAAGAGATCATCAACAAGAAGAGGCGGATAAATGATGATGAAATTTATTGGTTGAATGAGACGGTGAGCTCGATGATTCATGGGAGTTCACCAAGGAAGAGAAAGGACCCAGGAGTTTTTTACATTCCGTGTTCAATAGGTGGTCAACATGTTTCTAGAGCGCAATGTGATTCCGGTGCTAGTATCAATCTCATGCCTTTGGCTACTTTTCAGAAGCTAGGGTTAAAAGAGATCAAGAAGTTGGCTGCGACAATTGAATTGGCAGATGGGTCGACAGTGAGACCCTATGGAGTATGTGAAGATGTGCTAGTTAAGGTTGACAAATTCGTATTCCCGGTGGACTTTGTCGTCATAGACATGCCACCACTCCAAAGCTGTGAAATTCTTCTAGGAAGACCGTTTCAAGCAACGGCAGATGTCGTGACTGCCTTAGGGAGAGGTACTCTGTCTTTGGGCATTGGAGGAGATCGTGTTGAATTCAAATTACCGAATGATCCTCTAAGTGCAGTTTCCAAGGTGAAGAGATGACAATCGTCACACCGTCTAGCCTAAGACGCTAAAGAAGGGCGCTTGTTGGGAGGCAACCCAACCATTGGTACATTAGGATAGTTTAATGTTAGGTGTAGTTTGCTTGTATTTTGTTTACTTTTTAGTTTAAAAATGATACCTTGATCCGTTTGTTAAATGTGCAGGAACAGGCAGGGTCGATACCATCGACACACTGGTCGATGGTATCGACATGGGTTCAGGATTGACAGTTGCAAAATCGCACTGAGTCGATACTATCGACGGTCCCGTCGATGGTATCGACATACCTACAGGCAGGTTGCACAATAAAGGTTGATGGTATCGACATGCCAGTCGATACCATCGAGATCTCTGGAGATTTTCAGAAGAAATCGACTCAGTGAAGTCGATACCATCGACAGGTCTGTCGATGGTATCGACATTTTCAAGTGAAAAAGACGGCGGCCGGACTCGCGAGGCAGTTGCCCTAATCAGCGAGTCGATACCATCGACTTCCGTCGATGGTATCGACGGGCACACAGCAGTGTCGGTGTCAGTTATTTAAGACGGGGTTATTGGCCAAATGAAGTCACATCATCCAGAGCAAATCTAGACCCCACGACCCTGGCAGTACCCACCTCCGCCTCCACAAGAATGATCATGGTATCACTGTTCCACCCTTAAGTTAGTCTTTGACTACGAGGCCATAGTCGGATTCAAGCTTAGGGGGGTGGCTGGAACAGCTCTATCTTTTATCTTTTCTTTAGTTGTTTTTAATTTCTGCTTTGTTATTTGTTTTTGCAATTTTAAGTTTTTATTTAGGATCCACATCTATCTAGTGTAATCGTGGATGTCTTAAAAATTGTCATCTTGCTGTTTTCATGGGAAATTAAGGGAATTTAAAAATTTTCTGTGTCATTTGGATAGCTTTACTTGGTTGTCCTTGGGGAACTTGTTCTATGAAAATGATTGATTATGTCAACTTTGAAGCAATATGTCATACTCACACCCCCATTGACTCATGAAAAGTGGATAGTAACGGTTGTTTGAGCCTAACCTAATCAAATGGTAATGAGGCCTTAATCAGATGTAAGAGAAAGAACCCTTTTTACTACTACACATGTCAATAAGGAGGGACACATAATTTTCTTTTAAGGTTCAGTCACTTAATCTTGTGATCATTCCACCCCATTTCCTATAATCCACCAAGAATTGGAAGTAAAGTGCAGTTTCAATTTCTTTTGCGTGCATGGCATGTAGATAGGTTTTGCATTGTTATTTTCATGTTTTTGCATAGAATAATAAAAAAAATATATAGTGATACATGCACATTACCTTTAGGTGCATGTCATGTAGTTGCACTCACAATTTCATGATTTTCATGCATAGGCACACCATGTATCTCAGTTTTCCTAAATAGGTGATCTAATTTGTTCCATACCCTCGAAATAAAGCAAGGATCTCCAATTGAAAAAAAAAAAAAAAAAAAAAAACAGAAGAAAAAAAAATTCTGGAAATATGAACAAATGTTAAAAAAAAAAAAAAAAAAAAAAAAAGAAGAGAATTTAGAAGGAAATGGAATAAGAGGGAGAAAGGAATGATATCACTTGTATAACAGGGGAATTGAGTACATGATGTGGCTTGAGTAGATTTCTATCTCATTTTGAGGTAGAAGGTTAGGGCATGCATCATTCCACCCGCTTTTAGGCGGTAGGGCATTCTTAATGTGCATTTGCATCATTTAGGGCATTTTGTTATATGCATTTTGAAACTGTGTAATACTTCCAAATTCTCCCATGAACCACCCATTCCATCCACCCGTTGCTCGGATTGGTAGGCCACCGTGATTTTCTCCTCACTCATGTTTATCAGGAGAACTGCTTCCATGTAGATGGTAGTTAGGGCGAGCAACGTAGAGTAGGTGATCACAAGATGCACCATGGCTGAATCGGCGAACTTTATTATGATAACTGCCTTATGTGATAGTGTTCATCAGTTTGAAGGATAATTTCTTTTATTGATGGTTATTGTCGCCTATAGGGTAATTACTGTTCTGTGATTAGGGTAGGCCGGTTTGAGAACGTCCAGTGGGAGTCATTTGTGAGGTGGGTTGGTGTTTTGATTGTTAGTTGACATTCGCAATTTTATTCTAAGGATTAGTTGCTCGAGGGCGAGCAATGTTTAAGCTTAGGGGAGTTTGATGCGATGATTTTGAGTCGCATTTATAGACCTTTTTCATATGTGTTTTGTGCCTTAATTACTCATTTTCATGGATAATATTGCATAATTCACTTTATTTGGTCTTTGCCATCATTTTATATCAAATCCCCTTTATTTCATTATTTTAAGCATTATTGATCATCTTATCATAAATCGTGTGGATTTGTTTGGTCTTGTTGTACAATTTCAGGAAAAACAAGTATCTACATCCGTCGATACCATCGACGGGTGTCGATACCATCGACCAAGCCACAGGTTGTCAGCCGAGAAGAGCAATACAGAGTCGATACCATCGACGCCCAAGTCGATGGCATCGAGATGTCTCCAGGCTGCTAGCGAGGATTAAGTCGATACCATCGACGGATGTCGATGCCATCGACACAAGGAGAGCTACAGCGTCGCTAAACGACAACAACCGACGCTAAAGGAGTCGATACCATCGACACCCAAGTCGATGGTATCGAGATCACCACAGGCGCTCAGAATAAAAGAAAGGAAAGCTGCCGCTAATCCGCTGGGTCGATACCATCGACCCGCGTCGATGGTATCGACGCCGGCAGATATGCGTTGGATCTGTTTTGATATCAATCGGACGGCTGTCATTATTTGACGACCTAATTAGGGACTTATACCTAATGACGGCCGCCCAGACAAAAGGGGGATCTCATATTTGGATTGCACGAGTGCCGAGGAGGAGAAAAAGGAGAACGGAGGCCGAGAAGCTCATCCCGGGTGATTCAGACGCTGCCGAAGACAATTTCCACCACCGACAGGAGGGGAAAGCTTGTGTTCTACGCCAAGGATCCACCGGTTCTTCTCCGTTCAGGGGTTTTCCCATCTATTTCACGTTTTTCTTATGAATTCCCCAATTTCTACCATGTATTTGTGTAAGATGAACATGAGAGGCTAAAACCCTCAATCTTTAGGACCGGGAGTAGCCCGGGGATACATTGTATGATGATTTTATATTGATAATTCATATTTTTCTCTCATATCCGTGGTATAAATTCGTTTTCTCTATTGCTATTGTTATGCTTGATCACCATAATAGTAAATTAATGCCCTTAATCACTTCGACAGAAGGATTAACGGTTGAAAAGAAACGAATTCTACATTAATTAATAAAACCCTTGACAAAGGAGTTGTAAAATTAATGGTGGGAACTGAGGGACCGATCCTAATGCGCTTAGTTTAGGGGAATGATTACTACGACGGTGGAATCAACCTAAACCTAAGTAGTGAATTACACCACGACAGTGGGTAATTCTCATTTCAGGCCACTACCCGGATAGAGAGAGAAGTGTGAGGAATTATATGAAATCTAATACAATGTTGACCCGCGGTGAAACCGCCATCCTAAAGATATCCTTTTAATTGATTAAATTAACCTTTAATCGATTATTTTCTTTGTTTCATTTTTATTTTCTTTTAATTTCAACAACAAATTCTACTTTGTTAATCGGTCTAGCTGATTGCGATTAGTTAGTAGAAGTCTCCAATAATTCACGTATCCCTGAGTTCGACTCGGGCCTCACAAGGCCTATATTACTCGACGCGTATACTTGCGTTTAAGCGCGTAGTAAAATACACGTCACATATCTTGGGCTAGGATGGTCCAAAAGAGGTAATTTTTGTACCGTTGGAAAGATAGAAGAACACTCGATATTTTGAAACATATTGTAGAGCAAGGTGATCATACTAATCAGGTTCAAGATATTTTACAAAGTAGTGAAATCACTAAATAGTGAAATTTAGATCAAGAGAGCAAATCAAAAGTACACATTGTGAAATTGATCGTTATAGTGGACAAAATAGAAAAATCTCAACTCTCCAATTATAAAATTGACATCAAATTCAGTAATGGGCCACTTTATGAGAGAGGAACATATCACTTGAAGAGAGAGAAAAGGTCAGGTTATCACATCCTTCCCTCCTTAAAAGAAATTTCGTCCTCGAAATTCTCGCAAGATCATAGACAAGAGCCAGAGATGATGTATTCCTTGTGCTTAGGTAATCAAACTAAGGCATCAAGGCAACTCCTTCATGGGGTGCAGACATGGGTTTCCATCATTAAGGTTGTACCCACCGATGTATATACACATCACTTAGTGTTCCATCATAATGTAACATCATCATGGAATTAGAGTTTACCCATTCCTTAGTATCTCTGGATTAGTTTTTTTTTCATTTGGGTATGAGATTAGGAATGATATCATTGATTATTCAAGCTAAGATTTCTAGGCATCCTCGATCAAGTCCATGATTTAAAAGTTACATCTTTTATGTATAGTATGATTTCATGTTAGGTCTAGCTTATGTGAGTGACTCATCTAGCATATATATCAGTTTTTAAATGTAAGTGAGCTATTTCATGTATCAAGCATCATTCGAGGAACTAAATTATCATCAATATCGATGTTTTGTAACTTTCTCTCTTGTATCTAGAAAAAGCTTCAAGCCACTCAAGCTAAGACGTGTTAACCACAACCTTCTACTTGTAACAAAGATTTCTACCCATTTTTTGAGAAATGAGGGTAACCACTAGATTCCTTTATATGCAACTACTAACCCGAGTATGGAGGCTCATCATGGATATCACACATCATATACATCATCTTGGGTCTTGGGACATCTCCCTCACCTATAAATATATCAAGCATCAAAATTTTCAATTGCCTCTTTCTCTAGGGTTAGATATTTTCATAGGACATCTAGGGTTCAACATTTTCAAGGAAACCGCACACGCTAGGTCACTCAACTCATATACTTAGAAGCAGTCTAGCTAGGGACGCATCATCAAGTATTTCATCATTCATATTATTCAACATTTCAAATATTCTAGAGTTCAGGTACTCTAACCTTCTCCCGATACGGGTCAACTCATATCAATAGGTCACCCTATTCATATGTCCCATGCTAGAGGTCTTCCTTTGTAAAGAGATTGAGGCCCGTGTTGGTCTCGAACCATATATCATATCTCCACACATACAAGACTAGGTACAAGCAAGCATGTCCACCCACTAGCTATGTTTAGCACATCAACCAAGTGGTATGTATCATACAAGGTGCTAGGTCTAGCTAGGGCTGCATGGTCAAACTCATCTCATATCGTCAAACATACTTAACCTTCCTCAAACATCTTGGGTCTTATAAAACATCAACATCATCATCAAATCGAGATTCACATTAACGTCATTATCACTATCATCATCTTAGGTTATCTAGGTTATTCACTTGCCTAACCTATATCATGGCTCTAGACAACTCTAGATATTATCACTATAATCTAAACTCTCTTATCTAGACTTGATGTTACATCTCTTTCTCCTAGGTTGCATGAAAACTCACTGCCTTTCTATGTGTGGTAACATTTTTCTTATGTACATATAATAATACTTGAAATATGTTTTCTCCAACGTTTAAATAGGCGATGAAAACCACCATACTCCATCCGAATAAAACCAAAACCAAAATGAGTTACCACACTCATTAAGCAGTCTAGTATCATGACACCTAGAGAACTAGCAAGAACATGGTGCACACTTGTGTAGACATCCTGAGCACATGTCGCGAGTCATGTCTAGGGAGGTAACTTACACAAGTCTACACCTAGTTCTAGAACATCTAGATTTTAACCTAGAGGCTAAGTCAACCTAATCCACAAGAATATTTCATTAAGTTTCTAGGGTTGAGATGTAAGGTGAGTTTAGTTTGTGTTTCATGTGAGCAATGTTTGGTGTAGTTATTGTTCATGCTTTGATACCATCTGTCACGCAACCAGAATCCCAGTCCCATGAACCAAACATATACCAAAGGCGAAATGCGGAAGCGTAAAGCTTATCACACATGAACAGATAACCAGATAAAGGCACCAACATAATCTCAACAATCAGCAAGATATATTAATAAACATCATTATATTACATGATTTGAATTACATGTTCAAGAGTCACTTTGTACAAGTCTGCTCATGTATACTATATATGGATCTTACAACAAGTACACCTAGCATAGCTCACCAATCCCATCAACCTTCTAGCCATCTCTGAACCTAAAAACAACATACGAGAAATGGGTCAACACACGAGGTGTTGAGTATGGGGCCGAAAGATACACATATATATAAGCTTTGTATAATTTTGAAAAGATTTCAAGATTAAACGAACAAGAATAAACATGTTAATTGTTTAACAAATGTGAAACCATATTTTATGTCATTTCACTCCATTATACCAATAATATCAAACATGTTTAAGGCCTTTGACCATCTTCCCGTCGGAAGGGTCCGTAAGGGTGCTCAAGCTTAGCTAACACTTTTATACGAGAGGGACCTCAAGGTCGTAACCAAGAGCCCTTTATCAACAATATTATAATGGAGTTCCATATATATATGTGTTCAAGTTATAAAACAGACGAAGCAAACATCGAGTATGACATAGCAATACTACATGGCAATATTTGAGAAAATAGACAAACAAGCATATAATATATGTCTTTTCAAGCAAGAAAGAGGTAGTCATATAACTAGATAAGGCCCATACCTGATTCAGAGAATCTTAACTTAACACGTCCATTACCATCTAGATCATAAGCCAACCTGATTAACAACAAGATTACATATATGCATTAGATTCTCAACATTAACCCTAATTAGATGCATTTTAGGTTTTTGGCCAAGGTGGGCTCCAAGTTGCTTATTGGGTCATTATATGATATCGTACTGATCTAGAGGTCATCATGATGGTGTGGTTCAAGTTTCATGCCATTGTGACGTTCCATGCTCTTTCTATAATCATAACAAGGTTTAAGGCATTTACATGCATTCTAGGGTCAAACGACTCACAATAGAGTAATCAAGGTCAAAGGTAATCAATGAGTAAGAGCCGAGCATAATGGATGGTTTAGATCAACAACATAAGGTCATAAGAAACATATATCAAGATTAGGTGGTTGTCCATTAGCAACAAGATTAGCAATCTAGGCAACGTTCAACATTATAGTCCAAAGTAGGCACATATGTACAATTGAGGTCATTCATGAACAATGGGTCGATTAGGGCCCTCATTAGGGTCACAAGAGCAAAAAGAACTACTGATTTGATGCTTAGGAGGCTATAATTATACCAAAGATTCAAACTTCATCATGATCATGCATTAAAGTCCATGAACAAACTACAACATGCATTAGGGACAACCATGGATCAAAAGGGGAGCTTAGGTGCTCAACTTGGTTCAAGGTGAATAAATATTACTGATTTCATGATTATGAGAGTGAATAATCATTAAAGATGCAAGATTGATCATAACAATGAATAAATGTTCCCAAATATGACTAATGTTATTATTTCCTAGAAATCAGGGAACAAACATTAGATTTAGGGTCTGGGACTAGGCCCAATGTATAGGTCTCGTCGATTTGATCGATTTGATATATTTATTTGTATCATTTGGCCAAGGGTTTTGAGAGTTATGTATTTTACAAACTATGTCCAAGAATTATAGAGATATTGGGTGGCATACCATGATCATTTATTGGCTGATCTGGGCCGTTGCTTGCTGGGCCCTCAATCCGATGGTCGGAGGCTGTCTTGCCCACCCTCGCAGACTCCCCCACAGAATTCCCCTGTTCCAGCATTGGAGCAGAGGACGGAACAGAGGACTAGCGCCTCTCAAACTCCAGCGACCTCCTCCTTCTGGACCTGCAGATTCCGGATCCACGACCAGTCGATCGCCCAGGTCTCGCCCCCTCATCACCCAGGTCTCACCCCCTCTGTCGAAACCGAGCAAGAACAGGGGAGTGGCACCCCATCCTACTGGTGGATGTTGTACTGTGAAAAGGCAGAGCCACAGAGTGTACCTACCATACGTCTCTTCTCCCAGCAACAAGTATGTCATGTTCCCCTGCGGTATTTCCTTGACATTCCGGCGGACTCTCACTTCCCCTTGGAGAATCTCCCCTACGGCGTCTTCCGTCCGTCTGAAGGAGAACTGCCTCGCCCTGGGGTGGCCATCGGCGACTACGTTCTCAACCTCTCTGCCATTTCAGCATGCCGGCCATGACCCAGCTGCTCGGCGACTCGTCCCTGCCCTTCATCAACTCCCAAGGCGACCGAGATGGCACCCTGTAGGTGGGTTCATCGACACTGTGAGGAGAGGACGGCGGCAGACTGCTTTCAGCAGGTTGGCAGCCAGCCCTAGAACTGGATAGGAAGGGAGGAGCGATGGGGGAAATAGGGCAAGAGTAGAAATGTGAGCTTTAAATAGAGTAAGGGGTTTAGGGTTTGCGTTCAATTGTAGCTGCGTCTTCAATGCTTTCCAGATCTGGCTGGAGGAGAGGGATGACTCTCCAGTCAATCGCTTATTTCCCTTTTGGGAAGAAGGAACAAACTAGTAGATGGGCCACACGTCTGTGATATTGGGCCCAATAAGGGTTGCAACTCAACAAGGATAATTAAAACATGTATAATATGAGTCCATTTTCAAATACCCATATCTTGGGCTAGGATGGTCCAAAAGAGGTAATTTTTGTACCGTTGGAAAGATAGAAGAACACTCGATATTTTGAAACATATTGTAGAGCAAGGTGATCATAATAATCAGGTTCAAGATATTTTTACAAAGTAGTGAAATCACTAAATAGTGAAATTTAGATCAAGAGAGCAAATCAAAAGTACACATTGTGAAATTGATCGTTATAGTGGCCAAAATAGAAAAATCTCAACTCTCCAATTATAAAATTGACATCAAATTCAGTAATGGGCCACTTTATGAGAGAGGAACATATCACTTGAAGAGAGAGAAAAGGTCAGGTTATCACAAGTACCAACACAGAAATCATGAGCTACTGTAGAATCCTAAGTCCACACTAAGGTCAAGTAGGGATAAGACCGATGGGAGTAGGAGTTGTATGTTCCCTGAATGCACAAGACCATAAGGTCGGGAGGTAACAACTAACTTTTCCCGAGGCCCATGGGTTATGATGTTGGCCACCTTCATGAGTTCATGGGGCCTAAGGGGTAAATGTGAGAGGCACTCCCTAGATGCATAACGGTCATATCACCCTAAAAGTGTCAGCACCCTAGAGACATTGAGTTGATGACTAAGGATTGTACATAATAGATATGTTAAGATCCAGAGATGTTGGGAATAGTCTTCCCATGGGTGTAGACCCATAATGGAGATGTTCATGGTACGGAGACATGTGATGTACATTTCAACTTAGTTTGGAAAGTGTGATGGCAATGTGTGATGCACCATCTCTACTCTTGAAACAGGTTGAACTCAGTATATGGACTGCAGCCAAATGCTTATTTCAGCTTGTTATGGGTTTGAGAGATAGGACAAAATGCATGTCATACTGAGGATCAAGGTGATATGAGTTGAAACATTCCTATGATGCTTGAGGAAAGAGGAAGTACAACACCTTATGATAGTATGTTGGATAGATGGTTTGAAAACACAAAGAAAACCAAGGTCATATGAGGAACATACCTCTTTGGAAGTAGTTTGGAATCTATGAGTCATAAGATTGGGTTTGATAATTGAAATGATGAGCACAAAGTTTTCTTGAATCAGTTAGACCTAAACCCGAGATGAGGATAGAGAGTGAAGTATATGAGGGTTTATGTCTTCACCATCACCTCATATGTAAGGATGCATATGTGGTAACAAGATGTTCTCAGTAGAATACAGGTCAGGTATACATATGTCTTGCATAACCAGTAGAGAGACTGGAAAAGGTTGTTAGGTAAACCCTATGATGTTAGAAGATGAGACCTACGTGGCTAATACTCAGATATAACCTGACCCGTTGGACAATTAGTGGTTACTCGGTTAGCCAGCCCAGAGCTTGATGAGATAAAAGGATAGTTGTGAGAACCTCATATACACCTCTCCAGAAGGGAAGGTGGTGAAATCCGCTACTAGAGTGTTTTAGGGTTTCTGAGAAGTCACCCTTGAGAAATTATGTCATGCCAGAAGTTCATGATTTTAAGTACATCGTACACCATGGTACTACTAAGATAGTTAAGGTTTACAGCAGTACTATAAAGACCTGAAATGAAAAAGTATATAGAGTTGCATGAGGCCAGTTTCCATGCATGCCAGAGGTTGAAGGTTGAACACCAGTAACCCAGTGAGTTGCTACAGATAATGAAGAGTCCCCAAGAGGGAATGGGAGTAGAATACCATGGGAATTGTGATGGGTCTCCCATGGACCAAGAGTGGTCATGTTGCAATATGGGTTATGGTAGATCACCTTACCAATTTTATCTAATCCCTTACCTAAGAGAGAGCCTTGTCAGTATGATAGTTTTGGTTGAACTATATACATGAGAAAGAGAAAGTTCAACTACATCGTGATCTGAGTTTAATAACTTGAGCATGACCTCAAGTTCACTTCCATATAGTGGAAGTAGGTGTAAGGAGAACTCGATTTTAGATTGAAGATGAGTACATCATATCACCCCTGACTGGTGTACAACCAAGAGAGTATGAGCCAGACTCTGGAAGGTCTAATGAGGGCATACATGCTCGTTCAGGGTGATTTATGGGAGCAGTTCCTGCCCCTAGAAGAGCTTGCTTGTTATGATAGCCACCATAGGTAATATCGGGATGTATGAAGCTCTGTAAGGGAGGGTCTGTCGGTCACCACTTCACTTGGATGATGTCAGTGAAAGGATCTTGTAAAGGTCAAAGAGACCACAATGTATGCAGAAGAAGATGCTTTGATCAAGAAATGGCTGAGATAGCCCAGGATTGACATGAGTCGTGAGCTGATGCGAATCAGACTAACATGCAGTCCACTTGTGGTGAACATGTGTTATGAAAACCCAACCCCTCTGATCTAGGGCTGAGAAAGTTGAGTCCCCAATACATGGGTCCATTTGAGATGGATTGGTGGAGTTTCTTATGTATAGCCTTACCCCTCAGGATAATATGATGTGTTCCATGTGTTTGATCTAGAGCACTATGTGAGGTTCCCGAGCCATGTGTTGAGAAATGATCCTAGTGAGCTTCTGAGGGAGGCTGAAATGTCTTGAGTCACCTGTGATGATTTTAGATACCAAGGTGAAAGAACTTAGATGTAAGAATATAAGATGATAATGTTTCTTTGAAAGCACCATGGAGAGGATGAAGCCACATGGGAGCCAATGATGGACATAGGAAAGTCTTATCCTAAATTGTTTATCTGTTTGGTGAAATTTTGTGGGAAAACTTCTTATAAGAGGGGAAGGATGTTACAACCTCAATTTTTGGGTTCTTATGGTGGAAAATGCAATTTTCCCAATAAATGTATAACTATTGGAATTGTATGAATTATATGTATTGAATGGATTCCCTTTGTAATATTTCCTTTGTGTATGTGATTTCGTGGATCATAATATGTTAATGAGTCCAATGTGATTAAAAGAAAAAAGAAGAAGAAATTAATTAATGTAATATTAAGAAGGAAATTTGATAATATAATGAAAATATAAGAAATATGTGGAAAGATGTGTGATTGATCATAATGGATGATATTTCGAACTCCACATAGTTTCTTGGGATACAAGGAATCCAAATAAAGAGAATAAAAGAACAGGAGAGAGAAAATATGCATAAAATATGGCTTAATAAGTGATAACTTGCATATGAAGAAAAGTCTCTCATACTTTCGATTTTGAGTCCCAATATTGTCACACAAGTAGTTTGAGTCCTCATGAACTTTCCCTTAAAATTTAGTATTATTTATACATATGGTTTAGGAGATATGATTTTTTATAAGTATTCCTATAGTGAATGGAATATCATTAAATGTCACATTTACATTAGAATTCCTTATACTGGGCACGTGCAATGTGAACCATTGATCTGAGATCCAACGGTGATCCACTTATCTCCTACCTTCAGATCAATTTAGGAAAGGGGGAATAGTAAAAATGTTGAATGGATTCCATGCCTTTCTCTCCCTAGTCCACCAGGAGTTCTAAAACGTTGATAGTTGAATTCAGGAAAGGAAAATGGATCTGATGATCCCTTCATACCCCTATTTCGTGTGTGTTTCAGGATTTTCCCCAATGGTCTGTAAAGCCAAACTCCATGGGTGGAAGTCTCTACCCCATACCTATATATTGGGGAATATGGGCCTCAATGAGACCCAGATATTCTTTGTAAGGGTCTGCAAGATAGTTCTTCTCCCTTTGCTTTCGATCTCTCGCACAAGGTGCTTTCATCCCAAGATATTGCCCTATTGCCGCCAGACTTCCACCCCTAGTCGACCACCCTGCTCGGAACAAGCTGGGAGCACGTGGAGGCTGCCACAAGATTCGGTCGGTCTGTGCGAAGGTGAGGCAGCTTTTCCGACGGCTAAGGAGATGGGATGCCCAGAGACAACTGATGAGTTGACCATGGTGGGAGGTTGCTCTACGGAATGATGAACCGTGAGGTTGAAGAATGATCACGCGAAAGACCTATTTACCCCCTGTGCGCGCAAGATCTTTAGCCCAAAGATGGAGGGAATTAGTGTCCTTTCAACCTAAAGCTGGTACTCTATCCCCTGGAAGCAGATCGCCGATTGGGCCAAAGCCCATTGGCTGGTCGGGGGCCACAACGCTGACGTGGCGCACTATCATTGGCCCTAAAGGTAAATTCCTTTTCAAATTCGTAATTAATTGATGGTAACTCCGATTAGGATGATCAATATATGAAAATTGATCAAGAGAACGCGAGGAATTCAATAAAAATATAATTGAAGCCTAATTTTTCTTGAAATTCAAAAAGTATGTAAAGATGCTATCTTTAATGGCTTAATTAATGAAAAATCCTAATCTTTAATGATTAATGAATTGGGAAGGGTTATATGGATGTTTAAAGTGTAAATTAACTTTTTGGTAATAAAAGGAAGATTTAGATCTAAAAATATGATCTTTATGCATAATTGGATTAATTTAAGGTTCCATGTACATGAATATGTAATAATGGGCTTAGAAACCCTAATTTTGGTAACTATGTCTTTTAATGGTTTTAATTGTGCAAATTCATGAATAAGACATAGATATGTTGTTCTAAAGCCAATTTGAGTATAAAAGATCATTAAGGTGGATAATCTGAGTAATTAGGGTTTTTATGAGTAGAAAAGTTGTTTTAGGGTTTTGTTGACCTAAAAAGGATAAAGTTTGAGAAATTGATATAAGAAACCCTAATGAATACTAATGAGACTTAGAAACCTTAGAAAGGTGACCCGTGTCAATAAAGAGTTGTTTGAATGTCATGGTAACAACTAGGTGTTATACCTATTTTTAGGATCAATGTTTGCCTAATTGATTGATTGGCTTGCTTGTTTGGACATCTAAGCTGGATTTGGATAAACTACTTCTTTGAGATCTCCAAAGCAGGTATGTGGTTACACTTATGGTTAAATCGTTTTAGTTTCCTAGTGATTCCTGAGGTTTTAATGGTTGCTTGGAAATAATTGCTTGATTGACTTTTATTTCATGCAACTATAAAGTGACTATGACTACCACCATAATTATACATGCATGACTAGCTCAGATCCTAGTCCTCCTCTGTAGCTCTGATGATGATGATATGGATGACCTAGTATATGGCCTACCCGCGAGGTAGGATCATCAGGTTATCATGAGTTGATGTGTTGGTCTACCTTTGGGTAGGACCATACGACTCCACAACCCTATGTATTGATCTATTTGTAAGGTAGGATCATGGGGATTAGTTGAGATCTACCATATGAGAGGTAGTATCCACGTCCACTGTCAGGACAACACAGAGGCTAGGGTATGTAAGGATTGAGTAGTTATCCTTAAAATGTAAAGTTTGTTTTGTTGAATCGTAATTGCTTGCTATATGTTGTTATAATTAAATGCAAGATTTTGGTTCCCCCACATACCAGTATAATTTATTATACTGACCGCCATTTTATTTATCAGCATTTGAGGTTATCAAGAAAATGAATATTCCTTTAAAGTGACATTGATGAAATACAACTTAATAAGAATTGGAGGATTATAGATTGATAAGTTCTTTCTTGGGTAAAGAATTCCACTTCCCATATTTTGCAAGGGATGAAAAGAAAAAAATTATTCCATTAAAAGTTTAGTTTCAGTAGAATTTTTTTATTATTGTTGATTATTTGCAAAACCACTGATCCTATTTTGAGATAACGCCTCTGACCTCTTGGTCTCCCTTAACTGGGGGTTACCGGGAGGTGGGGTCATTACTGAATGGGTTCCCACAGTTTAAATAAATTAAGCTTAGCTTTCGAGCATACATTTTAATAATTCTATTATTCATAGTGGACATCAAGCAACAAACATTTAGGATGTATGGTTTGGTTGTCTCTCTTTTTCATTGAAGAATTATGGGTAGATTATGATTATGTTTTCATGTCTCTGAGTATTTTTGGTGGTATGGCATTTCTTATGTAGATACCAACTCTTATCATTCTCTATGCAAAGTTGATGGTTCTTTCTCACTAATTGATATTTTATCTTTTACCCCATTTTATTCGAACTTGATAACATATGTGGTATTTTTTTCCAGATACAAGTTGTTTTTCTTTCATGTAGGAGCTTTATGGTTTGTTGATGGTCCCTCACAACTTTCTTTTATGTTGGAGGATCTATATCATAGTCAGGATAATTCAATCTGGCTTGTTTCTTTCTACAATGAAGATTAGTGGAGTTTCTTAATAATTTTCCTAGATATGTATTATAATGTTAAGGTGTATCAATTTTTTAGTTTATTTCAAAAACAAGGTCATGATGAGAGATTGATTTAGAATTTTGGCATAATTAAAATTGAGATTTGCATTCAATCACCCACTCTGGCCTTAAACAATATTTTTTATTGGGTTTCTCTTGAAATTGAGTCCCCTAGTAAATTCAAGATGTTACAATAGTACCCAAGAGACCCTGTAGACATGTTATCTTCCTCGAATTTTATAGTTTATTGGGATTTCTAACCCTTCCTCCTATAACTTCTCATCTTTGTCTTCCACCTTGTCTCATCTAATTATGAATGTTGACATGTTTGTATCCTTCTTTTTCATCATTCATTTCTTGTGTGCTACTAAAGCAGGATGCATCATCATTCTTTGTAGAAATTCAACTTATTTGTAGAAGATAGGTGATTTTTGTTTCCCTACTCTTCCACTTGTCTTCCTCTTTTGCTTCCCTTCTTCCCAACTATCTGATCCATTTACTTCTTCATGCTAAGCCTCTTTCTCCTCTTCTAACTAGAGATTTAGTATCATGTACTAGATCCTAGAGGACCAACAATAATGTGTTTATTTTAGATGAAATTTGCAAGCTTGGTTGAACATTAATTTTTGGTACATTGACACTCTACTAAACTCTATGTTGCCTCTTGCAGGTGTGGTCTACAATATAACTTTTATCTTTGGATGAACACCCTATATCCCTCATTGATATTTATTGACTATGTAGTATTCCTTGATTTCAAAATCTAATCATAAAAGTGAACAAATCATTATGTTCCTTGGAACCCAAGAACTTCAACCGAGGTGTGGTGTCTACCCAGTCATGTACCTAAACACCTACATTCCACCAAGATCTTATCATATTCTTCATCCACATTTTCACCTCACCTCTCAACCTCCTGATGATGTTATACTATCGAGTCTGCGTACTTTGGTCTATCTTCTGGCTGGGCAGGGAAATGGTTCTAAACGGTGTGGTTCTTGTTTGTATGAATCAGAAAAAAGATATTGTGGCATAATACACAACATAAACCTATTTTGTGTTACTTGATATAAGAATCTACATTGTTTGTTAAATATTCTAAGAATAATTCCAACAAAAACAATCTCTAGAAAATGATCTGCAGTTTAAATTCCTAAAAAATATTGATATTTGTATTAGTGTTGGATTTAGGGTTTAGTCTCCAATATGAGGGGTGTTATGATTACTTTTATATATTAAGTCCATATATGGAATTAATTAATATTCTTAATTAATGGAGTAACCCCTATGATCTTACCATGTAAGTGATGTGCTTATTTGGGTCTTGTTTATGATAATTTGATTGTATCCTAAATGCTTTCACTATTGTAGGTGGTAGACACCTGATCATGACCCTCATTTTGTGTATGATTTATGGTATCAACCTCGACATAAAAGTATAATCAACACCTCATGGGAAGGCCTTGTTTCATTTAGAAATAACTTCAACCTTGAGTATGTTGCAAGAAACTTATATAGGAGGTAGTTGAGTGGATATACCTCATTTTTTTCATTTAAATGTATACACCTCATTTCTTCAAATATTAATTAATGGCATCTACCTAATTGTTATGGTCACAAAAAAACAGCTTGGGTCTGAGAATGGTTCGTATGTCATTCCTTAAGAAAGTATGGCCATAACTTCTGCTGTGTCTATGAGGTCAATTGGAATTCCATTTTGGGTTTCCAATTCATATATGTCTAAAAACCTTCTTTTTTGTAGTGTCACTGTTGTTCCAACTATGATCCAATTGGCTCCTAGCACTTCCAACCAAGTTCCACTAATTAATCCACAACACGAGTTCCCTTCTTACAGCCAAGGCGATGTTATCCCTTGAATTATTATCCATAGTTGGAAAGTGAGCATAACAGATGGAATAGGTCCTCTATACTTACATCCTTTGTAAATTCATGTAATTATAGCATCAATGGAGGTTCTCATATTCATCATTATGAGTACTTATTCAACAAGCCAATGTATGTGCAAAATCCTAGATTTTTGCTCCTCCAACAATATACATCTTGACTCATAATGCATGTTTTTCACTCAACGAACTCCTTAATCATGAACTGATGTTTTGGGATCACACATTTCTCTTTTGATGACATATGATTGATAATTTACAATTTCAAACTCATTTCACATAATGTTGAGTGACTTGATATGCATTGAGGGAATTTGAGTTATTGAATCTACTCAAATTTTTTATCTTGATTTCAATCTTTGACCATTATATAGAGGGTGAAATTTTTTATCTGTTGGTGAATATTTTGACCAAATCAGATAATCGATGAGAAAGTTATACCTTTTTCAATTTCACCTCTTATTTCACCTTTTTCCTTCTTTTTCTTGTTCATGGGCCTCATCCATTCTCTTGGGCTCGGCCCATGTGCACATTCCTTTGGTCTCTTTCCTTATGTACCCCTGGATCATTGATCCAATGATTGTAAACCCCTATGCAAATCTGAGGGTCGTGAGTCATCTTCTTCCTTGGAATAGGGCACCACTGTGTCCTAGGGCACACCCACCCTAGGTGCATGGCACCAGAGTGCACCACGATCAAATCCGAGGATGCCAAAGTCCTCTCCCATACTTCCCCGATCTCTACCCTATGTTTTCCTATCCTTTTAGGTTCCAGTAGAGGAATGGGGCACCCTCTAACCATGGTCAAATACCATGACCATGCCCATGGTGGATGGGGCCTTGGATGTGCCCTCACAACCCCTTTCTAAACACATCGAGTTTGCCATTCTACACCTTTTGATTTCCCCTTTTTCTCACACTCTTTCAAGCCTTAACTCTCCCTCGATCTCTCCTTCTCCATCTACCTTAAGCGGCACTGTCACTGCTTCTTGTTTGGGCATTTACATCCTTTTGCTTCCCGGGTGTGTTTGACACCCGATCTGAGCTCGCAAAAATCCTTCGAGCTTGGGTGGTTTCTCATTGTGCTCCCGAAGATCATTATTTTGAACCTCAACTTGATTATACAAACTCCAACTTGTCATATTTTCTCTAGAACGTTGATGTTTGATGCATGTTTTTTTGCCATGAATCTAATTTTCACATGCTTGAACTCTACTACGACTTGATTATATGAAATTTGACATTAAACGGGACATTGAAGTACTTATCTTGTTGGATCCTTAATATTAGTACAAAATGGATCAAAAATGACAAAATTTCTATATTGACCCTCAATATCAGTAAAATTATGCATTATAACTTGAAATATCAATTAACACACTCTTGTACACTAATTGTGACTAAATGACCTAGACATGACATGAGATGTGACATTAATATGCATGTTTCCAAAATTGATTCCTAATTTTGTATGAATATCACCCTAATGACCATCAATCCAATTTATGCTTCAAATTTGCAGCATGTTGATATTTGTGATACTTAATCGAACTTGATCGCTCTTGCACTCTATTGATGACCATCTTTCATGAATTAGACTCAATATGACTTAATGGATACTATGATGAGTAAGTTGTTAATCTTGTTCAAACCTCATGATTTCCCTAATAAGATGATGAAAACCTAACTTTTAATTGCCTGATCTTGCTAAGGATGTTTCATCATAAGTCTAGATGATATATGATTTAGTATGTAGCTTGATTATGAATATTACATGAACATTGGAGATGTCAAAATCAATCATAAAGAAATATGGAACTTAGATTAGGTGTAACATCCACTATTGATAAATATGTTTCAAATGACCTAAATCTTGTGATGTTAATCAACTCACCCTTTCTTGTAATGTGAGGATCTCTTTGATGGACTCTTTTTAAAAATCTAATCAAGTTGTATAATCTAATAATTGAATCAACATACACTTATCCTCATATTGGCTAGACTGGTGGTATTGAAATTGTGTGCATGTATGTAGTATAAATTCCTGTCTTAATATACTTGTTTGAGCTACATGTTCCCTATGCCTACTATGTTTTGGTCTTGATTACAAATGTTGAACAAACTTTAAAACAAAAATCGATGTCCATTATACAACCTTCTGCACCTACCTATATTCTCGGGGTAAGGACACAAGGCTAGGTGTTGTACTTGAGTTGTCATGCTAGGGTAGACCATATTGATACATGAAATAGCTCTTGGTTATGGCCTTTATGTCCCTTACAAAAATGGATAACTAATGACGTTTAGTCTTTTAGTCTCTCACATGAAACATGGTAGCTAATATTGAGCACCCTCACGGACCACTTTAATAAGAAAGTCTTTAAATGTAGTTCCTTCATTGTTGATTATTACTTTATGATTTTACAAAGCAATATATGTTCTCTTAAACATGCAATTTTAAATATTTTCATAGTTTAATCAACATAGATGTGTTGACGTGTACCCATTTCATGATTTTAGGTAATAGGTATACTATGACACTCTAGCAATGAATGACACTTCCTCACTTATGATAATCTTCCCTGACTTCGATGATATATAATGGACAAGGTAGATATATGGGATCTAAGATCTTATTTGGTATTAGTTTAGCATTCTTTCATGCTTTGATGTGTCATAACTTAGTTGTTATTTGTGGTTTTATTCATGCATATGTTATGTGACCCATTTTATAGATGGATGATTGGTTCCTCTCATCTTTGGCTTTCTAACCATTAGGAGTGAGTATTTGGGTAACAAAATATTTGTTGACCAATGGTATTAGATAAATAACATATCCACTATGGTGTTTAATAACCCAATATTGTATGAACCTAGGGTAAAACCAAAATCCATAATGGTGAAGATAAGGAAATGGGCATGGTGTAAAATGCAAAGGTTCTATCTAGTAATTACCTCCAATCCTCCTAGTTGTGGTAGTTGAGGTTCCTCTACACACCTGCCTACCCTAAGCAGATCTAAGATTGGATTAGGTTTCTTCCCTAAATCTTAGAGAGTCTTCTAACTTCTCATCTCTTCATTAAGGAATACCCTAAGCCATCAATTAGATGATGATTAGATAGTTTCTTATTTCCTCATGTGATCTCTCTCATGACAACTAATTACATGATTTCTCTATTATGGGTAGCTTATGTATGGCGAAATTAAAATTTGAATGAATAGATACAATTTGATTAAGATGATAATGATTCCATTATATGTTCTTAATTTGAAAACTTGATTATGATTAATGACAAGTACTTTTGGAGTTAAGTACTCATGTGTAATATCATGAATCCTGTAAACTCAATTTTACCAGATATGACCCATTTGCTTCCTATGTTTGAGGAAAATCTTAATCATTCTTAATATGATGAAACGAGGAGAACTCATGCTTTATATCACATTGTTGATGAGGTCCCTATTGATCAAGTCTATGTTGCCCCTATTGTTGATAAAACCTCAAACATAATCAATACAATTGTTTCACCTATATATACACACACAAATATATAGAGAGAGAGAGAGTCAGGCTAGTGTACACTCGAGTGTACCGGAGGCACTGTACACCTCAGTCATTTTTGAAGATGTAATAAATTTTTGAAAAATCTAAACCGTTAATCTTCTTATTATCATAAGAACATACTATATAATAAATTTTAGCTCATTTGGACACTTATAGGTCGTCCATCTAAAGGAGGTAAAAATCATGTATTTCAAATTAGTTTTGTGTGCCGATTTTGTTGTCCTTGGATGAGTGACTTACACTCATCCAAGTGAGTTCAAGTTTTGTATGTGACCTATTATTATTGTAACCATGAAGATCAATGGATTATGTTTTGGAAAGACATGGTCTAGATAGGCAAACACCATTGGGGTGTACAACTTGATCTGTACACTCGAGTGTATTTTATCCTGACTTTATATATATATATATATATATATATATATATATATATATATATATATATGTGTGTGTGTGAGTGTGTGTGTGTATAATATATATATATATATATATATATATATATATATATATATATATATATATAGAGAGAGAGAGAGAGAGAGAGAGATGAGTTAGGCTAGAATACACTCGAGTGTATCCGGAGCGGAATACACTCAAGTAATTTTTCATGATGCAATATTTTTTTTTGAAAATCTAAACCGTTGATCTTCTTAAACATCTCGTGAACAACTCATACGCAAAATTTGAGCACATTTGGATATGTAAAGCTCATGTTATGAAGACCACAAAAATTATGCATTTCAAATTAGTTTTGTGCGTCGATTTTGTTGCCCTTGGATGAGTGACTTACATTCATCCAAATGGGCTCAAAATTTGTATGTATCCTAATTATAGTATGACGGTGAAGATCAACAATTTACATTTTGCAAAAAATAGTCTTGATATGCAAACACACTTGAGTGTATTCGTGCGATCTGTACACTCGAGTGTATTCTAGCCTGACTATATATATATATATATATATATATATATATATATAGAGAGAGAGAGAGAGAGAGTCAGGCTAGAATACACTCGAGTGTATCCGGAGCGGAATACACTCAAGTAGTTTTTCATGATGCAATATTTTTTTTGAAAATATAATCTGTTGATCTTCTTAAACATCTCGTGAACATCTCATACGCAAAATTTGAGAACATTTGGATATGTATAGCTCATGTTATGAAGACCGCAAAAATTATGCATTTCAAATTAGTTTCGCGTGTCGATTTTGTTGCCCTTGGATGAGTGACTTACACTCATCCAAATGGGCTCAAAATTTGTATGTAGCCTAGTTATAGTATGACAGTGAAGATCAACGGTTTACATTTTGTAAAAAATAGTCTTGATATGCAAACACACTTGAGTGTATTCGTGTGATCCGTACACTCGAGTGTATTCTAGCATGACTCTCTCTCTCTCTCTCTCTCTCTATATATATATATATATATATATATATATATATATATATGTGTGTGTGTGTGTGTGTGTGTGTGTATGTATATGTATATATATATATATCATTATCATGCCTTGAAATAACTATGCTTTTTGTTTCTCAAAATCATGATGAAAGACTTCAATAGAAGAGGCCAAATACACTGTTGATTATAATTCCTCATTCATAAACATGATCTTGAATAACATGACAAATATGAGATCTCAATCATACTAAACAATGCTTGTAACACCCGAACCCCATTCCCAAGGCATGAGTAGAGTTTTAGGAATGATGACTAGAGCCACAAACCACCACTAGCCTTAACTGCACGCTTTGTCCTCACTCACACGCAAGTCAGGATAAACTTCCTAACTGGTCACCCATATTAGTACTACTTTGGGTTGAGCACACTTAATCACAAAGTTCTTTAGGGATGCTTTTTTGAAAAGGATTTGCACTTTGGTGATATGGATAGTCCATTCATTCCTTTTAAGATTGTTTTATTTAAGGCGTTAAATCTTGGGACATTACAATCTCCCTCCAGTTAGTCTCTTGAAATCCCTGACAAGGCCCAACTATATGGCCTCATAATTCCCCATTTTAGAGCACGCAGCTCCCGATCACAAACATCGTCTCAGTAATGGCTATATCACCCTTTCCAACAATTTGGACCACACCACTCAAGACTGGCATGGTGCATGTCTATGTGGACCCCACCTACTGGAAGTGTTTTAGCTCTAATACCATTTGTATGGAGTGGAGTCTGAGAGGGTATCTACTCCCTACTTAATTTGAGGAATGAATCCACCTATTTGAACCACAATAAAAAGGTATGCCACAATAGGTGTAATTTTTTTATTTCTTAAATGATGATATACAAAAATAATCAAAGTAGCAGTGGAATAATATTTCATGACTAGATTCAAATTCAAAAGTTTACTTAACATTCTCCCACTTGGGGTTTACATGAAAGTTACAACATAATGATCTAAGTAGAGGGATATCCATCTATCTCAAGTTCATATCCCGAAGAACTCAACCTTATAGGTCCATGTCATCGTGTACAGAATTCCAAGTCCCACACCTTGGTTGGAAGCATACCCCAGAAGAGAAGACAAAAATGCAACTTATCAACAAAAAATGATGGCATGTACATATAATAAATGGATTGAGCAATATAAGGAACAAGTGTAACATCCCTGACCTGGGTTATGAGTTAACCCTAGGTGTTTTTCCTAAATATGTAATTAAATCTTTGTGATTAACTCTGAGCATGTAATTAAGTTTCTCAGAAACCATATATTTCAGTATTTGCTCCTTTTATTTAAAGTTGTAGCATTGTTTTGATATACAGGGACCTATGTGCAATTTACCCATTTAAAAGGGTTAGCTTGCAATTTGCACATGTTGAGATGTTCCTCTGATGTTGAGACATCATGAGAATCTTTTTGGTAAAGTTTGAGGGATTTCCCAAGCTAGGGCACCAAGGTGCAGCTGTGGAAGCAATCCCGGTGCTTGAAACCCTAATTTGGGTTAAAATGCAATTTACCCAAATTAAGGGATGCAAATTGTGAAATATGTCATCTAATGTATCTTTTAGACTCTTGCCATCATTAAGAGAAGAAATGATGAGGGAGTCACCTCAATTGAGTTATCAAGTTATGAAATATGCCTTGTGATTGAATAATCAGGGTATATGTACAATATCTCTTTATGTATGTACTTTAGTATTAGATTGCTCTCCTTTACCTTCTTTTTCTAAGACCTTAAGAGAAGGTTTGTCCTTAGAATAAATAGGAAGGGACGATCAAGTAAAGAAGGGTGGACCTAGTTGGAATTATGGACAACTTATGAACTAATGTTGAAAATCCTACCCCTAGTATATATACCCTCAACTTCTCTAAGCAAGGGAACTTGCCCTTCGTTCCCTTCACTGTTCCATTTCACCAAAGACGACCAAAGACTGCCTTGGAGCTAAGAAGGACGACCAAGGGAAACAAGGTAGGTTTGGGACCCCTCTTCTTGCCTAATTCCATGGTTAGAACTCAAATTCAAGGTCAGCTTCATGGCTAACTCTCGAAACCCTATCTTTCTAGCCATCTCCTTTCGTCTTTCCTTGAAGTTTTCACCTTGGCCAACCTGTGGGAACTCAAGGACGCCATTAGATCTTGGATCTTGAAAGCTTGGAGCTCAAGGAGCAAGCTTTAGGCGGGTTTTATAACTCTAAACCCATGCTTCATTATGTACATCTTTATATGCGGTTTGATGATAGCTCTTAGTGTTTCCCTACTTTTCCCTGCTATTTTGCAAGCAAATCCATGGGATATTCGTACTGTTATTGAGCTAGGAGATGAAGGCGTGATTTCCAAGAAACACCCACCGCTTTTCACTTCCTTAAACGGTCTCACCAGTTTGCTCTCTCGGTCTCAAGACCGCGAGGTGAGAAAACGGTCTCGAGACCGCGACAGGTAAAACGGTCTCCAAGACCGTTTGGCCCCGTTGACCGAGCGTGGACCGTATAATAAAATTGTTCCTAATTATATAGGATAATTACCCTCAAAATTTGGGAGGCTAACTCCAAGGGAATCGGGAGATATGACCCTTTTAAGTAACAACTTTATTTGCATTTATTCCTGATTTTCAAACGGTCTGAAATTGCCTTTTTGGGCAAACGGTCTCAAGACCGTGTAAGGTCGTTGACTAGGCGTTGACCGTATGAGATTACTGTTCAAAATAATGTTAATTAACAACTCACCAAGTTTTATGGTCTAATTTCAAACGGGCTAAGAGTTGAAGGGTGAATACTAGGGCTAACCCTAGATGAAATCAGTACTGAAATTATGGTGACCTAATTAGGGTTTTTAGGGTTGATTGACCTAAATGGTCTCAAGACCGTCTAGGGGTCTCCCAAACGGTCTCAAGACCACGAGGGCAATCAACCATGACCGTTTAGAGGTCTGGGGTCAAGAATAATTGACCAATTGAAGGTATAATTACACCAAATTACTTTGCAATTAAATATTGATATGATCATCAACTCAATAGGTCAGACCTTGATGAATTTGCACTAGAATCCAAAATTGGATGGGCAAACGGTCTCAAGACCGTTTGGAACTCATCCAAACGGTCTCAAGACCGAGAGGACAACCACCCAAGACCGTTTGAAGGTCTAGGGTTAAGTAATTTGACCAATTGAGGACCTAATTGCAAAAAGTTGTCAATTTAATCAAAATTCTGTTTTGTGGTTCAATCATGGTTCAACCCCTATCAAATCACCTTAGACTTTGATGAAATCTTGGGCAAACGGTCTCAAGACCCTGTGGGGTCCACCCACATGATCCCAAGACCGTTTGGGCCAAGTTGGGGCCCATTTGGAGCTCAATTGAAGGGTTCAACTTTGTGTTGAGTCACGTTGTTGAGTGTTGATGGGTGAACATTGATAGACCCTAATTGAATCGACTTCAACCCTAATTGGTCAACAATTGAGGGTCAATTGAATAACCAATTGGTTAAGCATAACCTTAGTTGACCCAATCCATAGGTTGTCAACAGAGCTTTGAACTTTTGAGGGCTTCAACATTGGTTGACATTATCGGTTGTATCATCGAATCTTGTTGATGGTCCAAATGGTTAAGACCATGTGAGCTCACGGACTCGATGTCGTGAGGAGGCTCGCGGACTCAAGGTCGTGAGAGGGCTCACGGTCTCAAGACCGTGAGGGGGCTCACAGTCTCAAGACCGCGAGGGGCCTCGCGGTCACGAGGTCAAAGTGGGCAAACGGTCAACATCTCTTCGCGGTCTTAACATTAGGTTGAGCTTTGCGGTCTTGAACCATTTGAAGAGGCTCACGGTCTTGGAGTCTAAGGAGGCTTGCGGTCTTGAGGAGGCCCGCGGTCTCGAAGTTAGAAGAGGGCTCGCTGTCTTGAAAAGTCAAACTAGCTAAACGGTCAACACTTTCAAACGACCTCAAATCAATTGGAGATTGATGGTTGAAGATCGATCAATGTGATTCAAGGTTGACTTCATTCAATCAAATTGATGATATAAATGGTTCAATGTTGCCCTAATCAAACCCTAATGATAACCTAGGATATTAAGTGGTTAATTGACTAGGATTTTTACCATGATGATGATCAATGGGTTGAATTACCAAAATACCCCTGAAGAGTAAATTAAGTAATACCTTGATCAAATCAAACCCTAATCACATGATAGTGATGTGTTGGGCTATTATTAGCCTATGATGACTTAATCCGACCTGATCTAGAGTGATGTTGACATCACCTAACCTTATGATGAGAGAGAAAGTACTTCTAGAGAGAGAAAGTACCTCTAGAGAGAGAAAGTACCCTTTTCAGGTGAAAATTCAATTAAAGCATCTCCAATGCACAGGAATGAGTATAATTAGGGTATGATCCACCTGTGTGAGATCATAGAAACCCTAATTATGATAAATGATGAACCTTTAACTAATCTAAGAGCATAAATAAAGATGTTACTCATACATGATGATGTTATGAGTTCAATTCACCTTAATGTGAATAGTAAACCCTAATTCAAGGGTGATGACATGTAATGTGAATAGTAAACCCTAATTCAAGGGTAATGGCATGCTTTTGAATATTAAACTCTATTTGATGAGAATTAGAGATTTAAACTCTTATGACAAGAGTAGGAAGGATATTCCTTATTTTTGTATTACCTTTATCAGTTGTATTAACCATGCAGGTTCTGATATGAAGGTAATCATATCCAGGTATGGATGATGATGTTATATTCATTAAAGGCATGTTGTTAGCATTATGAATAAGTAAAGTAATCTGATGTCTTGTCAGTGGCATCCTATGCTGATAATGGGCTGTGAGAGCCATGAATACCATCAAAGTCATGCCTTAAAGATGACTTGTGATAAGGATAATGAGAAATGATGAATGATATGAGTTAGGCCTGTTACATTTAGTATTCTTCTTTTATAGCTGCTATGGTACTGTTATTGTTTGAAGAACAATGTATGCTGTTAAAGAATACTGAATGTACCTAACTAATCAAGTATAATGTAGAGCCCTGATCATAGATCCATCATTATCAGAAATTAAGTGATGGTGAAACAGGTTTTCCTCAGGGAACTCCTGGAGAACATACTTTTGAGTATGTGGGGTACATGGATGTGTAGAACCTTACATCCTAGTGTAGGAAAGTGATGTAGATGTGGAATCCATCCATCCTTCACTATATTTTCATACCGTATCAGTGGTAGGTAAACATGAAACCTCCTGATGACGAAGAAAGCACAGATATCTGTATCAGTGGTAGGTAAATATGAAACCTCCTGATGACGAAGAGAGTACAGAATGCCACTATGACTCTAGAATAGCGAAGGACCAGTTTACCCTGGTGAGCTATATTAAGTAGAGACACGAGATGTCCTACAAGTGATCCTCTTACTGACTGAGGAAGGTGAAGGTCATGAGAATCCGGCTCTCTTAATGACCTATGTATGATACTGATGTGACTTCTCAGCGATCAGTTGGAGTATGAGTGGTAAGCCTCATCTCCACAGGGCATAATGTTGTTTGTAAAACATAATCAACCATGTAGTATAACTTGTTAGAGATGACTCCAAGTTAGTTGATTGATGTTACATTGCAATAATGTTTATATTCTCCATATCTCCTAAATTATAGAGATCTTGTTATACCCGCAACTGTTATAGAATACTTTGAAGGCTTTACTGCTTAAAATATTCTTTTATGTTATAATAAAGCTTCTGGCGAAGAGTTATAACTCTCAGTGGGACAATTATGTATAATTGTCTCACCCCGTAGGCTTCAACTTTTTAGGTGGACGTCGGAGACGAAGGAACCAGCCTACAAGTGATCAGTCTCAGAAGCAGCATCAGGGGCAACAGTAATCTCAGGTGGAGATTGTCCTGCCATATGGTGTAGTTAGAGTCAGTCCTATGTGTCCTGTGTACTCTCAGGTCTTGGAGTCTTTTGTATAGTGATCTTGAAATTTTGTATCTTGATGTATATAATTACTCAAGAAGTAATTATCCTGAGATGTAAACAGTTTATCTCACTTTATGAAAGAAGCTTTTATGGATTCAAGCTCTTGTCACGAAAAGTTTTAATTTCCCGTGATTTTTGTCTTCCGCTGATTACCGATTCGCTTCCGCTAAGTTTTAATCGTGTTTATGTCATGGTTTGGAGATCAGAGCCCACAACAAGGACATCAAACATAATAAGGTTTTTCATAGAAAAGGAAAGTACTACCCAAATGGATATAAAAAAGAATATGGAATGCAATAAGAGGATAAGTATTAGTAATAGATTTCTTCCCTTAAAACAATATCCCAAATACAGGTTGTGCATGCAACAACATATACTAATGTTATATCAAGTAAGTCTGAGACACCATAGGATCTCACCCTAAATTGGGTAAAATACGCAGACCCTAGGTGGAATATGTGCGCACTTTATATATATACAAGCGGAATACGCACACTTGGGATAGAATACACATGTCCATAAGTATGGTTGTACAGATGTACCACTATAAGAAATAAAATTAGTCTAAGACATGAACAATGTAGAGGCAAGAACAAGTTCAGTCCATGTCAAATAAAACATAAGAATATCCAAAATTATATTGTGGGGTCGGAGGACCCATGAACCAATGTTCAACAATCTCCATAAATAAGATGCAAGAGTCAACATTTAATTCAATATTTCAAATTTGGATTTCACTGGGAACAAGAAGAATAAGATACAAATAAAGTCCAATAAGAATATCCAACAAAGTAAAATGATCACAAGATCATAATCAACATATAATCTTTTACATGAAATAAATTCTCAAAAGAGAGATAAATTTCATAGGCTATTTTGTCCATACGACAAAGAGAGAGATGAAAGATAGTTCTTTACTCAATTTAGAAGTAGGAAAATAGCATACCTGAAATAGAGGAATAGGAAATTACTTAATATGATTTTAAGATGCAACATACCTCAAATAGAGACTCCATGCGTCCAAAGCCAAACCCCTAAATCTCTCTTAGTCTGCAAGCAACCTATCAAAGGCATGTATGAAATTAGTCTTAGGTTTACATTAATTATATTAACCTTAAAATTGACTTTTCATTATTATTAAATTAGGTTATCAACACCATACCATCTCGTATATTATATTTTCCTTAGCTCAAAGAATAATTTTGTTTATTTTTTTGGATTGCAAATTATTAGATATATATAATTTAGAATTTCTTACCAGTTAAGAAATCCTTAAAAATTAGATATTTTCTATTTTTGAATTAGATGGTGAGACCAATACTATTGAATAGAGAGAAATCTCAAGATTCCAAAACACATTTTATTTTGATTTTTTGAATTATTGTTAAATATTGTGAATCATCTAAGATAATATAGTTTATTGATTTATCAAATAAATTGTAGTCACAGTTACTGATACACCACTGTGTATGATTAACAATCATATAGCGTGACAAAGTGTGATTATTACATTGCCCTTGTCCAAAGTCATGCAACCAAATTTACTATAGAAGATGAAAAGACCATAAATCCCTAAACAAGGAGTGACAACACATAGATAAGGAGGGCAAAATTGGTAAATTATTGTGATCAATTCATCTTCTCAAATGAGAAAATTAGACCACCTATAGATTGTTGTTAGTAAGAATCGAATCCCTTAGATTACAAATATGAATATCCACAGAAATTATCATTAGCTTCATGGGACTAGTTTGAACTCAAAGAGCCTGAACAAAGGCCTCGAGTCCAACTAGAATCGACAATATCATGCTAAAACACAACTGATATAGATAGATCGTGAAAGGAAACCTCGCTACATGATCATTGCCACGAGAATACACTATCAGAATCGAATTCCCCTAGTTCTCCTAATCTCAGAAAGTTCATAAGTTGGTTCTGGTGTGGTCGGTGAGGAAAACTCGACGTCCATCATGAAGGCTTACCCAGGTGAACACATGGAAAACATGAACCACAACAAAAAGAGAGAAAGGAAAGATAATATTAGTGTAGAGGTTCGTACATACTAAGGTTTGATGAGTCAGAGAAACTTTCCAACAACCCCCATATCTGAGGAGATCAAGGCATTCAACGAGGTTTGTGGTTACTTGAACGTGTCCCACATCCAAAGAAATACGATCCAGAAGACAAGGTGGAGCAGGTCAACAATAGGTAGAGAGTAGTGCTAGTGCACCTCGAGGCGGTGCAAGAGTTCCGAGAATAGAACAACCTACACCTGAGTTGCCAAGAGAGCCACCCCAGTTCGACCCAGCTGACATGAGTGATCCAGCTGTACAGACGATGTTCGGGCAGTTCATGACTGCCATGACACATATAACCGATAGGATGCCCATTCCTACACCTAGGGCACCTGTCCAGCCTGAAGCCCAAGGTATCGGTAAGACATTCGAACGACTTCGTCGTGTCGGAGCTACCGAGTACTTCGGAACTGCCGACCCTGCAGATGCTGACTTATGGTTGACAGAGTTGGAGAAGGCTTTCAGGATTCTTATGATTCCGGAAGCTGAGAAGGTTAGACATGCTGTCTATCTTCTCAAAGGCAGTGCTGGTCACTGGTGGAACATGGAAGAGCAGAAGAGACCTGGAGTAGAGTTCTCATGGGAAGAGTTTCGTCGGGAATTTATCAATAGATATTTTCCAAAGACCTTCCTAGATGAGAAGATCTCTCAGTTTAAGAAACTAAGGCAGGGTATGATGAACATTAGTGAGTATGAAGCTAAGTTCATGGAGTTGTTGCGGTTCTGTCCGCACATGGCTGCTACGGACGAGGAAAGAATCAGAAGATTCGAAAAGGGTTTGAATTCTGATATGTCAACCCCTGTGTCTGCCTTAGAAAACAGAGAGAGATTCTCTACCTTCGTTGAGTCAGTCTGAAGGATAGAGAGATCTGTGGTTGAGAAAAGACAAACCCATAAAAGATATCCACAGTTCCAGGGTTCTTCATCTAGGGATTCTAAGAAACCTAGATTCTCTGCACCTAACCCTCCACCACCCAGATCGAGTTTTCAAACTCAATGGACACCAAGCAGAGGTAGAGGACGGAGTCAACCGCTTCAAGGGACGCACAGTTCTGCATCTAAGTCAGTCACTGGACCACCCAGACCACAACAATAGGAGAGGAGTTGCTACAACTGTGGTAAGGTGGGACACTTGATGAAGGATTGCCGTTCTAGGCCTGTCGGTGTGACACAACAAACCCCGAGACAGAATCAACAGGGATCTCAGAATAGACAACATCAAGGAGCAGCTCGAGGACGTGGACAAGCGTCTCAAGCTGGATCATCAGCACCACCTCAACACCAGGCAACTGCGAGGTTCTATGCTATGAACCCACCTGAGGCAGTGGTCAACCCACGGGTAGTGGCAGGTCAGATGAAATTTTTATATTCTGATATGTCTACATCCTGTGTTGTATCCGTTCTGATTGATCCGGGTGCTACGCACTCTTTCAACACTCGTGAAGTGATTCGTAACTACAATGTGACTGTTAGTCATAGAGCAGATAGTTTGTTGTTAGAGACTCCGTTGAGTGGGTCTGCCATTTTGCAGGAGGTATGTTCTTCCTGCATCCTTTTCTTTTCTGACCATCGCATTCAAGTGGATCTTATACCACTTGATATGCAGGGATTTGATATAATCCTTGGGATGGATACCTTAGAAAGGTATAGAGTTGCCTTGGATTGTGAGTCCAAGTTGGTTGTGTTTGCTGATGAAAGCAACACATGGATCTTTCAAGGTGAAAGAAAGATTCTGCCCACCTGTCTTGTGTCAGCTATGGTTGCTGATAAGCTGTTGAGGCAAGGATGTTATGCATTCTTAGCCCATGTGGTAGATGTTACCAAGGAAAGTTTCAATCCTGTTGAAGTTCCTATAGTCAGGGAATTCGAAGATGTGTTTCTTGAAGAACTTCCTGGTATACCACCACCTCGGGAGATTGATTTTGAAATTAATCTGATCCCAGATACGAAACCCATAGCTCAAACTCCGTATAGAATGGCGCCTGCCGAGATGGCAGAACTCAAGAAACAGCTTCAAGAGTTACTTGAGAGAGGTTTTATCCAACCGAGTACTTCACCTTGGGGTGCTCCGGTCTTGTTTGTTAAAAAAGAAAGATGGGTCAATGCGGTTGTGCATTGATTACAGACAACTCAATAAAGTAACAATAAAGAATAAGTACCCTCTGCCGAGGATTGATGATCTCTTTGACCAGTTGCGTGGTGCAACAGTCTTTTCAAAAATAGACTTGAGGTCTGGATATCATCAACTCCGTATTAAGGATAGTGACATATCCAAATCCACCTTTAGGACAAGATATGGTCACTATGAGTTCACGGTTATGTCGTTTGGACTAACCAATGCACCAGTTGCATTCATGGAACTCATGAATAGAGTTTTTCGACCTTTCCTTGATCAGTGTGTTGTCGTCTTCATAGATGACATACTGATTTATAGTAAGGATGGTCAGCAGCATGAGCAGCATCTTCGCCAAGCTTTGACCTTGCTAAGAGAACATAAGCTATACGCTAAGTTTAGCAAATGTGAGTTCTGGCTACCGGAGGTATCTTTTCTTGGACATGTAATATCCGCCTCGGGAATTCGTGTTGACCCTACAAAGGTAGAATTTGTTCTACAATGGGAACAACCAAAGACACCGACGGAGATTCGATGTTTCTTGGGGTTAGCTGGCTATTATCGAAGGTTCATTAAGAACTTTAGTTCTATAGCTTTACCTTTGACCAAGTTAACCCGGAAAGATGTTCCTTTTTCTTGGAGTGATAAGTGTCAACAATCTTTCCAGTTGCTGAAGGAGAGGTTGACAAGTGCACCTGTGCTAGTGCTACCTGAACAAGGAAAAGGATATATAGTTTTCTGTGATGCTTCCAAGAACGGACTAGGATGTGTGTTGATGCAGGATAAACGAGTGATTTCTTTTTCTTCCCGACAGCTTAAGAAACACGAGGAGAATTATCCAACACACGATCTGGAGTTAGCTGTTGTGGTTCATGCTTTGAAGATCTGGAGGCACTATCTCTACGGAGAAACATTCCAGATTTTCACAGACCACAAAAACCTTAAGTATATCTTCTCTCAGCATGAGCTCAACATGAGGCAACGTCGCTGGATGGAATTAATCAAGGACTACGACTGTACAATTGATTACCATCCAGGCAAGGCCAATGTTGTTGCAGATGCCTTGAGTAGGAAATCAGCAACATCAACCATGAATAGAGCACAACTAAACTCTTTAGTATGCTCTAGAAGAGATATGCTTATCTCTTTAAGGCAAGACAATGTACAGTTGAAGGTGTCATTGTTAGCCGGTTTGTTAGCTGAGATGCATATTAAACCTACCCTAAGGGAGCAGATTAAAGAGGCACAGCTAGGTGATGCTGCAGTTCAACATATAAGATCTGAGTATGGAAATGAGAAGCAAGATGGTTTTCATGACTCAGAAGATCAAGTAGCTTGTTATAATGGAAGAATGATAGTGCCAGATGTGGACAACTTGAGAAAGTTAGTCCTGGAAAAAGCCCATTCTTCCATGTATGCTATGCATCCAGGGAGCACCAAGATGTATCGGAATTTGAAAGATTTGTATTGGTGGCCTGGGATGAAGAAGGACGTTGCAGAGTTTGTTCTGAGGTGCCCTGTGTGTCAGCAAGTTAAAGCTGAACACCAGAAGCCTACAGGAACAATGCAACCTTTACCCATATCACAGTGGAAGTGGGACCATGTGACCATGGACTTTGTTGTTGGCCTACCCAGGACAAGCAAAGGACATGATTCCATTTGGGTAATTGTTGATAGGTTGACTAAGACAGCACATTTCTTACCTGTCAAAACAACCTATTCTGCTGAAAGGTTATCATAGTTGTATGTTCAAGAGATAGTGCATTTGCACGGAGTTCCTGTCACAATAGTTTCTGACATAGGTCCTCAGTTTACAAGTCATTTTTGGGAACAGTTGCACAGTGCCTTAAGCACCAAGCTAAGGTTTAGTACGGCCTTTCATCCACAGACTGATGGACAGTCGGAAAGGACCATACAAACCTTAGAAGACATGTTGCGAGCATGTGTTCTCCAGTTCACCGGAAGTTGGGATCTACACCTAAGCTTGATAGAGTTTTCCTATAACAATAGCTATCAGCATAGTATTGATATGGCACCTTATGAAGCCTTATATGGTAGACGTTGTAGATCACCCTTGTGTTGGTTTGAGACTGGTGAGCACCAGTTGTTAGGTCCTGGCCTGGTGCAGCAAACCACGGAAAAGATTAAAGTTATACAACATAAGATTAAGACTGCTCAGGATAGGCAGAAATCTTATGCTGACAAACGTCGTAGACCCTTAGAGTTCCAGGTTGGAGACAGAGTGTATCTTAAGGTCTCACCTTGGAAAGGGGTCCTTCATTTTGGAAGGAAAGGGAAGTTAGCTCCTAGATATATGGGGCCTTATCCAATCATTGAACGGATTGGAAAGGTAGCATATAAACTAGAGCTTCCCCCAGAATTACAGAGGTTACATCCTGTGTTTCACATTTCTATGTTGAAGAAATGTCACCCAGACACCGAGTCAGTTCTACAACCTATGGAGGTAGAATTGAATGATGACATATCCTATGAGGAGGGACCAGTGTCAATCCTTGATAAACGAATTAAAAAGTTAAAGAAGAAAGATATAAGTCTTGTGAAAGTCCTCTGGAACCATCGTGGTATTGAAGAAGCCACTTGGGAGTTAGAGGATGAGATGAGAAGGAAGTATCCTGCCCTTTTCTCGTAGTATGTTTTATCGATTTCGGGGACGAAATCCTTGTAAGGGGTGGATAATTTGTAACATCCCTGACCTGGGTTATGAGTTAACCCTAGGTGTTTTGCCTAAATATGTAATTAAATCTTTGTGATTAACTCTGAGCATGTAATTAAGTTTCTCAGAAACCATATATTTCAGTATTTGCTCCTTTTTATTTAAAGTTGTAGCATTGTTTTGATATACAGGGACTTATGTGCAATTTACCCAGTTAAAAGGGTTAGCTTGCAATTTGCACATGTTGAGATGTTCCTCTGATGTTGAGACATCATGAGAATATTTTTGGTAAAGTTTGAGGGATTTCCCAAGCTAGGGCACCAAGGTGCAGCTGTGGAAGCAATCTCGGTGCTTGAAACCCTAATTTGGGGTAAAATGCAATTTACCCAAATTAAGGGATGCAAATTGTGAAATATGTCATCTAATGTATCTTTTAGACTCTTGCCATCATTAAGAGAAGAAATTATGAGGGAGTCACCTCAATTGAGTTATCAAGTTATGAAATATGCCTTGTGATTGAATAATCAGGGTATATGTACAATATCTCTTTATGTATGTACTTTAGTATTAGATTGCTCTCCTTTACCTTCTTTTTCTAAGACCTTAATAGAAGGTTTGTCCTTAGAATAAAGAGGAAGGGACGATCAAGTAAAGAAGGGGGGACCTAGTTGGAATTATGGACAACTTATGAACTAATGTTGAAAATCCTACCCCTAGAATATATACCCTCAACTTCTCTAAGCAAGGGAAGTTGTCCTTCGTTCCCTTCACTGTTCCATTTCACCAAAGACGACCAAAGACTGCCTTGAAGCTAAGGAGGACGACCAAGGGAAACAAGGTTGGTTTGGGACCCCTCTTCTTGCCTAATTCCATGGTTAGAACTCGAATTCAAGGTCAGCTTCATGGCTAACTCTCGAAACCCTATCTTTCTAGCCATCTCCTTCCACCTTTCCTTGAAGTTTTCACCTTGTCCAACCTGTGGGAACTCACGGACGCCATTAAAGCTTGGAGCTTGAAAGCTTGGAGCTCAAGGAGCAAGCTTTAGGCGGGTTTTATAACTCTAAACCCATGCTTCATTATGTACATCTTTATATGCGGTTTGATGATAGCTCTTAGTGTTTCCCTATTTTCCCTGCTATTTTGCAAGCAAATCCATGGGATATTCGTACTGTTCTTGATCTAGGAGATGAAGGCGTGATTTCCAAGAAAAACCCACCACTTTTCACTTCCTTAAACGGTCTCACCAGTTTGCTCTCTCGGTCTAAAGACCGCAAGGTGAGCAAACGGTCAAGAGACCGCGACAGGGAAAACGGTCTACAAGACCATTTGGCCCCGTTGACCGAGCGTGGACCGTATAAGGAAATTGTTCCTAATTATATAGGCTAATTACCCTCAAAATTTGGGAGGCTAACGCCAAGGGAATCGGGAGATATGACCTTTTTAAGTAACAACTTTATTTGCATTTATTCCTGATTTTCAAACGGTCTGAAATTGCCTTTTTGGGAAAATGGTCTCAAGACCGTGTAAGGTCGTTGACTAGGCATTGACCGTATGATATTACTGTTCAAAATAATGTTAGTTAACAACTCACCAAGTGTGATCGTCTAATTCCAAACGGGCTAAGAGTTGAAGGGTGAATACTAGGGCTAACCCTAGATGAAATCAGTACTGAAATTATGGTGACCTAATTAGGGTTTTTAGGGTTGATTGACCTAAACGGTCTCAAGACCATCTAGGGGTCTCCCAAACGGTCTCAAGACCGCGAGGGCAATCAACCATGACCGTTTAGAGGTCTGGGGTCAAGAATAATTGACCAATTGAAGGTATAATTACACCAAATTACTTTGCAATTAAATATTGATATGATCATCAACTCAATAGGTCAGACCTTGATGAATTTGCACTAGAATCCAAAATTGGATGGGCAAACGGTCTCAAGACCGTTTGGAACTCATCCAAACGGTCTCAAGACCGAGAGTACAACCACCCAAGACCGTTTGAAGGTCTAGGGTTAAGTAATTTGACCAATTGAGGACCTAATTGCAAAAAATTGTCAATTTAATCAAAATTCTGTTTTGTGGTTCAATCATGGTTCAACCCCTATCAAATCACCTTAGACTTTGATGAAATCTTGGGCAAACGGTCTCAAGACCATGTGGGGTCCACCCACATGATCCCAATACCGTTTGGGCCAAGTTTGGGCCCATTTGGAGCTCAATTGAAGGGTTCAACTTTGTGTTGAGTCACGTTGTTGAGTGTTGATGGGTGAACATTGATAGACCCTAATTGAATCGACTTCAACCCTAATTGGTCAACAATTGAGGGTCAATTGAATAACCAATTGGTTAAGCATAACCTTAGTTGACCCAATCCATAGGTTGTCAATAGAGCTTTGACCTTTTGAGGGCTTCAACATTGGTTGACATTATCGGTTGTATCATCGAATCTTGTTGATGGTCCAAATGGTTAAGACCATGTGAGCTCACGGACTCAAGGTCGTGAGGAGGCTCGTGGACTCAAAGTCATGAGAGGGCTCACGGTCTCAAGACCGTGAGGGGGCTCACGGTCTCAAGACCGCGAGGGGCCTCGCGGTCCTGAGGTCAAAGTGGGCAAACGGTCAACATCTCTTCGCGGTCTTAACATTAGGTTGAGCTTCGCGGTCTTGAACCATTCGAAGAGGCTAGCGGTCTTGGAGTCTAAGGAGGCTTGCGGTCTTGAGGAGGCTCGCGGTCTCGAAGTTAGAAGAGGGATCGTGGTCTTGAAAAGTCAAACTAGCTAAACGGTCAACACTTTCAAACGACCTCAAATCAATTGGAGATTGATGGTTGAAGATCGATCAATGTGATTCAAGGTTGACTTCATTCAATCAAATTGATGATATAAATGGTTCAATGTTGCCCTAATCAAACCCTAATGATAACCTAGGATATTAAGTGGTTAATTGACTAGGATTTTGACCATGATGATGATCAATGGGGTGAATTACCAAAATACCCCTGAAGAGTAAATTAAGTAATACCTTGATCAAATCAAACCCTAATCACATGATAGTGATGTGTTGGGCTATGATTAGCCTATGATGACTTAATCCGACCTGATCTAGAGTGATGTTGACATCACCTAACCTTATGATGAGAGAGAAAGTACTTCTAGAGAGAGAAAGTACCTCTAGAGAGAGAAAGTACCCTTTTCAGGTGAAAATTCAATTAAAGCATCTCCAATGCACAGGAATGAGTATAATTAGGGTATGATCCACCTGTGTGAGATCATAGAAACCCTAATTATGATAAATGATGAACCTTTAACTAATCTAAGAGCATCAATAAAGATGTTACTCATACATGATGATGTTATGAGTTCAATTCACCTTAATGTGAATAGTAAACCCTAATTCAAGGGTGATGACATGTAATGTGAATAGTAAACCCTAATTCAAGGGTAATGGCATGCTTTTGAATATTAAACTCTATTTGATGAGAATTAGAGATTTAAACTCTTATGACAAGAGTAGGAAGGATATTCCTTATTTTTTTATTACCTTTATCAGTTGTATTAACCATGCAGGTTCTGATATGAAGGTAATCATATCCAGGTATGGATGATGATGTTATATTCATTAAAGGAATGTTGTTAGCCTTATGAATAAGTAAAGTAATCTGATGTCTTGTCAGTGGCATCCTATGCTGATAATGGGCTGTGAGAGCCATGAATACCATCAAAGTCATGCCTTAAAGATGACTTGTGATAAGGATAATGAGAAATGATGAATGATATGAGTTAGGCCTATTACATTTAGTATTCTTCTTGTATAGCTGCTATGCTACTGTTATTGTTTGAAGAACAATGTATGTTGTTAAAGAATACTGAATGTACCTAACTAATCAAGTATAATGTAGAGCCCTGATCATAGATCCATCATTGTCAGAAATTAAGTGATGGTGAAACAGGTTTTCCTCAGGGAACTCCTGGAGCACATACTTTTGAGTATGTGGGGTACATGGATGTGTAGAACCTTACATCCTAGTGTAGGAAAGTGATGTAGATGTGGAATCCATCCATCCTTCACTATATTTTCATACCGTATCAGTGGTAGGTAAACATGAAACCTCCTGATGACAAAGAAAGCACAGATATCCGTATCAGTGGTAGGTAAATATGAAACCTCCTGATGACGAAATAGCGAAGGACCAGTTTACCCTGGTGAGCTATATTAAGTAGAGACACGAGATGTCCTACAAGTGATCCTCTTACTGACTGAGGAAGGTGAAGGTCATGAGAATCCGGCTCTCTTAATGACCTATGTATGATACTGATGTGACTTCTCAGCGATCAGTTGGAGTATGAGTGGTAAGCCTCATCTCCACAGGGCATAATGTTGTTTGTAAAACATAATCAACCATGTAGTATAACTTGTTAGAGATGAATCCAAGTTAGTTGATTGATGTTACATTGCAATAATGTTTATATTCTCCATATCTCCTAAATTATAGAGATCTTGTTATTCCCGCAACTGTTATAGAATACTTTGAAGGCTTTACTGCTTAAAATATTCTTTTATGTAATAATAAAGCTTCTGGCGAAGAGTTATAACTCTCGCTGGGACAATTATGTATAATTGTCTCACCCCGTAGGCTTCAACTTTTTAGGTGGACGTCGGAGACGAAGGAACCGGCCTACAAGTGATCAGTCTCAGAAGCAGCATCAGGGGCAGCAGTAATCTCAGGTGGAGATTGTCCTGCCATATGGTGTAGTTAGAGTCAGTCCTATGTGTCCTCTGTACTCTCAGGTCTTGGAGTCTTTTGTATAGTGATCTTGAGATTTTGTATCTTGATGTATATAATTACTCAAGAAGTAGTTATCCTGAGATGTAAACAGTTTATCTCACTTTATGAAAGAAGCTTTTATGGATTCAAGCTCTTGTCACGAAAAGTTTTAATTTCCCGTGATTTTTGTCTTCCGCTGATTACCGATTCACTTCCGCTAAGTTTTAATCATGTTTATGTCATGGTTTGGAGATCAGAGCCCACAACAAGGACATCAAACATAACAAGGTTTTTCATAGAAAAGGAAAGTACTACCCAAATGGATATAAAAAGAATATGGAATGCAATAAGAGGATAAGTATTAGTAATAGATTTCTTCCCTTAAAACAATATCCCAAATACAGGTTGTGCATGCAACAACAGATACTAATGTTATATCAAGTAAGTCTGAGACACCATAGGATCTCACCCTAAATTGGGTAAAATACGCAGACCCTAGGTGGAATATGTGCGCACTTTATATATATACAAGCGGAATACGCACACTTGGGATAGAATACACATGTCCATAAGTATGGTTGTACAGATGTACCACTATAAGAAATAAAATTAGTCTAAGACATGAACAATGTAGAGGCAAGAACAAGTTCAGTCCATGTCAAATAAAACATAAGAATATCCAAAATTATATTGTGGGGTCGGAGGACCCATGAACCAATGTTCAACAATCTCCATAAATAAGATGCAAGAGTCAACATTTAATTCAATATTTCAAATTTGGATTTCACTGGGAACAAGAAGAATAAGATACAAATAAAGTCCAATAAGAATATCCAACAAAGTAAAATGATCACAAGATCATAATCAACATATAATCTTTTAAATGAAATAAATTCTCAAAAGAGAGATAAATTTCATAGGCTATTTTGTCCATACGACAAAGAGAGAGATGAAAGATAGTTCTTTACTCAATTTAGAAGTAGGAAAATAGCATACCTGAGATAGAGGAATAGGAAATTACTTAATATGATTTTAAGATGCAACATACCTCAAATAGAGACTCCATGCGTCCAAAGCCAAACCCCTAAATCTCTCTTAGTCTGCAAGCAACCTATCAAAGGCATGTATGAAATTAGTCTTAGGTTTACATTAATTATATTAACCTTAAAATTGACTTTTCATTATTATTAAATTAGGTTATCAACACCATACCATCTCGTATATTATATTTTCCTTAGCTCAAAGAATAATTTTGTTTATTTTTTTGGATTGCAAATTATTAGATATATATAATTTAGAATTTCTTACCAGTTAAGAAATCCTTAAAAATTAGATATTTTCTATTTTTGAATTAGATGGTGAGACCAATACTATTGAATAGAGAGAAATCTCAAGATTCCAAAACACATTTTATTTTGATTTTTTGAATTATTGTTAAATATTGTGAATCATCTAAGATAATATAGTTTATTGATTTATCAAATAAATTGTAGTCACAGTTACTGATACACCACTGTGTATGATTAACAATAATATAGCGTGACAAAGTGTGATTATTACATTGCCCTTGTCCAAAGTCATGCAACCAAATTTACTATAGAAGATGAAAAGACCAGAAATCCCTAAACAAGGAGTGACAACACATAGATAAGGAGGGCAAAATTGGTAAATTATTGTGATCAATTCATCTTCTCAAATGAGAAAATTAGACCACCTATAGATTGTTGTTAGTAAGAATCGAATCCCTTAGATTACAAATATGAATATCCGTAGAAATTATCATTAGCTTCATGGGACTAGTTTGAACTCAAAGAGCCTGAAGAAAGGCCTCAAGTCCAACTAGAATCGACAATATCATGCTAAAACACAACTGATATAGATAGATCGTGAAAGGAAACCTCGCTACATGATCATTGCCACGAGAATACACTATCAGAATCGAATTCCCCTAGTTCTCCTAATCTCAGAAAGTTCATAAGTTGGTTCTGGTGTGGTCGGTGAGGAAAACTCGATGTCCATCATGAAGGCTTACCCAGGTGAACACATGGAAAACATGAACCACAACAAAAAGAGAGAAAGGAAAGATAATATTAGTGTAGAGGTTCGTACATACTAAGGTTTGATGAGTCAGAGAAACTTTCCAACAACCCCCATATCTAAGGAGATCAAGGTATTCAACGAGGTTTGTGGTTACTTGAACGTGTCCCACATCCAAAGAAATACGATCCAGAAGACAAGGTGGAGCAGGTCAACAATAGGTAGGGAGGAGAAAGGTATGTGTAAGTCAACAGATATAGTTGGCCTCTACAACTATGGTGTTGGTTTGTCTCCAACCATGCATCATGGCACCAAGTGAGGAGGTGGGAAGTGCAATAGTGAAGGTAGGGGTGGCTAACATATTGCAAATAATTGAAATCCATGCACTGCAATTAGTCGAACTATACTTGCCCTAATTGTCATCATTACCAGATGTTTCAGAAAGGGAAATTGCCAATCGGCCCTTGACCTTGGTGATTCCATGGGATCAAGAACTGATCAGAGTAGTGGTACTAGTTGTAGAAAGTGTCAATGCACCGACCTCCTCCTTAGCTCCTCATAACTAAGAACAAGTCGATCCGCTTTAGCACCTACTAAAAAAGGAGGATCATCAGATCCAAGTAGCCACCGAGATCGCAGATTGTAGTAGAAGTATACCTTAAACTGTTGAACAAGGATTCAACCAAGAGCTTCAGTTTGATACATCTGATTCCCAATAGAAGTATAGGATGGAATCGATAGATATTGAAAGCAATGTTGCACAAGTCCAACAATTTCATGATTAGGATGTTGAACATGGCAGGAGGCTTCAAGAACTCATCAATGTAGTTACCATGCAGTTGCAAGAACCATCGCATGACCATGAAGATTACAATCATCAAAACCATTCCATTCAGCCTGAAGTAGAATTTGTCTCACCATCCTATTTAGACCATCAACTAGATTCACCAAGATTTTTATGTAAAGATCCACCATCCTGGGGAAGTCCTTCATTTTCTCCAGATGATTCACTTGATCAACCAATGGAAGATACATGCCATGTGCATGTATGGTTTTATGGTGATGATCATGACTTTTATCCTCATCAATGTAGTCAAACAAATATACAACATGAGGGTCAATTTGAGGAGCCTGAATCAAACTTTGGTCTGAACAAGTTGATATCTCTCAGTTTGAGACTTGTCACTTCCCTTTTAGCAGTACGCCAATTATAGTTTGGAACAATTTGCTTGATGATGATGACAACTATTCATGTTGGGGCAGTGAGTATACTAATGATGGGGAGTTGAAGTAACAGGAGTCGACATTCGCATAATAAATGTCACCTCCTCTTACATACACAATTTTTCTTTCTAAATTTTGCATAATAAAAGTTGTTTCATTTCTTCAGCTATATTTTTATTTTTCCTCTAACTATTTAACTTATTTTTTCTCATTTGCATCATTGAGATATTATTTATTAAAATTGCATGCATTTCTTCCATTCTACCCTTACATCTGCTATGATACTATCTTTTTGAACAAAGAACAGATCAACGCATCTTTTTGAATCGATTAAATATCAAGTTTTTAAGTTGTTGTGATGGTTTTCCTAAGTTTTCAAACACCAACCCGACCACTTTCTGGTCGAACCCGACCAAATTTTTTGTCAAACTTGACAACCTGTCAGTTAGGCCTGATGAAGTCTTTTTATGGAACCAAATTTTCTAGCCTACACTCGACCAGGCCCACACCAAAAGAGTCAGGTTCACCCTTTGTTTTTGTTTGGATTTTTGCTGACCAGTAAATGGTCAAAAGACTAAAAAATTGACTGATAGCTCATCAGAATTGACGACCCGGCTGGCCCCCTCCTGCACCTGACTAGGTCGGGCCTGCACTTCCAAATAGTTGTCCTTTTACGTGCTACCCTCAGTCAATGGTCAAAAATCAGTTAAACTGACAAAAATTGTCAGTCTCCAACATGATCACCTTTTTTACCATCAATAAGACCTTTTTCCTACTTTGACTGCTTTTCCTACCAAAAGTTCTTTGATTTCTTTTTTCGGCCGAAAGATTGTGCCCCTACCCGCCCAGGCCCACCTCTGCCCAATCGGGCCCAGCCTGGTTTGGCACGCCCCCAGCCTATATATAACACCGTGGTGAGGTTGTTTTCCTCACAACAACTTCAGCCACTTCCTTCTTGCCCTAATGAAACCTTAGCACTACAACCCATCATTTTCCCTTTGCTTCCTCCTTTGCCAACCTGTGAATGCATCAATAACAGTAATTGTCGGATGGATGAGCCGCCAACATCCCCTTGCATCTAGTGTCCAAGCCCACCCCACCATCATTGTTTCTCCCACGTTTCTCCTCTTCAATAGCAACTTGTGGCAGCCAGACATCACCGAACAAAGCCTAAAAGAAATGTTGCCACCTCTTTACCCACTGACGCATCACCTTGCACCAGCAACAACCTTTTGTAGTTGCTGGTAGAAATGAAGAAACATCCTACCAACAATATAAAATACTACCGCAACCCACAACTGCTACTTCTGACCCGATCTTGCCGCTTTGCCAAACGCACCATCTGACACTTTGACCTGATTTTTCTCAACTCCACTCGGTCGGGCCTAACTTTGGTGAAAACATTTACTGCACAACTCGGTCTTCCTGCTCCTACCTTCACTCTCCTAATCCCACTTTGACACGGTCAGGGGTAGCATCAAGAAATCTCTAACACCGATGACAACCCGACCATTTTGAACAACACCAAAATCAACAACATTAGACCTCTCGACCCGACCATTTCTGGCTCCACCCGGTCGAGTTCATCACCACAAGTTATTCCACCATGGAGGATGTGAATAATGGTCTGGAGAAATTCAAGAAGAATGTGACTAGAAGGAGGGGAGAAGGCAGCACCTCTTCACCAGCGGCACAGGAAATCCGATACCTGCATCACTCCATGTTAACCACAAACTCGACGTATGAAGATGAAATAATGCATTTTGCTTCAGCAGGGCTCAAGTCACACGACTCTGACTTGGACTACCATCATATGTATGCCACATCGATGAATACTTTTAGCGGCGAATGAGATGGCATGGAGGAGGTCTCCAATGAGATGTGGTCAAGGTCACGCTGCAACGTCGGAGTACAAAATTGGACATAACATTAGTAGGGCTCGTTAAGAGGAGTGGCACATTGAGCCACATCTACAAGGGATCAACGTCAAGATTGTACAGTTAGATTAGTGTCCTTGCACTGAATGACTTCATCACATGATTCGGCCTAACTGACGGATCCAGAACAACTCCCGCCAATGTCTGCTAGAGATTAGTCCATGATCATACATTATGCAATGTGAAGTAAAAGCAGTAGTTTGAAGCTCTGAGTAAGGATAAACGAAAGCTCATGGGACCAAGATATGTCAACCCTATCACCCTTCTCTCACTCAACATATAGGTCCAAGTTGATAGATACTTGGTAGTAGTCAGCCTCGATGTCCTTTCCTACTCCTAGTGCGACACTTATCATAGACATCCCTATAAGTTCTATACTACGCTTGAGCCTCCTGAGGACAAGAATCACAAGGTCCTACACTTCTGCATGCTGAACAAAAGCTGACTGGGTCACTGAAGACCAACTCAATAATTGGCTGGCATGATCTACAGAGGACTGCATAGAGATGTTCAGGGGGCAGCTGGAGATAGGAGACATTGATTTCAACCCCACCTAGATTCAAATATGATTACTGGGGAGGATTCATACATCACAAGCTCTACTAAATCTTCACACATCCACAACTCAACACTTTGTTATCTACACCGGGTAATCGTAAATTGTATCCTAGAGAAGAAGGATAGTCAAGGTGCGGTCAACATGGCTGACCTCTACATTATATGGTGTGTAGTGATGGGTAGAAAGGTGAACATGGTGAGATTCATAATTCACCACTTTTACAACTCCTTCAAGAAGAAATGCAACTTCATGCCAATTGTCGGTGTCATCACATTCATTGTGTGTTATCCTGGGATCGGAAACGACCACTTGGCATTCATGTAGGCCAATGCTATGTGGTCCAAGTTGGACTTGGACCACTTAACGCATGTAAAATTGATCAAATACAATAGTAGGGTATATATATATATATATATATATACACCCATTTAGAACTGATCAAATACAATAGTAGGGGATATATATATATATATATATATATCTTTGGTGACAACAGGCACAAGGTTTTATTTCCTACAAATGTAGGGTTCACATATTAGATATTGGTCATGGATGTATCTATTACAACCCCAATTTTGGGTTCATTTGATGAGAAATGTAATCTCTCATATTGGAGATATTTGGACAAATAATGATGTAATTTCATTTACAATAGCCTTGATGATTGTGTCGTGGTCTTTATTGGCTATTGGGCCCAATAACAAGGAAATTCAATTAATTAATGAATAATTAAGAATTTGAGAAAAGAAAGATGTGGAAACCTCTAGAAGGCAAAAGAATATAATCCAAAGGTGGATTTCGTGCCTCTTGGGTTCCTTGGGTCCCAAGGAATCCAAAGTTGTAAAAATAATGCAAAAAGAAAAGAAAAGATCAATTAAGTATTTCCTTGTTAAGAAAGAAATTGAAACAATGGTACAATGTGGAAAATAAGTGGAAAGAAGTATAATTAAGTTATCCTTGGTGGATTTTTGTATCCAAAGGATTCCTAATGTTAAAAGGAATTCCAAGAAGGAAAATAAAAAAAAGAGATAAAGAGAAAACCCCAAGGAGATATATTTTACAAAATAAATGAATAAGAAGAAAGAGATGATGCAAATAAAGGGATAAATAAGAAAATAGATTAGTGAAAGGCTATGGAATATTCCCAAGATGGGATTTAGAGCCATTAAGGTTCCTTGAGGTTCAAGGAACTCAGAATAATAATTTTATAGCAAAGGAAAGAGAAAATAGGTGAGAAATATTCATAATTGAGTAATATCTTGCACCTAAGGAAAAGGCACGTTTTATTTTAGATAATGAGCCCAATTTTGGTAGGGAGGTAGATTAATTCATTATGGAATTTCCCTCAACATTTGGGAGGAATTGGATCTTTGGTTTGGGAGTTATGGCTTTTACACGATTCTCTAAAGTGTTGGGATTATAGTAAATATCACGATTTCTTTAAATCATTTCCTTTTGTATCGCGAGCAATATGCATCGTTGATCCCCAATCTGATGATGGTTGCTTGTCATCTAGTTTGAGAAGGACTAAGATCAGGGGGAGTTCTGCTCAATCTAGATTCTCCCTCGATGCGGTTGATGTGCGAGGATGGAAAGGGTTCCAATGTATTTGGGATAGAATTTCACACCAGCTAATCCTTAATTTGATGGCCTTTGGACATGTAATTGAAAATCCCTGAATCTCCAGACACACACCGGCCACCTATCTTGGCTACATACTATTTAAGGGGGTACATATCTCCCTTTAGCAATGTAACCTCACCCTTGGGACTCTGGCGGAGTCCGCAACACAATCCTTGTTTCAGTTTGTGCGCCAAGTCGTGCGTTACCCTCTCCCAGCCATGGCGGCCTGGACGAGGAACCTCCTGGTCATTCCGTCGACTCCATCCAGCTCTAGCAGATCTGAGACCACCGAAGAGTTCAGTGGCTCATGGCAAAGGAGGAGGAAGCGTCGCCTGTTGCTGAGGGAGCCAGGATCGCAAAGTCAACCTAGAAGTTGACTGTCGTGCAACTTTGGATTGTGAACAGAAAGGAAATCGCGAGGTTGAAGAAGGTAACTCGTGCAATTACCAAAACACCCCAAGTGCATTACTATTTACCTCCATCAGCACAGGGGCACGGAAGTCATTGCGCACCTAAACGAAGTTGTCAACAAAAAGGGGGCGATTGGCTGACGTGGTGGCCAGTGATTGGCCTAAAAGGTATATTCTTCACAATTACGCAATTAATTATCTGTAGCTCCAATGAAAGAAAGTAATACATGAAAATTGATCAGAAAAATGTGAAGAATCCAATAAAAATATAATTGGAACCTGATATTGCTTTCAATTTAAAAATTACACCAAGTTATCACCTTTGATGTATTAAATTATGGTAAAACCCTAATTTGATATGGAACTCAGATTTAATGACTCTTTTGGGTTAATTTGGTTTAGAACCCTAATTCTTAGAAATATTAACCTATTAAGAATAAAAAGGAGACTTAATTTTGAAAAAGGTAGTTTCATGCTTGTTTTAGGGTTTTATGCACATGATTATGTTTAGAAACCCTAATTTGGGAAAATATGGGTTTTAATGGGTTAAATCCAAAAATATAATTATAGAACTGAGTTTTCATGGTTATAAGTTATTTTGAGTATAAAAGTTCCTACTTGTGGATAAATACCCTGAATTTGGTAAGTAGGGTTTTCTAATGGATAAAGGCAAAAATTAATGACAAAAAGAGATCATATGTGAATTAGATCATAATGAACTATGAATTGATGATAATAGCTTTGTCATGGATTAAAAGGATAAAAATGGTAGCTTTAATGAAAAAGAGGCTTAATTGATGCTTGAATATGAAATTAAGGTTATGGGTTGTTAAAAGGATAACCTTAAAATCTTTGGTGACAAATAGATGAGTAATTCGGGTTTAAAATAGTAAGAGACGAAGGGAAACCATAATTGCAATGGAAACCCTAAAAGTGGACTAGAAATCCTAGAAAGCAAGCTAGGTTTCATAGATCTTGATGGCATGAATAATAATAGGAAATCATATGCATATTTCAGGATCTCATTATGTGCTTGCTTGATTAATTGGATTTCTTGATTGCTTGGATTATTCAGTCTCAAATCATCATATCATGTATGTGGTTAATTATGGTTAATCACATTAGTTTCCCGAGGGTTTTCTGAATGTTTCCTCGCACTGAATGCAATCTAAACAGTTGGATGTTCATACTTGCAAAATTATAAAGTCACTATGGTTATCACAATTATAAAGAAGTGTGTATTCTCGCACCTACATGCCACCCTGATGGAAGATGCCATAAAGGTCAGGCCCAAGAGGGTAGACCCATGGGTACCATGAGAGGTGACCCCAGACACAAGCTCGAGAATGAGAAGGTGGTCTATGATGCATGACTATGAAGCACCATGAGAGGTGACTCCCAGGCACCAAGCTTGGGATTGAGAGGGTGGCCTTAAGTCAATGGCAAAAGAGAAACCCTAGAGGGGTATGTCAAGGTTAGGGCAAAAGCGGTGGAGAACGACACATTGAAAGTGTAAATTGTCTTGTTAAATAATTTGATTGTGATTATTAAATTGTTAGTCATATCTGTGAAATTTTGGATGTCCCCACATATCGGCATATTCCGATATGCTGACCAACATTTTGTTTGTCGGCGTTTAAGGTACAAGCTTGAAAAGGGCAAACAGTAAAGTGGCATATGTGAAATTAATTAAGAGTTAAAGTACAAAGGAGGATTAGTTAGAGTAGACTCCTGACGCAGATAGATGTAGACATCCCAAATTTGAAAAGGTATGCAAAGTTTTATTTTGTACCAGTTTTTAGTTTAGTTAGTAAAATTTGTTAATTGTTATTGATTATTTGTCGAACCTTTGATCATGTTAATTGGGATAACGGCACCGACCTTTTGGTTTCCCTTAATTGGGGGTTACTGGGAGGCGGGGTCGTTACAATTGGTATCTGAGCATAGGTTCCTCATCTAATCATTAATAATTATTAAATTTTACAAATTCCATAGAACCGAGGGAGTTATTAGAGGACTGTCCGAAAGATTGAGGTGTCTAGAAAAGGATCACGTCCGGGGGCTGGCAATATTTTCCTCTACACCGCTAGTCGGAATACGAGGACTCTCGAATTGTGTGACTGCCTGGCCGATGTCTTAGGATATGACTCAAAATAAGATACCTTTAGAACTCTCTCATCTTGTTCATCCCTTCTCAACTCAAATTCTGTTAAGGACCTTAAGGATTAGGGTTTTCTCTCTTCTCCTCACCCTCTTGAGGTATGGGTAAGGATAATAAGGTGTAATGAATCCTTCACCAAATTAATGAAAAGCATGTAAATAAGATGTCATGGACATAAGCTTGATAGATTAAGTGCAAACTAAAGAATAGATACATGCTTAGGTCGTATGACACGAGTTGTCATTGCCCTCAAGAGAGACCTGAGGATAGAACTCCTTGTCAGGAGGATGAGTAGAGAGAGTTAGTCTTGGAGGTAGAGACCTCTATTAAAAGTAGAGACCTAGCACATCCTTTGAGGATGATGTTAACCCTAACCCTAAGTGAAGGTTAGAGAGAGAGATGACATGATGAGTTAGATGTCATGGTAGACCAGGTGATTGGATAGACATGCCTTGGATTCCATATGAGCAATGAGAAGTTGATTACCGAGTACCTTTGGAAACCCAACTCTAGAAAGGGTCGTGCATGTTAGAGTGAAGGATAACTCCTTCAATGATGAGGTTAGTGAATAACCTATAGAAACCTTATGGGCTGTTGCAAGTAGGATATAGTTCGCACCCAGAGTACTTCAGTAGTACGAGTAGTAAGTTAAAACCGAGGCCATAAGGACAGGATGGATGGCTTATGAGATAAGCATAAGGAGCTATGGACAATCATGAGCAAACATAAGCTTGAGTATATGCTTCACCCACGTAGAGGTATGCCTGTGAACTTGATCCTTCATGGAGAGAGGACCTCTAGTAGTATGGCGGGATGTGGAGTTAGCTCTAAAGAGAGAAAGTAGGACCCCAGTAAGAAGGTTGGAAGCCTAAAACCTTGAGATATGAGGAATAGTGGGAGTTGAGGATGATGCGATCTAAGTGGATGATAGTGGTTGCCTTATGCTTGACCCCTAGAGGCTGATAATGTCTTGGTTGCCTTTAGAGGAACCAAACCCTAGAGAGAGGATGATGCTTTTGGTACCTATGTGCCTATGGTATAAGTGGTTACTTGCTGAGATGAGACAAAGAGTGCCTTAGACCCTGAGGAGGTAACCAATTGTGAGGCTTTATACCTAGTTGGTTGTCCTTGAGGAAGGCTCAAAAGGATCATGGGAATACATGGCATACCTTGGACATGCTTGATTTTTGGTTAAGAGATTGAGCATGCAGTTGGACACCCAAAGGTGAACCTAGGGTTCCTAGGCCTAAGAGGGGAAGCAGTGTATCCGATGCTCATAATGAGATTTGAGGCTCTATAGTTTCGAGCATGGTAATCCTCATGTGTAGAGGAATAGGAAACCCCTTAATTTGAGGGTATGTTTGATGAACCCCTCACAACTAAGTTGATCTAATGTTGAGGAAAGAGAACAAGTATGACCTAGCATGGTTTAATATGTGGTCTTCTTGCGCCTTAGTAGATGTTGGGTTAGGCATGCTCGTGTGAATGTAAACCCTAGGGACGGTTGTGACCTTGTTGTCAAGAGTTGTAGTTTCCTCCCATCTTGGGAGAGGGACCCTTTGGTTGGGTGTTTACCAGTTTTGTGGGTTTTGAGGAAACCAAAAGAGGTCTCATAGGATCTTGAGAAGCTAAGCGAAAAGTACATGGTATGAGAAGGAACATGTTGACCCATAGATAACCATCTCTAAGTACATGTGGATGTGTTACCATGGAGGTAACCGATATGGGGCCTGGCCGAGGTAGGCAGGTTGCCATGACCCCTATGAAAGGGTGAAAGTTAGTCATGAATGTAGAAAGAGATGATGAAGGCTTGGGTAAGGTTCTAAGTTGGACATGTACCATAATATAATCCTAAGTCTGTCCTAGGGTCAGGTAGGGATAAGACCAACGGAAGAAGGAGTTGCCTAATTCCCTAGTTGCACATGACCATAGGGTCGGGAGGTAACAACTATCATTGTCTGAGGGCCATGGGTTAGGAGATTGATCACCTTCATGAACTCATGGGATCCAAAGGGCAGATGAGTAGGGTACTCTCTGGATGCATAAGGGAAGAGGGATGACCCCAAAAGTGTCGGCACCCTATAGACCTAGAGGAGATGACTAAGGATTGTGCTTGGACCAAGTAAGTTCGAGACTAGTTTTCCATGGAAGTATTTTTGATATCATGATGTTTGTGGGGTAGAGACATATGTGGTACGTTTCAACTTAGATTTGAAAGTGTACTGGCAAGGTGGGTTGTACCATCTCTACTCTTGGAACAGGAAGAACTCTGTATTTGGACTGTAGCCAAATGCTTATTTCCTCTTGTTATGGGAGTGAGAGATAGGACAGTACGCATGCCTTACACCAAGGATACAAGATGATGGGAGTTGGAACGTTGCTACAAGGTATGAGGATAGAAATGATAACATACCCTTGTGGAGCGAATGATACGTGGATGGTTTACAAACAGTAAGAGAAATAAGGATTTTTTAGCAGAAGCTATGTAGAACTTGCAAGTTATGCAAGGTTGAGTTTGATCACCATGAGGATGAGCTCAGAGTTTCTTGATGAAAACAAACTCAGAGTTTGAGATGAGATGGTAAGTGGAATACATGGAGGTGTATGTCTTCAACATTACTTAACGCTTAAGGATGTGAAATGGCAATGGATGCTCCGATTGGAGATGCAACTGCCTAGTTTTAGCTGGAAGATAGATGAAGTTGAGGTTGCTAGGCTAACCTTAAGATGAAAAAAAAGAGATAAGTTTGGCTAACACCCATGGTTAATCCATTAAATGGTTGTTTGGGTAGCCAGTTTAGTCCTCGATGTAGTGAAAGGATGGTGATAGAACCTCAGATACACTTCTTTGGATAGGAAGGTAATAAAACCCTAATGAGAGTGGTTTAGGGTTTTCGAGGAATCGGTCTTGAGGAATCATGACATACCGGAGATCATGATTTTAAGATTACCATACACCGTGGTACTACAGAGACAGTGGGTGACAATAGTACTTTGGATGCCTAAGATGAAGTTGCATGGTGTATGTGGCCATGCAAGCTAGGAGGTGAAGGACAAACACCAGTAACCCAGTGTATCGATATAGAGGATAAAAGAGTCCCCAAGAGGGAATGGGAGTTCACCACTATGGATATTGTGGTAAGTCTCCCCTGGACCAAGGAAGGTCAAGATGCAATATGGGTTATGGTAGATCGCCTTACCAAGATAACACGAGCAAGAAAGAATGATATCAAGTGATACATTCTATTGAACCTACATAAGAAAGAGATATGGTTCAACTACACCATGATGCGAGTTCAAAAGTTCTTGAGTATAACCTAAGGGTTCACTTCCATGAGGAGGAAGTAGATATGTAACATCCCTGACCTGGGTTATGTGTTAAACCTAGATGTTTTGCCTAATAAGGTTGAGTAGATTATTAATCTTATCTTGGGAAAAGTAATTAGGGCTCATGAGAAACTTATGTTTCAATTTTGGTCCTGTTTGAACAATGTTGAAGCAATGTTTGCTCATTTTGGACTAAAGTGTAAATTACCTAAGTTGAGGGGTTAAATTGAAAATGTTGCATGATAAGATGTTCCTATGATGTTGAGACATCATAAGAATGAATATGATGTAGTGGTATGGTTTTCACAAGCTTGGGCGCCAAGATTAAGCTTGTAAACCAATCCTTGTGCATTAAAACCTAGTTTTGGTGTAATGTGCAATTTATCCAAAACCTAGGGTTCAATATGCAAATTACCACTTCAATAAGGTCCATAATGTTTCTTGGCATCATGTAGAGCAAATAAAATGAGAGGGGAACCTCATTGGAATTAAGTTGGAGGAGAGAGAATCTTAATATTAAAATAATCAAGATTTAATCCTAAGTGAAACCCTAATTCAATTTAGGGCAAAAATGTGTGTATTAATTAAAGGGCTTTCAACCAAAATTAAAATGGTTGAATTCAGATGTGTGTGGATGATCTTAAGGCCTTGCAAAGGCACGAGCATATCCTAAGGAGGTGAAATTCCACTCACCATTACAATAAGAAAAAGAATTTCCACTCAAATATGGATATTCTTATTATAAGGGATAAGGTGCTTAATTTCTTTTCCCTTAATTTATGGATAATGGAAGGGATCTCGGTGGGGATAGAGATTCCCTTGCATGCAAGAAACCAAGGGGGAAGTTGTGGCAACAATTTTGGAATAAATAGACTTTTATAAGAGATTTTCTCTCTCCTCAATTTTCTTATAAAAGTACCTTTTCCAAGCCAAAACAAAGACTTTTTCGGATTTCTTTCTTTACTCTTGCTTGAAAAACGACCAAGGAGCTGTGGAGGATCAGTAGGACGACCCCCAACCTGTTGGTAAGGTTCTTGACCTCCTTTCACCTTGAATCCATGGTGAAAATCAAAAATCAATGCATGAATTCTTCATAACTCGATCCCCTCTTCAATTCTAACCAATTCTTTTCACTCAAATCTTGAGGAAGACCCTTGGGATAGTGAAAGGAGTTGCATCCACCATTTTTTTCGTGAGCTTGGAGCTTTGGAGCTCAACTGGAGGCAGGTTTTATAACTTGAACCCTTCTACATTGTTATTCAACCATCAATCTTGCAATTTGATTGATTCTTTCAATGTCCTAATTAATTGCTGGTTGAAATTGGTTAATTCATGAAATCAGAAGTACTAAGAACTTCAGGGACGAAGTTATATGATTATGACATCATCTTGGACACTTTTTCCAAAGAAATCTTGTTCCAAACGGTTTCAACATGTTTTCCCATTCGGTTTCACCAAACCGTTTGAGAGCAAACAGTTTGAGAGAAAGCAGTTTCAAAACCATTTGAAAGAGTTGACCAAGGGTTGACCATTTGAGAATCCTGTTCCTAATTATGTTGGTTGATAACCCACCATATTTTATGGATTAATTCCAAAGGAATCATGAGTTGAAGGCTAATCAATTAGGCAAACCCAAATTGGATTAAGTGCTGATTTTCAACTTGATTGATTTGATACTTTGGGTTAATTAGCCCAAACGGTTTCAAAACCATTTGGGGATCACCCAAACGGTATCAAGATCGTTTGGAGGTCAACCAACACCGTTTGTAGGTCCAGGTTTGAGTATGGTTAAGTATTTGAAGATTCAAACATATGGTATAAACCCTAATCGTCTTAGTGCTGATTTTGCAATTGAATGAGTTGATACTTTGGGTTGATTGGCCCAAACGGTTTCAAAACCGTTTGGGGATCACCCAAGACCGTTTGGAGGTCTAGGGTTAAGCATGGTTGACCAATTGAAGGTCTAAATGTACCAAATCACTTTTCAATTAAGTGCTGATTTGATGATCAACTCAATAGCTCAAAGCCTAATGATTTTTCACTAGAATCCAAGGGTTGGATGAGACAAACGGTCTCAAGACCATTTGGAGCTCATCCAAATAGTCTCAAGACCATTTGGATGTCACCCAAGACTGTTTTGAGGTCTAGGGGTGAGTATGGTTAAGCAATTGATGATCCAATGATACTAAGTTAAAGTGTAATCAATTGTTGATTTGGTGATCAATCCAATGATCCAAACCCTAATGGGTTGACTTGGATTTTGATGATATGATGGGAAAATGGTCTCAAGACCGTTTGGTGGTCATCCAAACGACCTCAAGACCGTTTGGGGTCAGGTCATGTTCAATTTGGATGATTGTTCAATGGTTTCAAAGTAACTAATCTTGCATTGATTAGTGTTGAAGGATCATCGATTCCAAACCCTAATTCAATTGATTCAAACCCTAATTGATGACTAATTGAGGGTCACATTAGTTGAAGGTTGACCTATTTAACTCAATTGAAGTATGAGGATAGGTCCAATTGATGATTGGTTCCATGAATTCAACGATTGAAGGAATCAACATTGGAAACCCTAATCCAATTTGATTGGTTGAGACCATATTTGGTCCATGCGGTTTTGAGGAGGTTTGGACCAAATGGTCTCAAGACCGTTTGGGACCAAATGATCTCAAACCGTTTGGAGACCCAAAGTGCAAACGGTTTCAATACCTACTTTGTCTAATTGATTTCAAGTACAACTTGTTCAAATGGTTTTCAACCAATTGATGTATGAGAACCAAGATCATTGAGGGTATAAGTAATTAACTTTGTGAAGATCAACATGGTTAATCCATTTGAATATCTTATGTAATTGAAGGTCCAATATGGTGAACCTAATTGGATACTTAATGTAATTGAAGATTTCAATGGTTAACCCAATTGATCACTTTGTGGAATTGAAAGTTTAATTGGTCAATTCTTTTGAATTCCTTATATAATTGATGGTTTAATTGATTAGACCATTTGGACATCTAATATGATCAAAGGTCAATTAGCTATGTGATTATTAAAGATGTAGACCCATGATGATTGTGAAGGTTAACCCTAGCTATGTGTACTCAAGTGAAGAGTTGACCTAGATTAATCTTGGTGTAGCTAACATCCTAAAGAGGATGAGAGAGGGAATGAGAGGGATGAATGCTTATATAATTAAGCCCTAATTCTCTCATTATGAGTAAACTATGTGATAAGGGTTGATCCATAATAATGAGATCAAGAAACCCTAATCAATGAGCCATAACCCTAATTAGAGCAATGCTATGTGTGAAACCCTAATTAGAGCAATGCTATGTGTGAAACCCTAATTGGAGCAATGCTATGTGTGAAACCCTAATCTAGGGAAAAACTGAGTGTTATCATAAATCCAGGGTGATGATATAACCCTAACTTAGTGTAACAATGAAGGAAACCCTAATTTCATGGGAATTATACATCCTAACCGTAATTTGGGTATGAGGTAAGAAGAACCTTATTTGGATGTGAATAGAAAACCTTAATCCCTAAAATGGAGTAAGGTGTATGGAACCCTAATATAGGGTAGTGCCATTAATCCTATGTGAAGACTTAGCACTGGGTGATGTGTTGTGAAATCCATAAATATATGGAATATGCTATGTGAATCCTCAAATTATAAGTATGGAGAATATTTGTGACGACCGTCTCGCGAAAACAAGATTAACTAATGCGGAAGCGTTCATCAAGCAGCGGATTAGCGAAAATCACTAAAAATTAAAACCTTTTTATCAAAATATCCATTGAAGGAAAACTTTCTCACATAGAACCAAAGTAACATAATTACATTCTTGTTCACAGGTACATATTCTGTATCATCTCCTTTTGAGAATTACAAGAATTAATTGTCCTGTCAAGCTAAACACAGGCAGTATAAAATCTCGAGGCTCTAAGACAAAATCTCGAAAGCACTAACTACTACTCCGAGGACCTGAGGGTACAAAGACGACACATAGGACTCTATTTACAACTATACAAGGCATAACAGTCAGTGTCTCCACCTGAGACTTCACTGCTGTCTCTTCTGCTGCTAATGTTGTCCTTCACCTATTGAAGGATTCCTATCTCCTCGTCCGCGTCCACCTAAAAATGTGATTCCCACGGCGGTGAGACAATTATAAAATTGCCCCAGCGAGAGTTATAACTCTCCGCCAGTAAAATTGTTATTGCAACTTAAGAAGATAAATATGAATGGAAGAATAATATTTGTATAGCAGCAGATATTTTAATATCTAATAGATTAGAACATTATTCTATATCAGAAGCATTGCAACTATAACTTGATAGAATCAACATGTCATTTATCCTTTAAGGAATATAAAGAACATGTATAACATCTATTCAAACTACAGAATCATTACCACTGCTTTAACTCTCTTCAAGATTAGATCATATATCTAAAGCTTGGTATTATCATTGTGGAGTCATGGCATGTAGCCATATTCTTTTCATAAAGTGTTGGGATCTTAATCCCTCAATTCACCACTAGAAATTCTCATCCTTTCACAATTTCAATACCCTAACCATGTGATTCTGGGTGTTTAAACCCTTAGCTCATCACCTGAGCATTGTTACCACTTCCTTAGGTAACTAACACCTTTAGGTCATTTGACCAAGGAAAGTATGATACTTGATACCTATTAACTCTCTTGCTACCTCTTATCAGACAACAAGATATATTATGGCACACAAGGCCCAATAAACAAATTCAAATTAATAACATATCACAGCGCATACCTGGCTATGCCCATCATCTCATGATACCTGCATGGTTAGCACATATGATAGCAGCACATCAATTATCTATCAACATCATGCAAAAACAATGTATTAATAATTCAAGGGTATTACCCTTAATCCTTTACCAGGATTAGGATTCCCATCACACATCTCATGTATCATTCATCCAATCATATTGGACTTATATCACAACAAGGTATACCAGTATTTGGGGTGTTGGATATGATATCTATCATATCTTGATGCCTCACTTCCCTCAACACCATTAACTTTCTTAAGTTCACATACTTAGCTTGTATTAGGGTATTACCCATCCTAATACTTTATGCACCTGTTTATCACATTCATCATGTAAAGTAGTGATCAATTGTCACTTACTTGGAATATACAACTATTTCCAATACTATGGATTCATACATAAGTCAGGAATTAATAAAAAGACCATGTTAGGTCCTATTCAAAACAAACTCTAAGTCAAACATAGAGTACCACGGCCGTGCAACCAAAAACGGTCGTGCTAAGGGAAGCCACCACGGCCGTGTTACCTTGCACGGTCGTGCAAAGTGAAAATACCACGGCCGTGCTACCTAACACGGTCGTGCTACATGAGTTCACCTCTTGAATTATGTTCAAGCATGAATTCTATTCTCTTATTAGGGAATTATGGTTTCACATACCATTTCCCTTCATTAGAATAGGGATTTCATATAGCATCACCCTTCATTAGGGTTTCATATTACATTACCCATAATTAGGGTTTACTACTCAATCCCATTAGGGTTTCTCGTAGAATCACCCTCAATTAGGGCTTTACATGGATACACCTTCAATTAAGGTTTGAGTTCAATAACCCTGTCAATTAGGGTTTGTGTTCATGTTTAGGGTTTCATGATCTCTTTGCTTAAGGATCATAACCCTTAATCATCACATAATCATATTCATGTATGAATTCATACTATCAACTTCTCAGCTTGATTAGGTCATATCAACCCTTCATTCGAGTATATACAACTATGATAAACATAGTGTACCAAGTCATTGATCCTATAAGCAATTAGGGATTCATCCCTTAATTGGCACTTAATTACTTAGGTACTGTTAGGGTTTCAACCATTTGTACCTTCATTGATTATCATTACTAATCATTATTGGATCAATAGAACATTCATCATCTTAATTCTCAAAGATTCAATCACATTGGACCTCCATTACATAAGGTATCCAATTGAATTAGGGTTTACTATTCATCCTAATTAGTGATTTCACATGTAGACAACCTCTTAATAGGATTATATATGGAATCAACCTCAATTAGGGTTTACATCATATATTGGATCCATGCATTTGTTATGCATTAATGATTAGTACCATTAAAGGTATCTCCCACCTAATCACATTAGGTTTACAAAAATGTTTGATCAATTGGACCTTCAATAACTTGAGGTATCCAAATAGATTGATCAATAGAACCTTCAACTGCACTGGGTATCCATTTGGATTAGTCAATTGAGTCTTTAATATCATTGGGTACTCAATTGAATCAACTCATTGTTCCTTCAAATACATTAGGTACTCAATTGGGTTAACCAATTGATCCTTCAATTGTATTACGCATCCAATTGGATTAACCAAATTGAACCACAAATGGTTTGAAACCGTTTAAGCAAAAATCTTTGAAACCGTATGAACTTGAAACCGCATGAGTCTCAAACGGTTTGAGACTGTTTGGTCTCAAATGGTCTTGAGACCGTTTGGTCCCAAACGGTCTTGAGACCATTTTTTCCCAAACGGTCTTGAGACCGTTTGGACTCAAATGGTCTTGAGACTGTTTGGTCCAAACCTCTCAAAACCGCATGGACCAAAGAGTCAATCAAGACTTCAACAACACTCAATTCCAATCTATGGAATCTCAACCAATTGGATCATCAACTCAATCATCAATTGAGTCATGAACTCATCCCTTAATTGGAACTTCAATTAGGGTCTGATCTCAATGGAATTAGGGTTTATAAACACCAATTAGAGCTTTGAAGTTGATCATCAATCAAGCTACTAATTATGTTTCAATTGATTGCATTGGATCTTCAACCATTGAATTCATGGAACCAATCATCAATTGGACCTCTGCTCATACTTCAATTGAGTTTAGTAGGTCAACCTTCAACTGATTTGACCCTGAATTGACCCTCACTTGGTCATCAATTAGGGTTTGATTCAATTGGATTAGGGTTTAGAATCGATGATTCAACAACACTCATCAATGCAAGATTGTTTACTTTGAAACTTTTGAACCATCATCCAAATTGGGTATGAACTGACCCCAAACGGTGTTGCGTTCGTTTGGATGACCTCCAAACGGTCTTGAGACCGTTTTCCCATCATATCACTCAAATCCAATCCATCCAATTAAGGTTTGGATCATGGGATTGATCACCAAATCAGCATTGCATTGTATATCAGCTTGGTACCTTTAGACCTTCAAACACCTAACCATACTCAACCCTAGACCTCCAAACGGTCTTGGTTGACCACAAAACGGTATTGAGACCATTTGGATGAGCTCCAAACGGTCTTGAGACCGTTTGGCTCATCCAATCCTTGGATTCTAGTGAAAAATCATCAAGGTTTGGTCTATCGAGTTGATCAACAAATCAGCACTTAATTGCAATATGATTTGGTACCTTTAGACCTTCAATTGGTCAACTATACTTGACCCCAGACCTCCAAACGGTCTTGGGGTGACCCCAAAACGGTCTTGAGACCGTTTGGGTGATCCCCAAACGGTCTTGAAACCGTTTGGGCTAATCAACCCAAAATCTCCAATTAACTCATTGGAATTTCAGCACTGTTTTCAATTAGGGTTTGCCCAATTGAATAGCCTTCAACTCACGATTCCTTGGGATTTAATCCCTCAAATTTGGTGAGTCATTATACCACATCATTAGGAACAGTAATCCCAAACGGTCAACCCTTTTTCAACGCACTCAGACGGTCTTGAGACCGTTTGCCCAAAAAGTTCAATTAAATCAGATTGATAATCAGCACTTAATCCAATTAGGTTTCCCTAATTTATTAGCTTTCAAATCACGATTACTTGGGAGTTAATCCCTCAAATTTGGAGGGTCATCAAACAACATAATTATGAACAGGAATCCCAAACGGTAAATGCTTGGTCAACTCACTCAAACGGTCTTGAAACTGTTTTCCCAAACAGGTCAAGTTAATCAGGTCGAGAATCAGCATTTAATTCAATTCGATTTTCCTAATTGATTGGCCTTCAACCTACGATTCCTTTGGAGTTAACCCCTCAAATTTGGTGGGTCATTAGACTAAATAATTAGGAACAACATTCCCAAATGGTCAACGCTTGGACAACCATATCAAACGGTCTTGAAACCGTTTTCTCCCAAATGGTTTCAAACAGTTTGCCTTTAAACGGTTTGCTGAAACCGCATAGCCAATCAAATTAAAACTATTTGGAATAGCTATCAAAACCGTTTGGCTTGGTACTTTTCTTTGGATAAGCATCTAGTATGATGTCATCATCCCCTTCCTTCGAACAACCAAGAACAGTAACCGTTCTTGATGGAAATTGCAGCAAAGAAACAAGAGTGTAACAATTTAAAGAAAACAATCAACAAAGTATAGAGAATTGATGCAATATCAATGATTAAGGGTTTGAGTTATAAAACCCGCCTTAAATCTGATCTCCAAGCTCCAAGATACACGTCTCTAATGGTGGATGAAGCTTCTCCAACTATTCCAAGGCTCAACTTCAAGATTTGGAGTGAAATGATCGGCTAGAATTGAAGATTGAGTGAAGAAATGAAGGAATTACACATTATTTTATGATTTTCACCATGAAATCATGAAGAACGAAGATCAAAGGCTTACCAACAGGTTTGGGACATGCTCCCTGCTGTCCTTAGCCTTCTTGGTCGGTTTTGCAAGCAAAGAGAAGAAGTGGGGTCGTAAAAGCCTTTCATTTGGCTTGGAAAAGGTACTTTTATAAGAAAATTGAGGAGAGAGAAGATACTTTATAAAAGTCTTTTAATTCCAAAATTGTTGCCACCACTTCTCCCTTGGTTTCTTGCATTCAAGGGCATATCTATCCCCACCGAACTCCCTTCCATTATCCATGAATTAAGGGAAAAGAAAATAAGCACCTTAATGCTTATTATATTAATATCCCATATGTGAGTGGAAATTACTTTCCTTTATAATAAGGTGAGTGGAGTTTCACCTCCTTTAGATATTTGTGTTCCTTATCTTGGAAAAAGAACTTCCATCCTTATTCAAAATAAACCAATAACATTTTGGTTGAAGGCCCTTTAATTGATACATTCATTTTTTCCCTAAATTGGATTAGGGTTTCACTTAGGATTAAATCTTGATTATTTTAATATCAAGATTCTCTCTCCTCCATCTTAATTCAAATGAGAAGTAACTCTCATTTTCATTGCTCTACATGATGCCAAGAAACATTAGGGACATTATTGAAGTGGTAATTTGCATATTGAACCCTAGGTTTTGGGTAAATTACACTCTACACCAAAACTAGGTTTTAATGCACAAGGATTGCTTTACAAGCTTAATCTTGGTGCCCAAGCTTGTGAAAACCATAACACTACATCATATTAATTCTTATGATGTCTCAACATCATAGGAACATATTATCATGCACAATTTGCACATAAACCCCTCAACTTGGGTAATTTGCACTTTAGTCCAAAATAAACAAAACATTGATTCAACATTGTTCAAACAGGACCAAAATTGAAACATAAGTTTCTCATGAGCCCTAATTACTTTTCCCAAGATAAGATTAATACTCTACTCAACCTTATTAAGAAAAACATCTAGGGTTAACACATAACCCAATTCAGGGATGTTACAAATTATAAACCCCTAACAAGGATTTCGTCCTCGAAATCCCAAGAAAAGGAGGAACATATTGTTCATTAATCATGCCCTCAAGTCTCCACATATCATCTTAATATCCTGGAGATATTATGAACTCTGTGATTCCACACAAAGCTCCTTTCATTAATTCCTTCATATCACTGTTTATGTTTATGCAAAGCATAAACCCTTAACATATGATGTCCATGTCATTGAAAGGAAGAAGCATAAAAGAACATACTTCAATAATCACTCAAGAATACTTATCAAATGGAAAAACATATATATCTAACAGAGATAATTCACTTAGAAAACTCTATGTAATTGGGAATGTTCACATAGTTCTTCCTATTAGTTGGGAATGTCGCATATCTTTTCCCTTATTGGTTGGAAATGTCACATAGCTTCTCCCTTTATGTTGGGGATGTCACATAGCTTTCCCCTATTGGTTGGGAATGTCACATAGCTTTTCCCTTTATGCTGGGGATGTCACATAGCTTTCCCCTATTGATTGGGAATGTCACATAGCTTTTCCCTTTATGTTGGGGATGTCACATAGCTTTCCCCTATTGGTTGGGAATGTCACATAGCTTTTCCCTTTATGTTGGGGATGTCACATAGCTTTCCCCTATTGGTTGGGAATGTCACATAGATTTTCCATTTATGTTGGGGATGTCACATAGCTTTCCCCTATTGGTTGGGAATGTCACATAGCTTTTCCCTTTATGTTGGGGATGTCACATAGCTTTCCCCTATTGGTTGGGAATGTCACATAGCTTTTCCCTTTATGTTGGGGATGTCACATAGCTTTCCCCTATTGGTTGGGAATGTCACATAGCTTTTCCCTTTATGTTGGGGATGTCACATATCTTTCCCCTATTGGTTGGGAATGTCACATAACTTTTCCCTTTATGTTGGGGATGTCACATTGCTTTCCCCTATTGGTTGGGAATGTCACATAGCTTTCCCCTATTGGTTTCATTATACTCTCTAGATTGTTTCAAAATGACTACTTGATCAGAGTAATCAGAAAGATAACAATCTAAGAGTTCCATACTTGCCTTATCTTCAATAATCATATACCTGGCCAGGGTATATAAGTATTGAGATTAGGTAGTATGCACTTTATTTACTATCATATTCCTCACTTTCATATCATTATACACACAGGATTTTCCATTCTTGAATTTTCTTCAGGCATCATTTCTATATCTCATCTTTCAACACACAAATAAGGAAGATTATAAAACATTTTAAGGAATACTAAGTAAGATATAAGTTCTCCTTTCCCTTGTGTCCTTATAGGACTAGTCAAGGGAAGTTCAAAAACAACTATTTTCATATCTTTATCACATAGAAACATGAAATGAAGTATCAGGGTGAATATACTTTATTTAAGTATCACCTCTCAAGGTCACCTACCACATTAGGTTGATTTCAACACATAGTGTCCAATTATCTCATGTTGCTGCTTTTGCCTTTACTTAGTGGCTACTTCCCTGGTTTACTAGGCATTTATTGCACTGGTAACACCAAAAACTTTGGCTTTTCAGAACAACTAGGCAATTGTCTCTAAAATTATAGAGTCCTTACCTTAAGTCTCAGCTTATGGCCCCTCTGTGGGCACTACCATCATAGATGTACTGTTTGTCCAGACTTATGGCAGAGTCTACTTTCTTGCCATTTATTAATCTTTCCCATATTTCCACTGTTCTAACATAACCATGTCACTTAGGAATCCCTTCAAAGCCCAAAGTTTCTGCATTGAGGACTGGTGACCTAGGTTGTAATACCAGTATCCAGTCTTCTATATGCATTACAGTTGTCCTATCCTGCCCTTCAAGAGCATAATATAGGATTCTCTATCCTGATTAGATCAATATGGAAATTCTTAGGTACTTGTTCTCCTCTTTCCTGGTTCCATGCACCCTCTCCTGGTGCAACAACATTGCCCTTAGCAATGTGTTCCTTGTGTTCTCCAGTCATTTTCAAGTTCTTCTTCTCCTATGTGAGCAGAAGATACTATCAAATAAACTGGAAGACACTTAGAACATACTCTACAACCTTAGTCCTATGTCTCTGTAGACTCAGCGAACCTAGAGCTCTGATACCACTTAATTGTGACGACCGTCTCACGAAAACAAGATTAACTAATGCGGAAGCGTTCATCAAGCAGCGGATTAGCGAAAATCACTAAAAATTAAAACCTTTTTTATCAAAATATTCGTTGAAGGAAAACTTTATCACATAGAACCAAAGTAACATAATTACATTCTTGTTCACAGGTACATATTCTGTATCATCTCCTTTTGAGAATTACAAGCATTAACTGTCCTGTCAAGCTAAACACAGGCAGTATAAAATCTCGAGGCTCTAAGCCAAAATCTCGAAAGCACTAACTACTACTCCGAGGACCTGAGGGTATAGAGATGACACATAGGACTCTATTTACATCTATACAAGGCATAACAGTCAGTGTCTCCACCTGAGACTTCACTACTGTCTCTGCTGCTGCTAATGTTGTCCTTCACCTATTGAAGGATTCCTATCTCCTCGTCCGCGTCCACCTAAAAATGTGATTCCCACGGGGGTGAGACAATTATAAAAATTGCCCCAGCGAGAGTTATAACTCTCCGCCAGTAACATTGTTATTGCAACTTAAGAAGATAAATATGAATGGAAGAATCATATTTGTATAGCAGCAGATATTTTAATGTCTAACAGATTAGAACATTATTCTATATCTGAAGCATTGCAACTATAACTTGATAGAATCAACATGTCATTTATCCTTTAAGGAATATAAAGAACGTGTATAACATCTATTCAAACTACATAATCATTACCACTGCTTTAACTCTCTTCAAGATTAGATCATATATCTAAAGCTTGGTATTATCATTGTGGAGTCATGGCTTGTAGCCATATTCTTTTCATAAAGTGTTGGGATCTTAATCCCTCAATTCACCACTGGAAATTCTCATCCTTTCACAATTTCAATACCCTAACCATGTGATTCTGGGTGTTTAAATCCTGAGCTCATCACCTGAGCATTGTTACCACTTCCTTAGGTAACTAACACCTTTAGGTCATTTGACCAAGGTAAGTATGATACTTGATGCATATTAACTCTCTTGATACCTCTTATCAGACAACAAGATATATTATGGCACACAAGGCCCAATAAACAAATTCAAATTAATAACATATCACAGCGCATACCTGGCTATGCCCATCATCTCATGATACCTGCATGGTTAGCACATATGATAGCAGCACATCAATTATCTATCAACATCATGCAAAAACAATGTATTAATAATTCAAGGGTATTACCCTTAATCCTATACCAGGATTAGGATTTCCATCACACATCTCATGTATCATTCATCCAATCATATTGGACTTATATCACAACAAGGTATACCAGTATTTGGGGTGTTGGATATGATATATATCATATCTTGATGTCTCACTTCCCTCAACACCATTAACTTTCTTAAGTTCACATACTTAGCTTGTATTAGGGTATTACCCATCCTAATACTTTATGCACCAGTTTATCACATTCATCATGTAAAGTAGTGATCAATTATCACTTACTTGGAATATACAACTATTTCCAATACTATGGATTCATACATAAGTCAGGAATTAATAAAAAGACCATGTTAGGTCCTATTCAAAACAAACTCTAAGTCAAACATAGAGTACCACGGCCGTGCAACCAAAAATAGTCGTGCTAAGGGAAGCCACCACGGCCGTGCTACCTTGCACGGTCGTGCAAAGTGAAAATACCACGGCTGTGCTACCTAACACGGTCGTGCTACATGAGTTCACCTCTTGAATCATGTTCAAGCATGAATTCTATTCTCTTATTAGGGAATTATGGTTTCACATACCATTTCCCTTAATTAGAATAGGGATTGCATATAGCATCACCCTTCATTAGGGTTTCATATTACATTACCCATAATTAGGGTTTACTACTCAATCCCCATTAGGGTTTCTCGTAGAATCACCCTCAATTAGGGCTTTACATGGATACACCTTCAATTAAGGTTTGAGTTCAATAACCCTGTCAATTAGGGTTTATGTTCATGTTTAGGGTTTCATGATCTCTTTGCTTAAGGATCATAACCCTTAATCATCACATGAATCATATTCATGTATGAATTCATACTATCAACTTCTCAGCTTGATTAGGTCATATCAACCCTTCAGTCGAGTATATACAACTATGATTAACATAGTGTACCAAGTCATTGATCCTATAAGCAATTAGGGATTCATCCCTTAATTGGCACTTAATTACTTAGGTACTGTTAGGGTTTCAACCATTTGTACCTTCATTGATTATCATTACTAATCATTATTGGATCAATAGAACATTCATCATCTTAATTCTCAAATATTCAATCACATTGGACCTCCATTACATAAGGTATCCAATTGAATTAGGGTTTACTATTCATCCTAATTAGTGATTTCACATGTAGACAACCTCTTAATAGGATTATATATGGAATCATCCTCAATTAGGGTTTACATCATATATTGGATCCATGCATTTGTTATGCATTAATGATTAGTACCATTAAAGATATCTCCCACCTAATCACATTAGGTTTACAAAAATGTTTGATCAATTGGACCTTCAATAACTTGAGGTATCCAAATAGATTGATCAATATAACCTTCAACGGCACTGGGTATCCATTTGGATTAGTCAATTGAGTCTTTAATATCATTGGGTACTCAATTGAATCAACCCATTGTTCCTTCAAATACATTAGGTACTCAATTGGGTTAACCAATTGATCCTTCAATTGTATTAGGCATCCAATCGGATTAACCAAATTGAACCACAAACGGTTTGAAACCGTTTAAGCAAAAATCTTTGAAACCGTATGAACTTGAAACCGCATGAGTCTCAAACGGTTTGAGACTGTTTGGTCCCAAATGGTCTTGAGACCGTTTGGTCCCAAATGGTCTTGAGACCGTTTGGTCCCAAATGGTCTTGAGACCGTTTGGTCCCAAATGGTCTTGAGACCGTTTGGACTCAAACGGTCTTGAGACTGTTTGGTCCAAACCTCTCAAAACCGCATGGACCAAAGAGTCAATCAAGACTTCAACAACACTCAATTCCAATCTATGGAATCTCAACCAATTGGATCATCAACTCAATCATCAATTGAGTCATGAACTCATCCCTTAATTGGAACTTCAATTAGGGTCTGATCTCAATGGAATTAGGGTTTACAAACACCAATTAGAGCTTTGAAGTTGATCATCAATCAAGCTACTAATTATGTTTCAATTGATTGCATTCGATCTTCAACCATTGAATTCATGGAACCAATCATCAATTGGACCTCTGCTCATACTTCAATTGAGTTTAGTACGTCAACCTTCAACTGATTTGACCCTCAATTGACCCTCACTTGGTCATCAATTAGGGTTTGATTCAATTGGATTAGGGTTTAGAATCGATGATTCAACAACACTCATCAATGCAAGATTGTTTACTTTGAAACTTTTGAACCATCATCCAAATTGGGTATGACCTGACCCCAAACGGTCTTGAGGTCGTTTGGATGACCTCCAAACGGTCTTGATACCGTTTTCCCATCATATCACTCAAATCCAATCCATCCAATTAAGGTTTGGATCATGGGATTGATCACTAAATCAGCATTGCATTTTATATCAGCTTGGTACCTTTAGACCTTCAAACACCTAACCATACTCAACCCTAGACCTCCAAACGGTCTTGGTTGACCACCAAACGATCTGGAGACCGTTTGGATGAGCTCCAAACGGTCTTGAGACCGTTTGGCTCATCCAAACCTTGGATTCTAGTGAAAAATCATCAAGGTTTGGTCTATCGAGTTGATCAACAAATCAACACTTAATTGCAATATGATTTGGTACTTTAAACCTTCAATTGGTCAACTATACTTGACCCCAGACCTCCAAACGGTCTTAGGGTGACCCCCAAACGGTCTTGAGACCGTTTGGTTGATCCCCAAACGGTCTTGAAACCGTTTGGGCTAATCAACCCAAAATCTCCAATTAACTCATTGGAATTTCAGCACTGTTTTCAATTAGGGTTTGCCCAATTGAATAGACGTCAACTCACGATTCCTTGGGAGTTAATCCCTCAAATTTGCTGAGTCATTATACCACATCATTAGGAACAGTAATCCCAAACGGTCAACCCTTGGTCAACGCACTCAAATGGTCTTGAGACCGTTTTCCCAAAAAGTTCAATTAAATCATATTGATAATCAGCACTTAATCCAATTAGGTTTCCCTAATTTATTAGCCTTAAACTCACGATTCCTTGGGAGTTAATCCCTAAAATCTGGAGGGTCATCAAACAACATAATTATGAACAGGAATACCAAACGGTCAATGCTTGGTCAACTCACTCAAACGGTCTTGAAACCGTTTGCCCAAACAGGTCAAGTTAATCAGGTCGAAAATCAGCATTTAATTCAATTCGATTTGCCTAATTGATTGGCCTTCAACCTACGATTCCTTTGGAGTTAACCCCTCAAATTTGGTGGGTCATTAGCCTACATAAGTAGAAACAAAATTCCCAAACTTTCAATGCTTGGTCAACCATATCAAATGGTCTTGAAACCGTTTGCTCCCAAACGGTTTCAAACCGTTTGCCTTTAAACGGTTTGCTGAAACCGCATAGCCAATCAAATTAAAACGATTTGGAATAGATATCAACACCGTTTGGCTTGGTACTTTTCTTTGGATAAGCATCTAGGATTATTTAATCATCCCCTTCCTTCGAACAACCAAGAAAAGCAACCGTTCTTGATGGAAATTGCAGCAAAGAAACAAGAGTGTAACAATTTAAAGAAAACAATCAACAATGTATAGAGAATTGATGCAATATCAATGATTAAGGGTTTGAGTTATAAAACCCGCCTTAAATCTGATCTCCAAGCTCCAATCTACACGTCTGTAATGGTGGATGAAGCTTCTCCAACTATTCCAAGGCTCAACTTCAAGATTTGGAGTGAAATGATTGGTTAGAATTGAAGATTGAGTGAAGAAATGAAGGAATTACACATTGTTTTATGATTTTCACCATGAAATCATGAAGAACGAAGATCAAAGGCTTACCAACAGGTTGGGGACGTGCTCCCTGCTGTCCTTAGCCTTCTTGGTCGGTTTTGCAAGCAAAGAGAAGAAGTGGGGTCGTAAAAGCCTTTCATTTGGCTTGGAAAAGGTACTTTTATAAGAAAATTGAGGAGAGAGAAGATACTTTATAAAAGTCTTTTAATTCCAAAATTGTTGCCACCACTTCCCCCTTGGTTTCTTGCATGCAAGGGCATCTCTATCACCACCGAACTCCCTTCCATTATCCATGAATTAAGGGAAAAGAAAATAAGCACCTTAATGATTATTATATTAATATCCCATATGTGAGTGGAAATTACTTTCCTTTATAATAAGGTGAGTGGAGTTTCACCTCCTTTAGATATTTTCGTTCCTTATCTTGGAAAAAGAACGTCCATCCTTATTCAAAATCAACCAATAACATTTTGGTTGAAGGCCCTTTAATTAATACATTCATTTTTGCCCTAAATTGGATTAGGGTTTCACTTAGGATTAAATCTTGATTATTTTAATATCAAGATTCTCTCTCCTCCATCTTAATTCAAATGAGGAGTAACTCTCATTTTCTTTTCTATACATGATGCAAAAAAACATTAGGGACATTATTGAAGTGGTAATTTGCATATTGAACCCTAGGGTTTGGGTAAATTGCACTCTACACCAAAACTAGGTTTTAATGCACAAGGATTGCTTTACAAGCTTAATCGTGGTGCCCAAGCTTGTGAAAACCATACCACTACATCATATTTATTCTTATGATGTCTCAACATCAGAGGAACATATTATCATGCACAATTTGCACATAAACCCCTCAACTTGGGTAATTTGCACTTTAGTCCAAAATAAACAAAACATTGATTCAACATTGTTCAAACAGGACCAAAATTGAAACATAAGTTTCTCATGAGCCCTAATTACTTTTCCCAAGATAAGATTAAGAATCTACTCAACCTTATTAAGAAAAACATCTAGGGTTAACACATAACCCAGGTCAGGGATGTTACAATATTATTCCTAATAGTGGAATAGTGTTTAATGTTATGACAAATGTGATGAACTGGTGCATAAAGTATTAGGATGGGGAATACCCTAATACCAGCTAAGTGTATGAACTCAAGTAAGATAAAGGTGTTGAGGGAAGTGATACATCAAGATATGATAGATATCACATCCAACACTCCAATACTAGTATACCTTGTTGTGTTATAAGTCTAGTATAATTGGATGAATGACACATGAGAAGTGTCATGTCAATGGTTACATTGAGATGCAATGCACACTGTTGAATGTAGGCTAACATGCCTTATTAAAAGGTTAATCAAAACCTATAAACTATGATGTAATCATATTCTGGCAAAGATGAGAGAAACCCATGTTGTGTGTTGATAATTCATTTATTGATGAATGATGAGAATAAAGAGTATAATTGAATACTTATGATTATCCATATTGATTCCATGCTATGTGATCCCTAACACAGGGTAATGTTATGTGAAACCCTAATACAGGGTAATGCTATGTGAAGTTCTAACACAGAGTAATCATATGTGAAGCTCAAATACAGACTAATGGGTTATGAATGTAATAAGATAACCCTCGTATTGCATGGTACTGATATATAATTGTATCATGATTACTAATCATGCAGATATGTTGAGAGGATGAGCAGAGCCAGGTATGAGCTATGATGTTCTGTACATTGAAAATGTTCTATAGGCCTTATAAGCCTTCATATGTTTTGTTTCTTAGTGAGAGGTAACCGACAATTAATGAGTCATGTGTGTCACATGATGTGCTAATTATCTTAGATTGTTTATGAGCTTCATAAGCCATAATATTCCTTATTGCCTATTAAGGGGTAATAAGAGGTGGTATGAGCCTTGTGAACTATGTGCAATGTTTTGTGTAGCAAGAATTATAATGTCCCTGGGTCAGATGATATGAAGGTATGAAGTTACCTAATAAGTGGTAACAAGTGTTCTATGGTGAGATATGGGTTCAAATACCCAGATGCTATAATTATGATGATGAACCTGTTAAGAAATGGAATTATGCTTGGTGAGTCGAGGGACTAAGATCCCAACACTTTGTGAAAAGAGTATGGCTACATGCCATGGCTCCACAATGACAATGCCAGGCTATAGATATATAATATATGCCTGAAGAGAGTAAATCTTGTGATAATAATTCTATAGTGAATAAATGTTATACATGTTCTTCATATTCCTTAAAGGATAGGTGACATGTTGTTCTATCAAGTTAATAGTTGCAATGCTTTTTATAAGAATGATGTCCTAATCTGTTAGACATTGAATTTAGCTACTGTCAATCAAATATGATTCCTCTGTGCATATTTATCTTCTTAAACTACAATAATAATGTTACTGGCAGAGAGTTATATATCTCAAGCTGGGGCAATTTACAATTGTCTCACCCCCGTGGGAATTACATTTTTAGGTGGACGTGGACGAGGAGGCAGGAATCCTTCTGTAGGTAAAGGACAACAACAGCAGCAGCAGGAACAGTAGTAAAGTCTCAGGTGGAGACACTGGCTGTTATGCCTTGTATAGATGTAAATAGAGTCCTATGTGTCGTCTCTGTACTCTCAGGTCCTCGGAGTAGTAGTTAATGCTTTCGAGATTTTGGCTCAGTGCCTTGAGATTTTCATACTACCTGTGTTTAGTTTAAAAAGGGCAGCTGATACTTGTAACTCACAGAAAGAGATGATACAAGTTATGTACTTTTGAAAAATAGAATGTAAATGTGTTACTTTTGTTCTATGTGAGAAAGTTCTTACTTGATAGATCTTTTGATAAAAAGGTTTTAATTTTTAGTGATTTTTGGTAATCCGCTGCTTAGTGAACGCTTCCGCATTAGTTAATTATGTTTTCATGAGTTGTATGCCACAAGATACATGAAGAACTCGATGATAGAATAGTTTATCACTTCTTACTAATGGTTAGTATGATCCAGACTAGAGGGTCTGATGAGAGCATGTGTGCTCATTCAGGATGATACATATAGATAGTTCTTGTCCTTTGTAAGATGTGATGATAACCACCATAGCCTTTATCAGGATGAAAGAAGTTCTAGAAGGAGGTTGTGTCGGTCACCACTTCATTAAGATGATGTTGGTGAAGGAGGCCTCACGAAGGTCAGAAAAGAACCACAGTGTGTGCAGATGAAGTCGCTTTGATCATGTAATGGCTGAGAGAAGCCCAGTGGTGACATGAGTCGCGAGCTGATGCAAAGCAGACTGACATGCAGTCCACTGTGGGAGAATATGTGATGTGAAAATCTGACCCCTCCAAGCTACATCTGAGAAAGTTGAGTCCCCGATATATGGGTCCATTTGAGATGGATTGGTAGAGAAGGTTAGGTTTGACCTTTCCCCTCAGGATTAAGTAATGTGTGATGTGTACCATGAGTCTGATCTCGAGCACTATGTGAGGTACCCAAGCCATGTGTTGAGCCCTGAACATATTCAGCTTTATGAGAGGCTGAAATGTCCTGAGTCACATTTGAGGGTACGATATACCAAGGTAAGAAAGAACTCAGATGGAAGAATATGAGATGATGAAGGTTCTTGGGAAGCACCATGGAAAGGGTGAAGCCACATGGGAGCCCTGATGGACATAAGAAAGGCTTATCCTGTCCGTTTGTTTGCTTGAGGGAATTTTGAGGACAAAATTCCTATAAGAGGGGAAGGCTGTTACAACCCCAATTTTGGGTTCATTTGATGAGAAATGTAATCTCTCATATTGGAGATATTATGTAATTTCGTTTATAATAGCATTGATGATTGTGTTGTGGGCTTTATTGGCTATTGGGCCCAATAACAAGGAAATTCAATTAATTAGTGAATAATTGAGAATTTGAGAAAAGAAAGATGTGGAAACCTCTAGAAGGCAAAAGAATATAATACAAAGGTGGATTTCATGCCTCTTGGGTTCCTTGGGTCCCAAGGAATCCAAAGTTGCAAAAATAATGCAAAAAGAAAAGAAAAGATCAATTAAGTATTTCCTTGTTAAGAAAGAAATTGAAACAATGGTACAATGCGGAAAATAAGTGGAAAGAAGTATAATTAAGTTATCCTTGGTGGATTTTCGTATCCAAAGGATTCCTAATGTTAAAAGGAATTCCAATAAGGAAAATAAAAAAGAGAGATAAAGAGAAAACCCCAAGGAGAGATATTTTACTAAAGAAATGAATAAGAAGAAAGAGAAGATGCAAATAAAGGGATAAATAAGAAAATAGATAAGTGAAAGGCTATGCAATACTCCCAAGATGGGATTTTGAGCCATTAAGGTTCCTTGAGGTTCAAGGAACTCAGAATAATAATTTTATAGCAAAGGAAAGAGAAAATAGGTGAGAAATATTCATAATTGAGTAATATCTTGAACCTAAGGAAAATGCACGTTTTATTTCAGATAATGAGCCCAATTTTGGTAGGGAGGTAGATTAAGTCATTATGGACTTTCCCTCCAAATTTGGGAGAAATTGGATCTTTGTTTCGGTAGTTATGGCTTTTACAAGATTCTCTAAAGTGTTGGGATTATAGTAAATGTCACGATTTCTTTAAATCATTTCCTTTTGTATCGCGAGCAATATGCACCATTGATCCCCGATCTGATGATGGTTGCTTGTCGTCTAGTTTGAGAAGGACTGAGATCAGGGGGAGTTCTTCTCAATCTAGATTCTCCCTCGATACGGTTGATGTGCGAGGATGGAAAGGGTTCCAATGTATTTGGGATAGAATTTCACACCATCTAATCCTTAATTTGATGGCCTTTGGACTTGTAACTGAAAATCCCCAAATCTCCAGACACCCACCGGCCACCTATCTTGGCCACATGCTATTTAAGGGGGTACATATCTCCCTTTAGAAATGTAACCTCGCCCTTGGGGCTCTGGCAGAGTCCACAACACAATCCTTGTTTCAGTTCGTGCGCCTGGCCGAGGAATCTCCTGGTCGTTCCGTCAACTCTGGCCAGCTCTAGCAGAGCTGAGACCACCGAAGAGTTCGGTGGCTCATGGCGAAGGAGGAGGAAGCGTCGCCTATTGCTGAGGGAGCCAGGATCGCAAAGTCAACCTAGAAGTTGACTACCGTGCAACTTTGGATCGTGAACAGAAAGGAAATCACGAGGTTGAAGAAGGTAACCCACACAATTACCAAAACACCCCAAGTGCGTTATTGTTTACCTCCATCAGCATAGGGGCATGGAAGTCATTGTGTGCCTAAACGAAGTTGTCAACAAAAAGGGGGCGATTGGCTGACGTGGCGGCCAGTGATTGGCCTAAAAGGTATATTCTTCACAATTACGCAATTAATTATCTGTAGCTCCGATGATAGAAAGTAATACATGAAAATTGATCAGAAAAATGTGAAGAATCCAATAAAAATATAATTGGAACCTGATATTGCTTTCAATTTAAAAATTACACCAAGTTATCACCTTTGATGTATTAAATTATGGTAAAACCCTAATTTGATATGGAACTCAGATTTAATGACTCTTTTGTTTTAATTTGGTTTAGAACCCAAATTCTGAGAAATATTAACCTATTAAGAATAAAAAGGAGAGTTAATTTTTAAAAAGGTAGTTTCATGCTTGTTTTAGGGTTTTATGCACATGATTATGTTTAGAAACCCTAAATTGGGAAAATATGGGTTTTAATGGGTTAAATCCAAAAATATAATTATAGAACTGAGTTTTCATGGTTATAAGCTATTTTGAGTATAAAAGTTCCTAATTGTGGATAAATACCCTGAATTTGGTAAGTAGGGTTTTCTAATGGATAAAGGAAAAAATTAATGACAAAAAGAGATCATATGTGAATTAGATCATAATGAACTATGAATTGATGATAATAGCTTTGTCATGGATTAAAAGGATAAAAATGGTAGCTTTAATGAAAAAGAGGCTTAATTGATGCTTGAATATGAAATTAAGGTTATGGGTTGTTAAAATGATAACCTTAAAATCTTTGGTGACAAATAGATGAGTAATTAGGGTTTAAAATAGTAAGAGATGAAGGGAAACCCTAAAAGTGGAATAGAAATCCTAGAAAGCAAGCTAAGTTTAATAGATCTTGATGGCATGAATATTAATAGGAAATCATATGCATATTTTAGGATCTCATTATGTGCTTGCTTGCTTAATTGGATTTCTTGATTGCTTGGATTATTCTGTCTCAAATCATCAGATCAGGTATGTGGTTAATTATGGTTAATCACATTAGTTTCCCGAGGGTTTTCTGAATGTTTCCTCGCACTGAATGCAATCTAAACAGTTGGATGTTCATACTTGCAAAATTATAAATTCACTATGGTTATCACAATTATAAAGAAGTGTGTATTCTCGCACCTACATGCCACCCTGATGGAAGATGCCATAAAGGTCAGGCCCAAGAGGGTAGACCCATGGGCACCATGAGAGGTGACCCCAGACACCAAGCTCGGGAATGAGAAGGTGGTCTATGATGCATGACTATGGAGCACCATGAGAGGTGACTCCCAAGCACCATGCTTGGGATTGAGAATTTGTCCTTAAGTCAATGGCAAAAGAGAAACCCTAGAGGGGTATGCCAGGGTTAGGGCAAAAGCGGTGGAGAATGACACATTGAAAGTGTAAATTGTCTTGTTAAATAATTTGATTGTGATTATTAAATTGTTAGTCATATCTGTGAAATTTTGGATGTCCCCACATACCGGCATATTCCGATATGCTGACTGACATTTTTTTTGTCGGCGTTTAAGGTACAAGCTTGAAAAGGGCAAACAGTAAAGTGGCATATGTGAAATTAATTAAGAGTTAAAGTACAAAGGAGGATTAGTTAGAGTAGACTCCTGACGTGGATAGATGTAGATATCCCAGATTTGAAAAGGTATGCAAAGTTTTATTTTGTACCAGTTTTTAGTTTCGTTAGTAAAATTTGTTAATTGTTATTGATTATTTGTCGAACCTTTGATCCTGATAATTGGGATAACAGCACCGGCCTTTTGGTCTCCCTTAATTGGGGATTACTGGGAGGCGGGGTCGTTACAGTCTCTCTTTGATGCTCAAGGCAATGTTTTTCAGGTAGGCAGCACCGCAACAACATCTTCTTCAACACCACAGGTGTCGAAAGGTCAGGAGGGAGCAACACACATGGGAAACCTTCCACAACATCCCACAATAGGGAGGGCCCTACATCGAGATGTTTTCTGCCACTTACTAGAAGTCTCCTCAGCCGTAGCAGTACCCCTTAAACCTCAACATGGGGCACATTTATGAGATGATGAAACATTTTAGGGTTGATTTAGACTGGCGATTCGATGTGCTGGAACAATATGTGACGTACCTCAGACAGAGATTCAATATTGTCTTCCATCACCACCACCTCCAACCTTCCAGCAACCATTTCTTCCATTTCACCATTCACCCCAAGATTTTGGCCAGCCATTCCAATATCGATAGGGGACGCACGTCGAGTATGAGGATCACCGAGGAGGCACCGATGACCTGAACCAGTACTTCAACAATGAGTACTAGTAGCAGTTGTATCACTTACTATCCATATCTTGAGATTTTCTTGAGGACAGGAAAAGAATTATGCTTAGGGTGTCAAGTTGTACCACCCTCTATCTTCCACTTTCCATTTATGTCTTTCTATAATGCATGCATGCTTATCTTTCACGTTCCTTGCACTAAGAGTAAAATTTTCATCTTTGTAAAACTTTGTTACGTAATTTGTAAAACTTCTTAATAACTAAGAAATTGCATGAATCTTAGAACTAAATGCTTATATTTATGCCTAAATGGAAAATTTTCATCTTAAATTGCTTGATATTTTGCTCGGCTTGCTCTTTGACTTTTTCCTTAAAGTTTGGAAATCGTTCCAAGGTTATGCACCCTTTTCATAGCTTACAAACATTATTCCTTTAATCTATGGTGTGAATGACAAAACCATGATATAAGACTTTTGGAAAGAGCTAGAGTTCGATCAAGACTCCAAGACGTGTTATTTATGAACTTGCCACCACTCTAAGGATCTTTGAATCACAATTACTACTTTTCACATAGGTATCAAGTGGATAATGATGAGTTTTTTCAGCTATAATCAGGTTGAAGTATTTTCCTTTGATATAATGCATGCCATCTCACTATATATTGAGTCAAAAAGATGAAAAATTAAAAAAACATTGCAAAAGAGGCTTGGCTGCCGACAAAATTCCAAAACAATCAAAATAGTTCTCACCAAGGCCTACAAATTAGAATGCAAAGAATAAGAGCCTGAGTGTGAATAATTATATGAGTGTTTGTTTTCTCTTTTAGGAGAGCTGAGGATGGTTTCTAGTCAGTGTATGGCTGCACTCATGAACGCAAAAATGTTGTGCCTGGTAGTACCACCTTCAAAGCTCATTAGAGGGTTACTAGGAACCCCTAGGAGACCTATGAGATCATCCCAGTACCAGGGTTGGTTTGAGCATAGTACTATGAGTTTATCTCACTTCTCTGGACCAACAAGCTCTGACTACAGGGATTGTTGCTCGTTACATGGACCATCCTAACACATATCAGAATCCTCAGAAGTCTTTAGAGTATTTTCACTTTTTGTTTCTTCTTAGGACCTAAATAAGTTGGAGGCATGTTGTTCCTGATTGGTCTACGTGAATACATTATAATATCTCATTACTCGCCTCCATTACCTGCCTGATCACTTATGTGACAATGCTTTAATGCAATATTGTTGCGATTCAAACCCACATGAGCACATACAATTAGCAGTGAATTCACTTAATCATGCTTGGTTGCTCTTTGATCTTACTTTAGTAGATTTTTCTCGATTGGTGGGGTTTTATTATGAAAGAACATGGATCCATAGAATTAATGTTTTAAACTTTTTTTCTTAACCTCACAATTTTCGCCAAGCTTTATATGGATGTTATCTTTTTGTTATTTGAGCACAGTCTTTCTTGAGGACAAGCAAGGTTTAAGCTTGGGATGGTTGATAACACCTAAATTTAGGCATTTATGCTCAACATTTATTTACTATTTTGTGCCATTATAGCTTTAATATGCCCGAAATAACTATAGACTCTTATCTTTTAGTAATTTATATCTTTTTTCTCAACTAGCCAATTTTTGGACTTGGAAGGCATCAAACTATAGAAGATGTCAAATTCTTCAAGATCTCTCCCTGAGAAGTCGGTCGTGTAACACCCCTGACCTGGGTTATGAGCTAACCCTAGGTGTTTTGCCTAATTATGAAATTAGATGTTTGTAATTATCCTTTAGTATGTAATTAAATCTTCTAGAGAACATATGTTTCCATTTCTGTCCCCTATGAACAATGTTGTAGTATTGTTTTGCATACAGGGACCTATGTGCAATTTACCCAATCTGAGGGGTTAACTTGCAAATTACATATGTTTTATGTTCTTTTAATTTTTAGGCAACCTAAGGATGAATATGATGAAGTATAATGGATTTCCCAAGCTTGGGTATCAAGATGCAGCTTATGGAATGATCCTTATGCTTAAAAACCCTAATTTGGAGTAAAATACAGTTTACCCAAATTATGGGGTGCAACTTGTAAAATACATTTTCTAGAATATCTTTTATGACTTTTGACATCATTTAAAGTTATTATAATGAAGGAGGCACTTCTTTTGAATAATCATATAATAAGGAGTACCTTTGTAATTAAATCACCAAGTTGTAAGTAAGGAGAACCTTATGTATATGTGCACCTTAGTGATAAGTTGACCTTCCTTGCCTTTAATTCTTGGTTTTAAAAGGAGTTTTACCTTAGAAATAAGGAGGAGGGACGTGCCTAAAAGAAAAGATGGACCTAGTAGAGAAAAGGAGAAACTAGTTGTCCTTATGTTGGAAATGACCCCAAGATATATATACATACACCCTTCCTTTGTTTGCAAAGGAACGTTTCCTTCACTTCCTTTCTTATTCCCTTGCTTGGACCGACTTAGAACAGAGCTATGGAGAAGGAAGATGACCAAGTAGAAGCTAGGTAAGCTTGGACCATCTTCTAGCTCGAATTCATGGAGGAATTCTTCTTAAAAGGTTGGTTCTATGGTTAACTCACTTAGGTTTCTTGTTCTAGCCGATCTTCCCCATCTCTTCCTTGAAGAAACAATCTTGGATGACCTATGGAGCTCAAGACGCCATTAAAGGCTTGAAGCTTGTAAGCTTGGAGCTCCAGGAACCACATTTGAGGCGGGTTTTATAATTCTAAACTCCTAGCTTTATTATGCATATCCTTGTTCTTGCCTTTTAAGCTTAGTTCTTCTTCCCCATCATTCTTTGCACTCTTGCAAGCTTTTTCATGAAGAACAGACCTTGGTTCAAGGTTGAAGATGGAGGGTGTTAATACCTATGTTGGTCCTTATCCAACTTTATCAAACGATCTTATGATTCCCCCCCCCCTTCTTGACCAACCGTTTGAAGGGCAAACGGGTTCGATAGGTCGGTTTGGCCAAACGGGTTCCAACCCGTTTGAGGGCGTTGACCAAGCATTGACCGTTTGGGATTCCTGTTCACAATTATGTAGAATAATGAACCACTTAATTTGAGGGGTTAATTCAAAAGGAATCGTAGGTTGAAGGCCAATCAATTAGGCAATCGAATTAAATTAAGTGCTGATTTTTCCAAACTAATCAAATTGAACCTTTTGGGAAAACGGGTTCCAACCCATTTGAATGAGTTGACCAAGCGTTGAATGTTTGGGATTCCTGTTCATAATATATTGAATTTCATTTCTACAAAGAATCATAATCTAATTCATAACCAATTAAGAGTTGAAGGCAGTTCAACACCCTAACCCTAATCGGGTTAAAATTGCTGATTTTCAATATAGATCTTGTTGAGTGTTGGGTTGAAGGACCCAAACGGGTTCAAAACCATTTGGGGGTTCATCCAAACGATATCACACTCGTTTAGTGACACCCCAAGACCGTTTGGAGGTCTAGGGTTAAATAAATTTGATGGTTTGAGGGTCCAATCACAAGATGTTGATAAATTGATGAAAAGTGATGGTTTGTAATCTAATTAGGACTCAACCCTTATCAAATCACCTTAATTTTTAGTCAAACTTTGGGCAAATGGTCTCAAGACCGTTTGGAGATCATCCAAACGATCTCAAGACCGTTTGGGCCAAGTTTGGGCCCATTTGGAGTTCAATTGATAGGCTCAACCTTGTTTTGATTCACATTGATGAAAATTGATGAGTAGCCGTTTGGAAACCTTAATTGAGTTAGACTTAACCCTAATTGGATTTCAATTGAAGGTCAAATTGGTGTCCAATTGATTGAGGCTCATCCTATTTGACTCAATTTATAAGTGGTTAACATGGCTTGGGCCAATTGAAGACTTCAACATAGGAAATCCTATTTAATAATAACCTTTGTATCACCTTTCATATCCATGCGGTTTGGACCCAAACAAGTCCACACTCGTTTAGACCCAAACGAGTCCACACTCGTTTAGATCCAAACGAGTTCAACCCATTTCAATCCGAACGAGTTCAACCCATTTCAATCCAAGTAAGTTCAACCCGTTTCAATCCAAACAAGTTCAACCTGTTTCAATCCAAACAAGTTCAACCCGTTTCATCTTAAATGGGTTCACACCCGTTTCAGCTCAGTGAGTCCACACTCGTTTGAGGGTTCAAATGGGTTGAAGGTTAAACCCTAACCTAATTGGAGATTGTCATGGTTGTTTATACTTAACCACTTAAAGGTATAATTGGTTCAATGATGATCTAATCTAAACCATAATGGTAACCTAAAATACTAAGGGACTAAGTGACTAATGAATCGACCCATGATGATGATCAATGGGTAATTTTACCAAATGCCCCTGAGAGGTTCAATTCAGTGATACCTTGTTCTAATCAAACCCTAATCACTTGATAGTGGTGATTTGGTTTATGAAGATCAAAGGGGACTTAACCCAACCTAATGTAGAGTGGTGTAATCACCATCTACTAGTGAGAGGAGAGAGAAAGTACCATTTATGGTGGAAACTCAAGTAAAATACCTTCAATATACATGAATGTGCATGAATAGGGTATGACCCACTATGTGAAATCATGGAAACCCTAATTATGATAATTGATGAATCTTAATCTTATATGAGGTCTTTAATGATGATGTTTCTCGTACATGGTGATGTTATGAGATCTATTCACCATGAGGTGTATAGTAAACCCTAATTCTAGGGTGATGACATGTATGATGAATAGTAAACCCTAATTGATGAAAATCAGGGAAACCTAGCTCTCGTATGAGTAGGGAGATACAACTTCTTTAAATGAGTGATTTACTGTTATCAGTTGAATTGACCGTGCAGGCTCCTATATGAGGATGATCATATCCAGGTATGGATAATGATGCTATATTCATTAAAAGCATGTTGTTAGCTTTATGAATAGTGATATATCCTGGTGCCTTGTTAGTGGCATCTTATGAGATTGATAGCCTGTGAGAGCCATGAGTACCATCAAGGTCATGCTTAACAGATGACTTGTGATGAGAGAATTGAGAAATGGTAATTGATGTAAGTTAGACTTGTTACATTTAGTATCCTTCTTTCTTAGCTGCTATGCTAATGTTTAATATTCAAGAACATGTATGTTATCTGATAAGTGATAACTTATGAGTTTGATAGGTTGAATGAGTCATGAGTAATATGCACTGATGATCATCAAAGGTCATATTATTTAGATGACCAGATAAAATAATGTGTTATTGGTAATAAATGTTATAATTAGTCCAGGGGTTTGGACTCTCACTTTCCGGATTCTTAGTGATAAGATGTTTAGGGATTGATATCCCTATGTTAAATTATGAAATGTGATCCTAATATAGAGTGTTACCATGTGAAATTCTATTACAAGATAATCCTATGAAAGGCTTAACTGTAGACTTATGGGTGATGAATGTAAATAACCCTTGTGTCACTTGAGTATGGTTAAGTATGATTTCATGTGTACTAATTATACAGTTATGTTGTGGATTTGGAATCCTAACACCTTGTAGGAAAGGGTATGGCTACAGGCCATGATATCCCTTATTATAATGCCAGGTGATGGATATATGATCTAAGCCTGAAGAGAGAGCCAGTGTGGTGATGATGGATTTATAATAAATAGATGTTATACATGTCCTTTTATTTCTAAAAGAAAAGAGATATGTGGATTGTCTTAGAGATGCTTTGCTTCTAGTAGGAGGAATAGATTACAATCTGTGAAACATTGTTCTAACTACTACTAAAATATATATGACTTCTTTGTGTACTGTTATTCTCTTATTCTGTAATAATCATGTTTCTGGCGAAGAGTTATAACTCCCGCTGGGACAATTATTTAAAATTGTCTCACCCCGTAGATTTCAACTTTTTAGGTGGTCGCCAAAGACGAAGGGACCAATCTCCAGGTGACCAGTATCAGCAGCAACAGTACCCGGAGCAGCAGTAAATCTCAGGTGGAGATTCAGACTGCTGAGTTATATAGATAGATAGTCAGTCCTATGTGTCCTCTGTACTCTCAGGTCCTTGGAGTCATGGTCTGAGTTCTGATTCGTCTCTTGAGATTTTATAGCATGCTATGTATAATTACTCAAGAAGTAATTAACAGAGATGTAAACAGTTTATCTTGAATCTATGAAAGGTGTTTTTATGGTTTCAATGTCTTATCTCAAAAAGTTTTAATTTCCGCTGATTTTTTTGGTATTCCGCTGCTAAATGAATCGCTTCCGCTATGTTTACTTCGAAGTTCATGTGTTCATCTCGGACTTTGGAGATCAGAGCCCACAATTAGTGGTATCAGAGCTCTAGGTTCGCTGAGTCTACAGAGACATAGGACTTAGGGTGTCGAGTCTATCCTTAGTGTTCCTTCCTTATCTAATAGAACCTTCTGCTCCTCAGGAGAAGAAGATATATAAGGATGTCTGAGCCACATGAAGAGTACGTGGCGGAAAGTAGCGTTGCTGCACCACAGGGAGGTGCAAGGCACCCAGAAATGGAGCAACCCTTACCTGAGCAACCCAGGGAGCCACCCCAGTTTGACCCAGCTGAGATAGAAAACCCAACTGTCCATGCCTTATTTGATAAGTTTCTGACAGCCATAACACACATAGCAGATAGGGTGCCACCATCTGCATCTAGGGTACCAACCCATCAGGAAGGTTATGGAGCTGGCAAGACTTTCGAGAGACTTCACCAGGTGAGAGCCATAGACTATGCTGGTACATTTGACCCAACAGATGCTGATCTATGGTTGACAGAGCTGGAAAAGGCTTTCAAGATCCTTGATATTCCTGAAGCTGAAAGGGTAAAACATGCGGTATACCTCCTAAAAGGGAGTGCTGGTAATTGGTGGATGATAGAGGAGGATAAGAGACCAGGCGAAGAAATAGGATGGGAGGTTTTCCGACGAGAATTCGTCAATAGATACTTCCCTAGGATGTATCTAGGTGAGAAGATCTCTCAATTTGAGAAGATCACACAAGGACACATGAACGTTAGTGAGTATGAAGCTAAGTTCATGGAGTTACTATGGTTTTATCCACAAATGGCAGTTACCGATGAAGAAAGAATTCGACGTTTTGAAAAGGGCTTGAACTCTGAACTAGCCAGTCCTGTGTCTGCCCTAGAGAATAGAGAAAGGTTTGCCACCTTTGTGGAGTCAGTAAGAAGGATAGAGAGGTCAGAAACCATGAAATAACAGACAAGTAGTAAGAAGATGTACACCCAGCCTCAAGAACAAGGGCCTGAAAGTTTTAAGAAACCAAGATTTTCTACACCATCAGCTTTGTCAGGATTTCCTACCCAGACACAATGCGTGTCAAGTGGAAGTAGGGATCATAATAGTATTCCAAGAGGACCCTCCGACATAGCATCAACATCGGTAACTGGATCATATAGACACTTTGCTCCCAGAATCTGTTACCTATGTAGACAGTCGGGACACCTGGCAAGGGATTGTCCAGACAGGAATACAATAATGACTCAGCCCCAAGGACAGAGTCTGCAAGGCTCACAAGGGAGGCTCTATAATAATAGAGGACGTGGACAAACGACCCATACAGGTCAGATGAAATAAGTTTTGTTTTAATATTACATATCAGGATTCTATGTGTAAAAGATATGTAAACTTGCTGCTTTTGAATTCCTTGTCTAAGTCCCTAAAGGACACAAGGGAGATAAGAACTTGTATCTTACTCAGTATTCTTTAAAACAATTTATAATCTCCCTTAAACTATGTATGAAAAGGATGAAATATAGATGTGATACCTGAAGAATAATCTAGTATGGTAAATTCTGTGTGTATAATGATATGAAGAACGAGGAATATGATGATAAGCAAAATACATACTACCTAATCTCAATGCTCATATACCCTGGCCAGGTATATGGTTATTGTAGATAAGGCCAGTATGAAACTCCTAAATAGTTATCTTTTGATTACTCTGATCAGGTAATTATTCTAAAACAATCTAGAGAGTAAAGGGAAAAAAAATTAAATGAGAAAAGCTGAGTGAATCTTTTAAGTGAATATACTCAGTGAACATACTCAGTGAATACTTAGTGAATATACTCAGTGAACATACTCAGTGAATACTTAGTGAATATACTCAGTGAACATACTCAGTGAATACTTAGTGAATATACTCAGTGAACATACTCAGTGAATACTTAGTGAATATACTCAGTGAACATACTCAGTGAATACTTAGTGAATATACTCAGTGAACATACTCAGTGAATACTTAGTGAATATACTCAGTGAACATACTCAATGAATACTTAGCGAATATACTCAGTGAACATACTCAGTGAATACTTAGTGAATATACTTAGTGAACAAACTTAGTGAATATACTCGGTGAATTTCCTCAGTAACTACTTAGTAAGCATACTCAATGAACTCCTTCAGTGAAGCCTTTGAGACAATATACTGAGTAAAATATCTGTGTTAAGGTATGTATGTTCCTCTGATGATAAGCATTCTTGAGTAGTTTTGGAAGAATGTTCTTTTGTGCTTTTTTCTTTCAAAAAGTATGGACATCTTATGTTAGGGGTTTATGCTTTACACAAGCATAAACAGTGATAAGAAGTAATTAACAAAAGGGACTTTGTACGAATTACAAACCCATAATATCATCATTATGATCTATCTGTTCTTCCTTTCCCTGGGATTTCGGGGACAAAATCCTTGTTAGGGGTTTATAGGTCGGGTCCAACTTGACCCGTCCAATTCATCACCTAATTTTTACAGAAGCTTATTCTTTAGAAGCAGCCAAGATTTTATCTTAGTGACTGTTGAGTCATTCGCCTTCAACGACTGCAAAAACTCCCGCAGTCGCCAAATGTCATGTCAGAGAACCGAAATCCCAGTCCCATGAACCAATCGAATACCAAAGACAACATGTGGAAGCATGAAATGCTTAGCATACATGAACAAGCAAGAAGATAAAGGCACCAACAATATCTTAGCATTCAATAGTATTATTAAGCAACATCCTTTTATTACAAGATTTTACTTACATATTCAAGAGTACAGTTTCACAAGACTGTTCATGAATACTAGGGCTCCTACAACAAGTACCCTTGACATAGCTCACCAAGCCCATCACTTCTAGCCATCTCTAAACCAATAAAAATAGGTGAAACGAGGCGGGTCAAGCACACGAGGTGTCGAGTATAGGGCTAAAAGATATATATACATAAGCTTTGCATAATTAAAAGATTTGCAGAAGTAAACGAACAAGAAAATAACATGTTAAGTGCTTAGAAAAATGAGAGCCCATGTTTTATGTCATTTTACTCTAATTATACCATCATATCATGTATTCATAAGGCCTTCGATCAACTTCCCATTGGAAGGATCTATAAGGGTGCTCAAGATTAGCTAGCCCTTCTATACGTGAGGGACCTCAATGCCAATACCAAGAGCTAACCATCTTTCAACATTGTATAATGGAGTTTCAATATATTATGTTTGCAAGTTATAAAACTATGAAATGAGACAAACATCGAGTACATACTAGAATACTACATGGAAATATTTGAGCAAGTAAACAGGCATACATATGTATCACATTTCAATCAAGAAATCCATAGTCATTTACTTATTTAAAGCTTGTACATGATTTAGAGGTTCTTAACTTAACTTATCCTTGACCATCTAGCCATAAGCAACACCTGCTTAACAACAAGATTACATACATGTATTAGATCCTCATCATTAACCCTAACTAGCTCCATTTTAGGGCTTTGGCCAAGTTAGGTTCATAGTTGGTTAATCACATGATTCATGGTCCTTTACAGATTAAGAGGTCATCATAAGGGTGTGATTCAAGTATCATGTCATTTCGATGTTCCATTCATTCTATATGTACATTACATGATCTAAGTCACTTATGTACATAACTAGGTCATAAGACTCACAATAGGGCAAGAAGGGTCGTAGCTTGTCAATTCAATATGTCCAAGCATATAAGCTGATTTATATCAGGAAGATATAGATACAAGAATCATATTCAAGAATAGGTGGATGCCCCCAAAGGTCTAGGCATCATAAACCCAATCTTGGGTATCGACATATCAACATACAAGCAAGCATTAACATAGTTCTTATGGGCCATCAAGGTTCAACATGAGGATAAGGTGGGACATACATATCTAATACATCATGAGGGATAGAATAATCTTGATTTGAGAGAGAATCAAGCAAAACGGATTCACCTAAGCATTAGCACACAAGATCCACAAACAAGCCATATATGGGCATGTAGGTCAAGAAGGGACACCTACATAATTATATCATGAATAGGGTTGTCCTTGTACAATTGGGAGGCACACAACATCATGAAGTTATTTTCTGAAAGATCTAATATAGATTGATGCATCAAATAGATTCTTTTTTTTTTTAATAAGCCAGGGGACCATCTATTCACCCCACTCCCCTCGTGTGGGCACAATCAAAAAGCAAACATACAGCTCCTGCTAAACAAGAGGTAAAAAACCCATATATCACACCAAATAGATTCAAGACTCCATGTGACTAAGGTATAACCATTCATTTCCATACACATGTCACATTCATGCAATAAGTGTCATATGAAATAAACATAGCACAAGGGGATTAGAGAAATGTTATTGGGGGCCAAACCAGACACCCAAACCCCCCTCTACAAGGTAGCGAGCAGCAAGAGAGCTCTTCTTCTCCCTCTTTTTGGCGGCGGTCTTCCCCCCTTTTGACTTTCAAGAAGATTCTGATTCCAATCAATCGAATGGCTTCGTCTTCCAGAGCAACCCCTAGATCCAGCGGGCCAGTCCTCCCTTCATCCTTCTCAGGCGCGGCGGTAGTGGTGGCAGCGCCATTTACAGATCTGCCTACTCCGCCGTCAACTCCACCACAACTAACCGCCACTCCTACTCCTCATACAACAACAGCAGCCCTTACTCGTCTTCCCCATCGTCGTTCGCATCGTCCACCTTCTCCACAGCCCGCGCCTCCCCGTCCGGATTCTTCACCCGTTCAGCGTCCCCTACACGCGTCAACCTCCCGCAGCCGTCGTCCTCGGTCCGCTTCGCCCTCGACTACCGCTCCATCTCCCCCAGCAGCCGCCCAGTCGTCGCCCGCCGCTCCGGATCCTCTTCCTCCTCGTCCGCCAACAGCAACACAACTGGCGCCCAGTATGCCTCCAGGGCTCAGCCACGCCGTACCTGCATGTGCTCGCCTACAAACCACCCCGGTTCCTTCCGCTGCGCCCTCCACAAGAACGCCCCCGCCAGCAACAGAAGCAGCTCCAGTGGATTTGCCTCGTGCTCCACTCGCCTGAACGCGAGGAGGTCCGCCATGACCAACTCACTCGTCCGGATCGGGACTGTTGAGGGTGACCTCGTCAAGCGCGCCCTCGCAGCGCTGATCAGGCCGTCGTCTCACCAGCAGCGCAGGAGGAACTCCTTCCAGCCTAGGCCCAGCAGGCTATCCGCCATGTCCAGGGCTGACGTCACCGCCGCAGCTTGATGGATTTTGAGCTATGGTATTCCAGGTTCGTTCTATTCGCAGAGAGAAATCGTGTGAAATCAGACATCCTAAAACAGACAGGATCCGCCGATCTGCGCCGCGTGAAAAAGCGAGAGGGAAGTGATATATATATGCGGGCTCCTCCGACTTGTTTTGTGCTCTCTTCTACAGATGCATCTGGATCGGGGTCTCTCAGACCGCGACGGCCTTTGTTGCAAGACACGTCTGCCGTCGGTTCTCAAGCCTTCTTTTGTACTGCGGCGGTGGCGATGCGGGCGGGTTCCGGTTCCGCCCCTAAATTTTCTTGTTTGTACATAGAGAGATACAGAAGCAAAACTGTTTGGTTCTCCGCCTCGATTTCAAAGGCGGTCTTCATCACATCATTGGGAGAAGAACATTCACTTGAGGATCTCAAAAAAAAAAAAAGAGAGAGAAATGTTATTGGGACATGGATAGTAGGTGTTACTGGTTTCCAGGACACATAAGTATTTAAATGCAAGATTAGTCGTTAAGAGGGAAAGAAACATCATTGAAGTCCAAATAAGTCATAATTGTGTGATAGATTCATCCATGAGCTATGTGAGTATTTAAGACCATAAAAAAATACTCAAACTTGTATAGAATCTACATAGATGATGTCTAGGAAGGTGGATGGTCATTAAAGATACAAGCTTTATCATACCCATGCATTGAGAGTGGCCAACATAGCCAAAAATCACATATTTAGCAAAACAGGAGAATAGGAAGAGGATTCAGAGTCTATAAACATGCTCATTTTGTAGATCTTTTCGAGAGGATCAATTTGATATATAATTTCATATATTTTGGCCTTAGGATGGGCAAGTTATGTATTTTAGAACATTTGTATCAAAAATTATAGGGAAAAGGGGGGTAGGGCGTTACATTAATATGACGCAGCGGCCAAGTCATCGATCCTGGATAGAGCGGCCCATGTGCCTCACGCATCCACAACTCAGGAACTCTACCCACCACCCCACGAGGGTCCTCCAGTGGTCCCTCATCGCTCACACTCGCCGCCTACCACTATTCATCGCTGTTCCAGCTTCCCACGATCCTTGCTGATCGCTGGTTGCCGCTGTGGGTCGCCCTTGACTGGGCTTGACCCCGACTCAGCCTCCAATTGGGTCAGGAGAAGGTGGGGGAAGCAATTGGCTCGTGAAGATTTGAGCCGTCGGATGGACGATCGAGGGTCGACGCATCGTCTCTCCCCCGCGGTTCGTCTGGTTCGCGTAGCCCGCCATGGCAGCTGGGCTCGCCGGAGCTACCTAGATGGATCCCAAGAAGGGGGTGAAAAGGAACCCAGGGTGGTCAGACAAGACCGAAAGGACCCCTCGAGGTCGGGAGTGACCTCAGACCAGCGCGTAAGAGGTTGGAGTGAAGACGCCCAAACTAGGGCCCGGCGGCGGTGCCCAGGTGTCGGAGGAGGACAAAGGTGTAGAAATTGGTGCCTTAGGGTGCAAAAGAGAGGGAACGAGGAGGAAAACAATGAGGAAGGAGAAATGAGGTGGTTGGAGGTTTCAAACACCAGAAAAGAGGTGATATGGGGGTGTTTAGGGTGGTGCCGACGGGTAGTTGGGGTGTGCAGCGCCATTGGCGCAGAGCACCATACGTGCGAGGGAGACAAAAAGACGACCGTTAGATCTCTGCTCCTGTGATCCAATTAGCGTGTATGTGCCTTAGGGTTAGGGGAAGGAGGGGCGGCATCTGGGTTGCACGCCCCCTCATGGGCCGATCCAAAGCAGAAAAAAGATAGAAAACGAATTAAAACACAATAAAAAAGGGGATCCTTTGCAATCTCATAACTTGGGCTAGGAACATCCGGTTGAGGCAATTTTGGAACCGTTAGATTCATAATAGAATCCTCTATATCATGAAATATATTATAGAGTAGGGTGATCAGATTAATCAGCTCCAATTTCATTTGCAAAGAGGTGAATCTTTAAAGAATGAAACATAGATTGAAAGTGTAAAACAAAGGCACATATTGTGAAATTGGTCATGGTAGTGGACAAATTGGAATGTTACAACTCTTTAATTATGAAATTAAATTTAAATTGAGTAATAGACCAATATATGAGAGAATAAGAAAACAATATAGGAGAGGGATAAGTCAGGTTGTCCTTCCCTCCATAAAAGAAATTACGTCCTCATCATGGGATGCATACTTAGGTTTCCACCATCAAGGTGCACCAATCCCATCATACATGTCACCCAAAGATTAGTTTTGTTTAGGCACCCAAAGATTAGTGTAACAACATTCCTCATTATGGGATGCATACTTAGGTTTCCACCATCAAGGTGCACCAATCCCAATCATACATGTCACCTGGAATTTTATGTTTTGTCATATTATGACACCATCTTGACGTTAGGGTTCCCTAACCCTTTTTCCAATTACATTAGGGTTTTCCCCAGTGTGTCCATTCAAGCCCAAGATGTTCCATCGACATCTATGTTATCAGTTTATTAACAAACATGTTAACTACCATGACTTCAAATGAGGTTATCATTGAACATGTATTTCCTCATCATACTAGATTGCATGCGCGATTAGCTTTTCCCCCTAAAATCCTACCAACTTTTGCCATTTATGTTCATAATTTCTCATTGTGGATCTAAAATTAAGCAATTTATTCATCATTCTTATTTGAGTTAAGATTCCAAGAGAATTGTCATATTGAGTTACGTTTATCATTTTTCATTTTTGGGTATGAAATTAAGCATTGTATCCTTGATCGTTCAAGCTAACATCTTGAAGCATCATCATATTAAGTTCATGAGTTTAAATTTACATCTTCCATGTATGGGGTAGTTTCATATTACAACTAGCTTATGAGAGTGAATTATCATACATTTTCAAGTTTAACATAAGTGAGATCATTTCATGTATTGTGCATTATTCAAGGAACACCATTATCATCGACGTTGAGGTTTCAAAAGTGTCCCACTTCTATATCAAAGGAGCTCCAAAAGCTCAAGCCACTCAAGTGAAGATCTATCTATGTCCAGGTAAAACATGCTAACCACCAACATCTACCCATACTGAACTTTTACCCCACATACCAAATGAGAGCAACCACTAGATTTCTTTACATCAAGCCACGAACCCAAGGATGAGGCTTATCATAGAGTTCATATGGCATGTACATCGTCATAGGGTCTTGGGACATCTCCCTCACCTGTACTACAAGCATCATATATTACATTGCCTTTTTCTCTAGGGTTAGACATTTCCATAGGAAATCTAGGGTTCAACATTATCAAGGGAATCACACACTAGGTGACTCATCTCATATACTTAGAATTACTCTATCTAGGGACTTAGCATCATGTATTTCATCATGAATATTCTCCTATGTTTCACATATTTTGGAGTTTAGGTACTCTGACCTTCTCCCGTGGTAGGTCGAATCATATCAAGAGGTCACCCTTTTTGTATGTCTCATGCTTGAGGTCCTCCTTTGTAAAGAGATTGAGGCCTATGTTGGTCCTGAAGCATATCTCACTATCCATATCTCAACATATACATGACTATGCATAAGAAAGCATGCTAACCCACTAGCTAGGTTTAGCACCTCAACCAAGTCATATATACCATACAAGGTGCTAGGTTTAGTTAGGATTGTAGGATTCAACTCTTCTCATATCATCAAACATACTTGACCCTCTCAAAAATAAACTTGGGTCATATCATCGTCATCGTCATCGTCATCGTCGTCGTCATCATCATCATCGTCTTAGGTTATCTAGGCTACTCACTAGCCTAACCTTTACATGGCTCTAGACAACTCTAGAGAATACAACTATTTTCTAAACACTCTCATCTAAACTTGATGACATCTCTTTCTCTTAGGTTACATGGACACTCACTATCTTTCTGTGTGTGGTAACATTTTTCATATGTACAAATACTAATACCTAAAATAGGTTTTCTCCAACGTTGAAACGGGCGTTGAAAACCGCCATGCTCCATTTGAATAAAATCAAAACCAAAATGAGTTACCACACTCATTAGGTAGTCTAGTATCATGATACCTAGAGAACTAGAAAGAACATGGTGCAAACCTATGTATCTGCCCTAAGCACATGCCTGGCACATGTCTAGAGTGGTAATAAGAACTCCCTTTTCTCACCCTATTGCACCTATAGCCCATACTATAGGACATAAGGAGGAGAAAAGAAAGATCCTAAGGATCACACAAGCCTACACCTAGTTCTAGAACATATAGGTTCTAACCTAGAGTCTAAGTCAACATAGTCTACAAGGACAACTCATTAAGTTTCTAATTGAGATGTAAAGTTTTATTTAGTTTATATTACATGTGAGAATGGTTTGGTGTAGTTATTATTCATGCTCTGATACCATCTATCACAGAACCAGAATCCCAGTCCCATGAACCAAATGAATACCAAAGACAAATTTATTTGACTGGAGGCAGATAATTGAGGTTTGTTTCTTTCAAATATAGGATGACCAATCCTATTAAAACAATTAGTCTATAGAGATGATCATTGGAACAACATTTAATACAATATTTTTTCCAAGGCAACCTAGTGGTTGTGACATAAAGCTTCACAAGGATAACACATCAGATGTTTTCTCCAGGATAAAATATTTCTAAAGAATTCCCCCCCCCTAAAAATAATTTTCTAGAGATGAACACCTTGATGTATCAAGGAAAATGCATTCATTCAACTGGGTATTAGTAGTGATGATGTAGAAGTAACTATGTGATTTGGAATAGGTAGGCATTTTCAAAGAATGTAAGAACCAAAAGAACTAGGGCACATAAAGAGAAGGGGAGGAGGACGTTATTGAAGCAAATCTTTGAAAGAGTCTGGGAAGAGAGGTTGTAACTTGTTCTTATGAAGGATAGGTAAGCTCTATCATACAAACTGTTTGCATAATGCAATATGTGGCGACCATCCAAAGATAATGCATTCTAGGATCCAACAGGTGAATAGTTTGGAATGCTCAGGTCTAGCTCTAGTGCTTGATGTGTTGTTGGTTGAACTATCTGAAGAATATCCTCAAATATGTCTATTGAGGTATCCTCCAACAGGGATGTCAAAGAAGATTGCGGGATCGTGTTTTTAGAGGAAATGATATCTTGAGGAGTTATGTGGAGGGATGAAGAAGCAAGAAGACCCATTTGGTCTATTGTGTAAACGTTAAGGGTTGGGAAGGGAATGGGCTTGTCTAAAAAGGAGCAAGTGGTACCACAATAAAGAGATTTGAGCCAGGTGTAGTAGAGAAGTATGGATAACACAAGTGAATAGGGTCCAAGATAAGGTACTCATCTTTGTAATCAACATAAGGCTAAAGTTTGGCCTCGTCAGGCTTTGGAGAGTTAGCGGTTCACTCTAGAGCTTGATTAATCAGACTGATAAGGTTGTTGTAGTGTAAATAGATAGGTGAGGGGTATTTGAGGGTGCCCTCAACATCATGAAACAAGAACTCCAATATTTTAGGGTGATCCAGATGAAGGTGAGGAAAAAGGTGTGCAATATCCTTACCCTTGGGGTCCTTTTTACAAAATAATTTTTTTTGATAAAAAATGAATTGTAGAAAATAAATATTCTAGTTACAATCTTGATAACTTTGGGAAATAATGGTACAAAAAATTAATGAATGATCATAGTATTTTGAGACTTATGGTAATTGGAATGAGAAATATTAAAGTAGCATGTACATTATGTAGTTTTTACTTGTGCATTTAAGGAAGAGTGAGATTATTATATTTTTGATGGACAATGGAATTTGTTAAGGGAGATGAAATAAAGGTATGAGGAAATTTTTTCTTTTCATTATGAGAAATATCTTTTAGGAAGATGTGTGAGTGCTTATGGGAATTATGGCCTATTTTTATGTTTTCATTTTTGGGAGTTGTAGTTACACAAAATGTTGCCTTCTACTATCCATCTTTTGCCAAAAGAAATTTTATAAAGAAGGTCACTAAAGAACAAAGTTGGTTTCTATTTCAATTTATGGTTTATAAATTGTGAAATCATAAATGTAAGAATACAGTATTTTGAATAAGGAAGTTTTGTTGGCTAACATGTTAAGAAGATCTACTTCAACAATAACACAACTATCTACATAGGCATGATTAGCCATTTAAGCATCTCTAATACAGAGACATGGCTAGCAGTATAAGAATAGCAGACTACATGTGATAACTATCATCATAAACATAATCAACAACAACAATATATCTATCAAAATAGCATGACTAGTGCATGTACACATCTACATCATGAGTATTTCTACAACATAAGCATATCTACATCTCTTAATGCACTGAACATCATATATATGTAAAGAGAGAAAACAAGGGTTTTCATTCAATGTGAAGCGTTGTATATAACCCTAAATAAATATGTTACACAGTTGTATTACATAATTTATTAAGCCCTGGGGAGTTTGTGTCATACCATCCAAAGTTTAGCCAACCACTGCAAAGTGCTATTCAATTCCATACAAGATCTAGTAGAGAAGACATCCTAAGATCTATTCCCCTTGGTCAGTATGAGTAAAAAGTTAGTGATATATCAATCAATGATGCCACTACAATGACATATAGTCAAGATTCTAGAACCTAGTCCTCCCTTGGTATAGGTCACGACACTAGTCACCAAGGTATGCAAAGAAAAACCCTGCCATATGAGTACAACCATAGCACACTCAGTCACATCATATATAACAAATATTTGAGGCATGACCACAACCACCCTCCATAACCTACAATTGTGGATTACAAGGATACACACTCAACTTGTGACCCCCGCATACTCAACAATATGTGCTCTGAGTTTCCCTTAGGAATACTCATTTCACCATCCAACAAGTTCTGACACAGAAGATGGTTCTACGACGTAGGGCACTATATGATTACAATTTCACTTTATGAGTTATTTCTAGTTGGGTGAATTAAGTCTGCATCAAACAAGTGGACATAAAAACCCTAATTCATCTTGCAAACATTGCTATAAAACAACTTTAGAGGATATAAAATGTGTAAGACAAAATTCCTAATCTCAACATCACAATGTACTATCCACTTTCCATTCATGAGACTACACTCTTCATAACTCTATCACAGGAAATAAAACCTTATCAAATTATTCCAAGGTATTAACCCTTGTCACATCATGAAGAGGATTATACCTCATTCAGGGCTCAACCATGCCTAAAGGTCATTAAGACCATCATATAATTCCCTACAACATCATCATTATCCTTTCATGCCTTATAACAAGGCTCAACAATCACCACCATACATGTGATACACATGCTCAACATGATATTGCATTAAAGAACTAAAAGATGTTCAGAGGATGACATAGAAGGGTTATCTTAGCATTTTAGAGCATTCCTTTATTATATCAACATATAAGGAAGCTAGGTTTAATTGTCCATAATCACACTTATAATGTACACATTTAGCATAAGAAAGCATAAATCATAAAGCTATGATGACCACCAGTTAACACATTATAGTTACAATCAATCATTATGAAGGATGTTTTATCATTATATAAATCATTGAAGACAGGTTAGAATGATTAACAACCAAAATCTATTTGCATTAGGGTTAGGTTTAGTAAGATAGGTTACATTGAAGTTATGGTTCAACACTCGTACACAAACCCTAACTCATGACATCCTCATACAATTATGGATGCATAATATAAAGAAACATCATAACATTCCCTACCTTCTGCAAGTATGAATCCATGCATAACTCAAGGTGTAACCGCCAGATTATAGCATACTAGGGTTTCAACACTAACAAGGGGGTACTCCATTATTCTATTAATCATTCAAGAAGGTTGTTCATAATCAATCACTATCACTTGGTTATCTTAGGGTTAGGTGCAACAATCCATACTTTAATAGCATTACCCTTTATCTCATTATGGTGATTACTAATTATATTCATACCAGCGAAAAGGTAAGACTATATAATTAAGGGCAAATCTCCATCAGTTTCAACATCATTAAAACCATACCATCATACCACAAGCATCAACCCAGAACCATTGGAAATTTGAGAAGGTGAAACCATTAGTTGTTACATAAGTAAACATGTAGAACAAACCACATATAAAGACATCAAATTGTGACCTAGAAAGAATCACCATGTAACCCTATACATCCCTTGTTTAATAGCATAAGTTGGTATCGTAAATTGTTAGAATAAAACCTACCATAAGTTATACATCTATAGCAGGCCATCAATTGTTAACAACCAAGCTCCTTAGGTTGATCACATGTAGAAAACCATCTAATTCACATTATTAGGACTAACATATTACATCATACACATAATCCAAAACTATTTGATGTTGAAGTATCAAATCTCAACCATTGGATCAATTTTATTATTCAAAACTATCAATTGGAGCATAGGTCTAACCCTTGAATCAATTGACCTAAGAAACCATTGGTTCATGGATTTACATAAAGCAACATTTAAAACCTGGACTCATCATCAATTGTGGTAACCTAAACTACCATCAGTTGTGACACATTGTGTCACCATTGGTTGATAGGGTCAACACTACCACCATTTGTCTCCATTAGATGTTGAGCTAATGTCACCATCAATTCATGCTATCTCCAGGGCACTAATTCATTAGCTGATAAGTTTTCAAAGGATTCTAAAACTGAGCTATGGTGTGACCATTATTTGACACCATCACTTGTCACCATTGATCCTCACCATTGGTTGTTAGTAAGACAAATCCATCAGTTCTAGTGTAAGATCATCCATTAGTTTATGTATAAAGTGGAAATCAGCCTAAAAACTCTAAGTATAGGCCATCACTCGATAGGTGGTAAGCACCATAGGTTTTCCATATAACCTGATATAAGTCTTCCTCTACCTTAGAAATATATTACACCTAGTTTTAGATTCATCTCGATCTGGAAACTAAGAAATAAACAACATTAAAATTAAACCCTAGGCAAGCATATCTTCTCTAAGCTTAGATCATCATTTTTGGATCAAGAACTTGAGTACAAAAGCTATTAGTAAACAATAAAAGTGAAGAGGCTTGTAAAACTAGCCTCTAGGAAGAAGATTAGACTTCAAGTAGAAAGAGAACTAGAGAAAAGAAGATACAAAACCCAAGTATAAGTTCTGAACTCTGCCAACTAGATTATTTCTCCACAAGAGAAGCAAACCCTAGGTATAAGGAGCAAGAAAGATAGGTTTTTTAAGCTTTTGAGCAAGGTTTACCATGGAATACCATGGTTCCATCCATTAAGAAGGTAGTAGGAAGAACAAAAAAATAGAAACGAAGAAGATAAGGAGAAACTTACTAGTTTAGGTCAAGATCACCCATAAACCCTAGATAAGGTTAGATCTGAACCCTAGATGCTCTATCAAGAAGATCGACTTTCTTCTTCTACCTTGGGAACCCTATTCAACATCAAGAAGGTGAAGACGAGGTTTTGGAGATGAAGAAAGTGATAATGAACCAAAGGTTCCATTTGTGAGCTAAAGTATAGGTATATAAAGCTTATGGATAAGGAAAGAGAGAAGCTTGTGGTGTCCTAGTAGATTTGCCATGTGTCCATGGCTAAGAGCTTCCATGGCCATGCAAATAGAAGATCCTTAGGCTGTGGGAGTCTGATGGACCACTGAATGATGACTTCCTAGGGTGGACATTGATTTCCAACATATGATATCCATTGGTTCTTGAAACCCCATCTTACTTGGTGATGAACCATCGATTGACCATCTCTTTAAAGTGAACCACCGATCCAAGTGAACCAAAACCAGAAAACCATAAACCTACCAACTATAGAGATGACCATAAGTTTTCACCCCTATTGGTGACCATCGAATGTCAACAAAATAGGGGGACCATCGTTTGATGGCCTCTCAAGGTAGCTCATCCATGAAGGGGTAGAACCCTAAGTCACCATTGAAGGAGATCACCACCAAACCAAGGTAAACCTAGGTGCCTCATGGCCTGAAAATCTAAAGCATGATAATAAAACATCTAAGGATCATAATGCATGTGATGAATTGTAAGTAAAACCTCATATTTAGGTAAATTGCATAAAAGTCAAAAATGTGCACAAAATTTGCATAATTTGCACAAACAATGTCCAAATTGGTCCAAACTTGAAACTTGAGCTTGTAAAATGATATCAAAGCACCTAAAAAGGTTTAATTTAAGTTTTAAGCACTCAATTATGATAATTAAGCATGTTCAACCATTTAAGCAAGGTTAGGGGTCTCACATTGGTTGTCTCTTCCCTATTCTATATCCATCACAAGGCATTTAATTGGTCCAAGCTAAAAAAAATCTATCTATTTGGATTGTGACCATATTGAAATATGAATATCTCATAAGGATACTACTTACATGTAACCAAGTACACAACTTTTAATATTATTGTTTGATTACATGTTTATACGAAATATGCTCGATTTGTGTCTTAGTTCTATGAAAGATTAACATTGTATTTGTTAGAAATAACTACTTGGCTTTCACTTCAGTAAAAAAGATTTATTCATCTACTCCAATTTCTTCTCTTACCTTTTAATTTTTATGGAAGTGTCATTGTATGTAAGACTACTCCATGCATCATGAACCACATTCTGATACTCAATATTTGTGATCCAGTAGGTTTCAAATTGTGGGTTATTATCTATGAAAATGTGATTTTTCATCTCCCAAATGAAAGCCACCCGCTTGCGTGGTGAGTCATAGAAATTCAGGTGAGTAAATCCTGACTTCTCATGAATATGAAACCAAACCTTATCAACAATACATCTATCCATGCATTAACTACTCCTCATTCTTCTCATTTTCTAGAAAGGGTCATCTTTATACTTCATAATAGTAGATCTGGTATTTGAAAACCCTGAAATGTATCCCTAAAAGCAACCATCATTCTCTCATATATCAGTGGGATAGCCTCTTTCTAGCTATTGGATATAATCTCATTGAAGTCACCAAACCATTCTATTGGAAGCACATATTTCTAATGTATATTTCTAATCGAGTCCCACATTATGAACTTGTCACATTGATCTACCCAAACATACATGCAATTGGTTCTATAACTGTCATGTCCCCTATTTTCCCATATAATGTAGTTGACATGGTTTAGGTAGTTATACCACTATTGATTTTCACATCCTACCGCCATATATGTATCCGCCATGGATGCCCTATACTTCCCAACCCCACCCTTTAATAAATCTACACCTCCTTTTAACACTCTCTTCCACTCTCCTATTAACCTTCACATCCATAAACACAGCCTCCTTGGGACCCTCCCTACATCACCATTGTTGGAGGGTCCTTATTGTTTAAGGTATCCCAAAACCTTACAATTCTAAGATAATATTTACATTCTTATTTGTGGATAGGGTCCACCCCCTTCTCCACTACTCATTTAAAGTACACAATACAGTTTTCAAATTTTATTCCCCCCTGCATGTTAGTAACTTTTTTTCTTCTCTCTTCTTCCCATTCCCTTCACTTATTTATTCTTGATGCATCTTTATCCCCACCTCTAGAAGTGATCATGCCACTCTGCAACTCCCTCCTTCTATTTCCTCAAGATTCCAAATTACACTGGCACATTTTCCCCTCTACTTATGTACTTGTGGTTCAACTTGTCCTTCGGGCCTATGTAGAAGTCAAGCATCATAACCACTTGCACAATTGCCTTATGAAGTACCATTACATTATGTATGTTATTTTCTAGCTTATTAGAGTCTTGTTCCCTTGTCCATCCTCGTCTTTACCTTGCTGGTGGATTGATATCCTCAGTCATGTGGATAAGCCTAGGGTTTGAGAACACTTCCCTAGAATGCCATCCCTTTCTACAATGGACATCACTTCCTTGTCTGGCCTTTGTTCAACTATCTTATCAGTTGTCAATGATTCCATTGCATTACTCGCTAAGCTTTCTGTATCATCCTCAGCCTTTTGAACCTTCCATTCTTTCTTGTCCCATGAGTTAAGGATTCTTTTAACTCCCTACTCTTCCTTCTTCTATCATGACTCTACACCATTCTACTCCCTTGTACACCATACCATTTCTTGCCCGAAGAGGAGCTAAATTGCTGTTCAATGCCCAAAACCTTACTTCAAGGTGATATTTTTGAAAGGTCCTTTTCCCTAGAGTTATTTTTTAATTTTTGTTCTATTTACTCTTTCCAATTACACACATATCCACACTCATAATAATCTCCCAATTATTTTTCCTAGTCTTCTTCCATCTAGAAATGCCTATCTATATGACCAATTAAGCTAAAGTGACAATGTTTTGCTAATCTCTCGTATTTGAATTACGTTTGAAGCATCTTTCCCATTTTTTCTTGAATGTATTGTTGCTTCTTGATGAATTTGTTAATGTCCATGACCAACTTCTACTTCCAAAAGCTATCCTAGCCATAATTACCCTGCTCCATCTCCAAAACCTCCCCATCCCTATTCACAACACCCTTGACTATACTCGTACTTTGGTAGCCCATTAAAAGATCATAAATACATATGTGGATGGGTTTTGTATTAATTATGATCTCATATGATTCCTCTTTGTCCAAGATATGATGGAACAAAAGTAGATTTCCTTCAAAACTTCACAATGTCCCCTAAACCACTTGCTTGCAATTCTTCCATGATTGAATTAAATGACAAGAGTATACTCACTATCTTTTAAATAATTACCTTTTATGGGAGGCCCCATACTAGTGTCATGGTCTGCATGAAAGTGTTGAATTGAAATTTATTATATAAACCACTAGACAATGACATGCATTGTAGGGGACATAGACAACATAGTGGTGGTTCCACCTGGGTGCGTGCTCCCCACTACCATGTATAAATTATTCTTTTTATTCAAACTAGTAGGACCTACCCGTGAAACATGCATATGCTTCATTTGGGTGTGTAAAACTTTTTAAAATAAAATCTAAATGTATTTTGAATACATTAAAGTCACTTGATATGCCAATGTAGTGGCACCTGAGTCGTAAGATTGATGTCATATGACCAAGAGGTCACACGTTTGAAAGCGCTTGACAATCAGGATGAATGAATTGCCATTTTTTTTTAAAATGTCACTTGACATATTTTTTGTACATTTTTTTGTAAATGTATAAGCAATACACAAAGTAACAAAGTATCTATAAACAACAAATATTGAAATATATATTACAAATACATGAGAAATACATAAAATATGAGAATACTAAAAGAAACATTTTCTAAGTTCAAGATCTAGTACTTGATATTTTATCTATTATTACTATTTTCATTTATTTGTGTTCATTGTTATAAAGAATACACATAGTAACATGAAGTGTTTTTAAGAAATTGAAAGTTGTTAAAATATTTTGGATAGATATTCTAATTCAAATTTTCTTTGAATTTATTAGATATTGGTAAATACTTAGATATAAGATCTTGGAAACAAGAAATAAGTTTCAAGTGTGCCTTTCCTAATGGGATGGGAAATAATAGGATATTGTTGATTATGTAATTATAATAGAAATATTGATGACTTCCAAACTATATGTGTGATAATGTTTTTTTAACTAATTTAAAATGAATATTTATGTGATTTTATTATAAACTACATAGTTTCAACTTTGACTTTTATCCATGGCCAAAAAGATGCATGTTGCTTTGGTATAGTTTTATCAAGTATAAAAGTTGAGAAACCAATCTATTGTCATATAAGGAGAAGAAACATGATAAATATTTACAACATTAAATACATATATAAGGCATTACTTGCAAAATATATGAAACAAAATATATGAGTATTAATAAGTTCTTCCGATCAGATTTAGATGTAATATGGACTTCATTTTCTTGGTAGTTAAACACTTCTCATCAAATATATCTATAATCCATTCCTTATAGCATAAATAATATTTATAAAGGTTAACATAATTACTCTTCATATATACATGGCATTATACTGATAATATATGTGTTGTTTATAATAAGAAAGAATATGAAGAGTTTCTATATTTTATATAAAATAATTTTTTATTGGGTGATGGTAGGTAACATAATTACAAAATTCTTTTAAGGGGGTATTGACTAACTCTAATGAAGGCATGTGGATTTTTGTGAATTGTGATTAAATGATGCCATAATGATTGTCTTAGGCAACATACTCTTATGATTGAATGTATGTTTTATCTTTGCATGATATTGGAAAGGGAATGCAATATTATGATTAAGCGTAAGATTGAAGTTCATCTATGTTTGTAATTCAAAAAGGATTTCACTATCATGTCTAACCATAACAAAATTACATAGATACTATGTGCTATCAATTTGTACAGATCATCAGCAGTCCCTTGTATCAATAACATAGTGGATCTAGACAAGGTTTGAAACAAGCAAAAATATACATATTCAACACCAATTGATGACGTATTGTGTTTCATGCATCATGTTCAATTGCCTTTTAAGAACATAGAGCATTCCAATGGAGTCCACCACATTTTTCTTTATCTAAGATGCGGAGGAAGCCCTATTCCTCCTTTAATAGTAGTTCCATCTAACCTGGCTTTGACCACCCTTATGGAATCACACACTCTTGATGCAAATGATAATGGGTTGGGCTCCTTAAGCACAAAAAATTTTCCATTTTTGTTGCTCTCAACAATCTCTCCCCTGTTAAGAAAACATTCTTATTGACTATCATATCAAGAAGATTAAATGAATCAAGGTGGAAGCAACAAATGTGTTATTAAAAAAAACAATATGTGCTAGATGATTCCTGAGTTGTAGCTGGGTAAAATGATTTGACATGTGGTGGCAACGTACCCCATTATTACCATTGAGTGACTTATTTATAGAGAAAATGTGCTCTTATGTTTGTATATCCGTCAATGCCTGCTTTCAAAGGCCATCTAGAGGAATCATTGTGAAGCACAAAGGGTTTTGCTTTGTGTTGTCCTAGAGAAAAGGGAGACTATATGTTCTTGGGATGAACACATAATATGATGCAATAAAAGAGAGTTTGACATTTAGATGAAGAAGGAAAATTGATAGTTAGATGAAAAGTACATACGTGTTGTACATGGTTTAAGATGAAATGTAAGAAGATCTAAGAAGTTGTAAGAACAACTGTATCAGGTCCTAGACTAATATAGATATATAACAAAAATGTTGTGTTGTGATAAAGTAAGTTGCTTATAGGATTAGAGAGGCTGTAAGAGGTTTACATTCTGAAGGAGAAAAAAAATATTGAGTGGTGAACTTGATGACGCTTGAATGTTATTGTGTAGATGACATGAATGTTGTAGTGGTATTACATGCAAATGATGAAGTCCATTTGTACATTATGCAGATGATGTGGTCATCATAATTAAGTTGTATATAGGGACGATTCACTTGATATAGAAGGCATCATACTCCTGTACCCTGGTCTCCTTGATTATTTTAAGATGCCAAATCTTAAAGATAGAAAATGATTACTTACTGATAACACCCATTTTATGGATGCTAGAGCTTATATTTTACTATCAAAACAACCTCCAAACCTGACTTCCTCTTCGTTTTATCTTATTTGTTGTATAAGAAATAATGCTTACTATGCTTCTGATAACATTTCCTATCTTTTATAGAGTTTGTCTTATTTTTCCATCAAAAAGAGTATTAACGGGTCCTTCAGGCCCATCAACAATGAAGCACCCATCCCGACCCAGTAAGCAGCGCGAGACGACACACCCTTTACCCACCACAGTCACTACCTGATACTAACAGCAACCCGACGCGGGTGTGTCACGTCGAAGCTTTGACAGATAGCTCTTTACCTGACAAGGTGCCTTGCCCGCCATGGTCCTCCCAGCCGACAAAGTCGGTTGCACGATACGGCTACCCCTCAGTGCAGTAGTCCGCCAAAGTGCCTACCCAACACGACAACACAATTTACTCACAACCCGGCACGCGACGACCCTTTCTAGGCATTCCAGGTGACATACGTGTCAGAACCCTATGAGAGCTAACTCTTAGAGCACATGAGATAGTGCGTCGAGTTCTAGAGTCAGCCGGGTGATACTAGGTGAGTACACCCCCAACCCGAGAGGGACGGGAGGAGTTCACTTAGAACCTGATCTGGTAGTAGCAAGTAGCGTGACACGACCTTCAAGGCTACTTCAACATATCGGGTCTCTAGCTGGGCTTCAACATGAGATAGCTCACCCATCTATACCCAACATGAGGAACCTGAGAACCTAAGATAAAGATAACTCGATACATGTCCTAACACGACATGATACCCAACCCGATATGGCCTACCCGTCATGGCTGCAGCCCGAGAGGACCATATTGGGTAGGGAGTCCTTTCTCGATATGCCCCTTATCCATCACGGTTCATGACCCGACACGGTCGTATCTCGATAGGGCTCCTACCCGGTACCGGGTTAGCGTTATCTTAAGGGTCTAATGCTATGTATATCGATCTCCTATATCAAGGAGGCCGTTACTTTTCTTCCCTTTTTCATCACTTTACTTTCATTTACTACTACATTGTGACTGAACATTTATCTCTTTATGGTTATTAGAATCTATGGAGTTTATCTCATGTTGTTCTGTGTATGGTTCCTTTTTGTTGGATGATTTCTTTATAGCATCTACGTTCTAGTCTCTTCTGTTTGGATCACACTTTTGACTAGATATTGAATCATGTTTCTCATTTTGACTCCCTTGAGAGAGGGACATCATAAAATCTAGATCTTGGTCTGATTCAAGTGTACAAGAGTACCGAGAATCAGGGTTTCCCCAGCCTATCTTTCCGCTCCAGTCTATGCCTGCTCCTCGAGAGAGGGATTTAGTGCATGATTAGTGGCACCTTCTTTGAGAGAAGAGGGTGCATGATGTACACCACTGCCACTTGTTATGTTTAATTTTTCCTCCTTCATGCTATACGCTAAGAAAAATTTTATCTCCCCATCTTTCCTTTATCTAAAAACCTCCATAAAAACTGCTAAACCCTTAAAATTTTAATCCTTTTGGTAACTCCTCTTGGAGATAGGCTTTCTGTTTGATTCTTTCTCACTGCATCAACCCTTTTCCTTTGACTTTCTGATGTGCTTAGACAAGTAAAACTTGAGTTCTGAAGCACCATTCTTCCAATCCATGTGTTCGACCCCGAACTACTTCGACCCTGTGCTAGTTGCAGGAGTCTTAAACATTCGGGTACTACAAATTTCTAAAGTCCAATGACCTAGACATGTCTCCATTCTTGGACCCATGTTTATGGCTTGTCAACTTTTTGGTTCCATTTCCAGGGATAGGCAATGAATACCGTTTGAGTTTTACTTGCACTTTGCTAAAAACTTTGTACATATGCATATAATACTGCAAATATTTACTGCACATAGTTTATACAACACACTAATACTTTTACACTTTTCTTTCTTTCCAAGTACTACTTCACCTCATCGACCCCTCCTGTGTTTAACAAACCATGGCTGAGAAACCTCCTGAGGCTCGTTCTCTACGCTCTTTTGGTCAAGTCATGGCAAACAAAGAAAGGAATCCGGTAGTGGAGCAACCACTCAATGTTGCCAACTTTGAGGTGAAGCCTGTTTTCCTCTAGTTGCTGCAGCACAACCGGTTCGGCGGGAACACTATTGAAGAGAACCCATACAACCACCTTACAACATTCAAGAGGACTTGAAATACTTTTAATATCAACAGAGTTCCAATCCCACATCTACATCTAATGCTTCCCTTTCTCTCTAAAAGACAAAGCGTTGGAGTGGTATACAAGTCTACAAGATGGGAGCCTTCCCAATTGGGAACATCTAGCCAACATGTTTATCGCCAAGTTCTTCCCTATAGAAAGGACGGTCAAGTGCCAAAACAAGATAACGAGGTACTCACATAAAGCCTCAGAGAACCTGCATGAGACCTGGGAGAGGTTTCAAAGTTATCAGAGTGAGTGCCCACACCATGGTTTTTCTGAGCCCAAGTTGATCACTACTTTCTATAATGGGGTGTGTGCCGCAAAAAATGAGTATGACAAAGAGTCCATGAGCCACACCACTCCTAGAGAATCGAAGGCGATGGAGGCACTAGCGGCTAAGTTGGACAAGATAGTGACTGTCATCCCTGAAGGAGCAGGGATATAAAGGAAAAGTCCAATAGGAGGTAGTAAGGAGTTGTGTCACTTGTGGAGAGCCAGATCACCTATCCGACTTCTGTCCACACACAGTCTCTCAAGGTGAACCTGGTGAAGACATCACAGAGAATGTAAGATACATCCAGTATTGCCCCCCCGATCACCCTGGTTTTTCATATGGGAACACCAGCGCGGCTGAGAATTCTCTGGTAGGTGGAACTTCCTCGAGAGGACTGCCGAATCAGCAATGCCAAGTAGGGTTCCCGTAGCATAGAAGTTTTTAACAGAATTAGCCATAATGAATGTCAATGATGACAGAGTTGATGTCTTTTGCTAAGAAGCAAAATGATATGAATGAAAAGTTGCATAAAAGTTCCGTGGACGGCACAACCTTTCTTAAGTTGATGCAACAATAGATGGGAGGTTTTTCTCCTATGATAGGAGAGCTCCAACAGCACAACAAGCAGATTGACTAGCAGATGGCCAGCCTAGCCCAGAGTATCAATCACCAAGTAGGGTGTTTCCCCTCCAGTACCGAAGTAAATCCGTGTGGGAATGAAACTGTAAAGATGGCCATTTTAAGGTCAGGAACCGTGGTACAACCATCTATTGAGAAGAGAGCAACAACGGTGACAACACCAGCTAAGGATGTTAACCCCGAGGAAGCGAAATAAGTACCCACAAAGTCGAAGAAAGTGACAAAAGAAAAAGTCGACGACATTCCTTCTGAGGAGCGTCCGGACAAATATGCACCTCGCATACCTAAACCGCATAAGTTGGTAAAGGCACAATTGAAGAAGAGGTACGAGAAGTTCTTGGCTGCAGTAAAGAAGTTACACCTCAACATCCCATTCTTGGATGCTATCGAGGAGATGCCCACATACGCAAAGTTCCTGAAAGACCTGATCTCGAGAAAGAAAAGAGGCAAATACGTTGAAACTGCGAAACTAGCACATATGTCCAACTCTTTTGTCAAGGCGAATATGCCTTCTAAGAAGAGAGATCCTAGGGCTTTTGTCATCCCCTTCTAGGTTGGGGATAACATAACCCGCAAAGGTCTGGTGGACCTGGGGGCAAGTATCAGTCTGATGCCCTCGTCCCTTGCAAAAAGGTTAAGACTCACCGATATGGTGAGCACCAATATGACAATTCAGCTAGAGGATCACACCATCACCAGACCAGTTGGAGTGGTCGAAGACATGCCCATTAGAGTTTGGTAGTTCTTTATACCCTGTGATATCATTTTGATCGACACCATGGAAGACTCTAGCTGTCCCATTATCTTTGGGCAACCCTTCCTTACAACTGGTAGAACACTAATTGACGTGGAGGCAGGTATGATAACAATCAGAGTTGGAGGAGAGCACATCGCCTTCAACATCTACGATTGCATGAAATCCCCCTCATTCTTTGAGTCGTCATATTTCTTCAAAAGCTATCAATAACTGTACAATGAGGTAAGGGAAGAAAAAGCTATGGTAGACCCACTGATGCACGCCTTAGCTGGCGAGGCACAAGTGGTCGAGGATCTAGAAGTGAAGGAACTGCTGGCATTTCTAGAAGTAGAAGTGCCAGTGGAAATAATGATATATGCTACCCTATGGAGTGATCCTGCCAAAGAACAAGAAGAGAAGACCCCGCCCAAGTTGAAGGTTCTTCCAAGAGGTTTGGAATACCATTTTTTGGATGAAGAAAAGATGAATCCAGTAATCATCAACTCAGAGCTGACTGACGGTCAGAAAGAATAGCTGCTCGAGGAATTGAAGCTATGGAGAAAAGCCCTAGGTTACTCGATTGGAGACCTAAAGGGGGATCAACCTTCTCTGTGTATGCATAAGATCCACTTGGAATAAAATTCCAACCCTTATTCCCAGCCGCAACGGAAGTTGAACGAGAAGCTGAGAGAAGTGGTCATGAAAGAGGTTGTGAAGCTATGTGACACTGACATCATTTACGCCATTAGAGACAACACATGGGTGAGTCCCAAAGAAGGGAGGCATAACGCTAATCCGGGGAGATAATTGAATCGAGGTTGCTACCAAGACTGTCACCGGTTGGTGGATGTGTATAGATTACCGAAAGCTCAACACCGCCACTCGCAAGGACCATTTCCCTCACCCCTTTATCGACCATATGCTTGAACGCCTGGCCCACCATTCTTACTTTTACTGGCTAGATGGTTATCTGGGTTTCTATCAGATCCCCATTAACCTAGATGATTAAAAGAAGACTATCTTCATGTGCATGTATGGTACGTTTGCTTTTAGAAGAATGCCCTTTGGGCTCTACAATGCACCCACAACTTTTCAACAGTGCATGAATGCCATTTTCACGGACTTCTTGGAAGATAAGATGGAAATCATTATGGATGACTTCAGTGTTTATGGTAGCTCTTTCGATGATTGCCTAAATAACCTATCTTTGGTAATGAGGAGATGTGAAGAGTAGAGTCTCACCCTTAATTGGGAGAAGTGCCATTTTATGTTGCAGGAAGGGATAATTCTGGGACATAAGGTGTCCAGTAAATGCATTGAAGTTGACCAATCTAAGGTGGAGGCGTTAGACAAGCTTCCTCCACCCATGTCTGTTACAGGAGTCAGATGTTTCTTGGGTCATGTTGGTTACTACCAAAGGTTTATCAAGGACTTCTCGAAGATTGCAAAGCCCCTGTCAAATCTGTTGATGAAGGACGTGAAATTTGATTTCACATATGAGTGATGCTTTGGTCTCCACACCCATTCTCCAATCCCTTGACTAGAATCTTCCCTTCGAGCTTATGTGTGATGCCAATGATTTTTCCATAGGCGCAGTCCTTGGGCAAAAGAAAGATAAGAAGCACCATGTGATCTTCTATGCCAGTAAAATGCTAGATGAAGCACAAATGAATTACCCCACCACTGAGAAATAAATGCTAGAAATTGTCTTTGCATTTGATAAGTTTCGATCTTACCTCATGGGTTCTAAAGTGGTTATTCATACCGACCATGGGGCTACCAAGTACTTGATGCAAAAGAAAGATGCTAAGCCTAGGCTGTTACGCTGGGCATTGCTAATATAGGAGTTTGATCATGAGATAATAGACAAGAAAGGTTCTGAGAATGTGGTCGCCGACCACCTATCAAGGATTAGGGCGGTAGATGACCACCCACTACCAATCAATGAAAGTTATGCAGATGAAGCTATGTACGTTGCCCAAGTGGCCAATCCTGAAAGGCCTTGCTACGCCAATTTCTGTAACTATCTAGCCTGCAAACAACTACCCCCAAAAATGTCCTACAATCAGAAAAAGAAATTCTTCTCCGATCTAAAGAACTATTACTGGGATGACCCTCTGTTGTTCAGGCATTGTGTTGATGGCTTATACATGAGATGTATACCTGAAGATGAAGCCCCAAAGATCTTGTTCGAGTGTCATTCCTCTCCCTATGGAGGACACATGGGTGCTGAAAGAACCGCGACCAAGGTCCTTACGTCCAGCTTTATTGGCCAACCCTTTTCAAGGATTCTCATGCCTTTATCAAAGCCTGCAATGAGTGTCAAAGGACTGGGAATATCTCCCATAGAAATGAGATGCCCATGTCAGAATGGATTGAGATGGAAATATTTGATGTATGTGGGATAGACTACATGGGACCTTTCCCTTCATCCTACGGTTTCAAGTACATTCTGGTTGTGGTGGATTACGTTCCCAAGTGGGTAGAAGCCGTACCCAGCACCACCTATGATGCTAATGCAGTTATAAAGCTTTTTACAAAGATAATCTTTTCGAGGTTTGGAGTTCCAAGAACTGTTATTAGTGATGGTGGATCTCACTTTGCTGAGTGGCAATTTGAGTCACTTCTGCACATATATGGTATTCGACACAAAGTTGCCACCCCATACCACCCACAGACGTCTGGTCAAGTTGAAGTCTCTAACAAGGAAATCAAGAAGATCCTGGAGAAGACAGTTGGGACGTCTCACAAAGAGTGGTCAGCCAAGCTAGATGAAGCTCTCTGAGCATACATAACATCTTACAAGATTTCGCTCGGTACTACACCTTATCGTCTGATATACGGGAAAGCATGTCATCTACCTTTTGAGTTGGAGCACAAGGCATTCCGGGCCATTAAACATCTCAACATGGATCCGTCACTTGCTGGAAAGAAGATGTTCCTCCAGCTCCAAGAACTTGAAGAACTTAGGCTTCACACCTACAAGAATGCAAGAATCTACAAGACGAGGACAAAATTATGGCATGATTCTCACATGCGAAAGAAAATGTCAGGGAAGGTGACAAAGTTTTGTTGTTTAAATCTTCTATTCGACTTTTTCCAGGAAAACTACAGACTAGGTGGTCCAAACTGTTCATTGTAGCAAAGATATATCCATCAGGAATGTGGAGCTATATGACAAAGATGATCTAGCGAAGGTCTTCCCAGTCAACAAACACCGAGTAAAGAGGTTCTATGAAGATGAAGCTTTCATGAGGAGGTCTGAGATGCCTCTGGATGATGCTGAAGCTGCACCTACCGAAGAAGCATAGCGAGATTTGAAGACGTCGAGCTAATGATAGAAACCACAACACTCCTCGAGAGGCAGCCTGAGTTTTACTTTCCCTAGAATAGGATGTTATTTCCTTTTCCTACAAAGAACATTATGAACACTATCATTATAATAAGGCCCAAGTTTGTGCCCATGCCACGTGCACAAACTCTCTCATTTCCTGGGCCACCAATATAGTTTTATCGCCTTGGTGTGTAATACTATCTGAGGCTGAGGATTACTCTTAGGCCAGTGATGTTTTACACATCAAGCACCTTCTGAATTTTAGTTTTCCATACTTGATAAAGTTTTCTTTATGTTCATTGTTAACATGTCAGGCGTGCACAATATCTTACCCTTGTTTGGCATGCTTGAGTTCTTTGAAAATATGTCGCCCAAGCTAGGATGATGGGTATCACGCGACTCCTTATTTCAAGCTTACCCTATTTTTGCAAGGGCCTGACGGGCAAGTGTCACGCCCAGATCATATCACCTTTAGAGAGCGTGCCGGGCTGCCATTTCGCCCAGGCCATATCGTCTAGCGTGCATGCACTTGCAAAGATTAAACTGGTTTCCCAGAGATGTACCAGGAAAGTTTGTCGCCCAATGTGTACATCGCGTGTCGCGCACCACGTGCATTGCACAAACCTGTGTTACGTAAGGAGTGTGCTGAGGAAGGCATATCGGGTGACATGTCCTTACCGCCCAACACGTATGTCGCACCATGCATCGCCTTCTCGAAAGTTTCATGATGCAACATGATTAGATGAATTTTACTATGATTTGGAAGACGATTCACGTGCATGCGCGACACATGTCCCTAATTTTACCCTTTTAACCCCGCTCACAGACGAAAATATATAGTAGCTCGGGATTTACTATGTTGGGTTACCAAAGTTACCACTTTCACTCCTGTATCACGCAATCCTTTGCAAGCTAAGCTCCCGTGCCAGTTTCCAGCCTACCGACTTTTGTGTCATGCTCCCAATCTTCCTGCTCGACAAAGGTAAAACCTGTGACGCCCTACGTATCGCCCTGTCACATAACCATGTGTCACGCAGATCATATCGACCAACCTTATCGTGTTGTTTCCCATGTCAGGCACAACCCTTTAATGCGTGTCGAGTTTCTACTTATCGTGCCAAGCGTGATGAGTTTTCATATCATTTTGTTTTGTATCAGTCTTATGCATGTGCCGCGAGATACGCATATCACGTGACACGATGAACTACATGCCTTTGTCGGGCCCGACCTTATCACTCTGATTGCTTCATTGTGCTTCCATTCGTGTCGCGTGACACGAGAATCACGTGAGACAAAGCTTCACGCGTTTCTGACAGTTATCTTATCACTTAATGATGTTATCGTTCTTACGCCTAGCCGCATGACACCCATAGCACACGACACGTCTAGCAAGCATCCATACTGTGCAGACTCAGGTTTGTGGAGTTACTTGATACTGGTTTATTGGTAAAACCATATCACTCGGACCATACCGACTTCACATGTGCATCATTTTCACCTTCTGCCCGATATCATTTTCTTCTGAGTATCATTTGAAAAGTGTATCCGTTTTCTTGGTATTAGGTACTTACGTATCACGTGCCAGATTTCCATGAGTACACAACCCGATACTGGTTCTTGTGCGGTTCTTGGGCATATCGGGCAACACCCTTTGTTCTTACCTTCGGCCCGATATCAGGTAAATAGAGTTTTTGTCGAACAACTCTTTCTGACTTAATCTCTTTATCCAATCATTGCACAAAATGGAACGCACAAAGAAGACCGTTGTCCAAGTCGACAAACAAGGCCGGAGGATCAACCTTGAGGCCACGGCTGAAGCTACCACTGGGTAGAAATGCCCTAATCCAGAGACGGTTGGCCCCTCTGAGGCCGAGAAGCAGCCCAGGGTAGAAGCAACCCCATCCCCGACCACAACAGAGGAACCACAAATCCTGGCCCACTCACCAGGCCGGTTCATGCCCAGAGACGAGGATAACCAATGGCGTTACACCGAGTTGGTGGTAAAAGTCTACCGTCCAACTCGGTTCTGTAATCAAGCATCTTTCTGGTAGATTGGCATCTTCGACAGACTAGATAATGTCTTAGAAGCTTCCAGACTCCGAAAGATATGCTTCAACTACTCTGCCTCCTACACCGAGCTCACAAAGGAGTTCATCTCCTCCCAGACCAAGTTCCAAACAGAGCAGAGGAGAGAAAAAGGTTCGATGGAGCATACCGACTCTGGGGGAACCTCTATAACACCGAGAATGACATCTCAGAGAGACTGCTCAACAAGATATTCTCCTCCAATGAGACTGAGAGAGAGGTGCTCAATAATGGTTCCCGAATCACCGATGGCGATGGCTTTGACCCAGTCAGTCTTTGGAGGAAGCTGACAGACGAATCCTCCTTCAAATCAGGAAGCAAAGTGGAGGTAGTCCACTCATGCTTCTGGAGGATCGTGCATAAGATAGTGGCAAGCCTGCTCTTCAGCAAGTATGAGATGAACAATCTCTACACTAAAGAGTTGCACTTAATCTGGTACATGATGGAAGGAAAGCCGATCAACCTAGGTCACTTTTTGTTGAACCACCTCCATCCTATAAAGGATGCCATAAAGGAATACAATATGGGAGGGGTCGTCAACCTGATAGAGGCAGGGCTAGGGTACTTGAGGGAGCCACTCATCCTGTCGCGTACCTGGGGCGACGACAAGATCGACATCAAGTTCCTCACCCGGGCGAACATAATCTAGAAGGAAGGCATCCACCTCTTCTACAAGTTCATGAGGACAAACATCCTCCTACCCCTCCCACTCTGCATCAAATATGACATAGAGAAGCTAGTCTTCACTATGGTAGAGGTCCAAGCTCTGGCCGTAGATGCATCCAACGCTACCATGACAACCATAAAAAAAAGGATGGCCGCAACAGGGAGGCCCGCACCACTCGACGCTCGACAGGACAAATCATCAGTAGTCATCCTCGAAGACTCGCATGTCACCACGACCGCCGAGCCAACCGCAGGAGTCGCCAAACCGGTAGCTACTACACCGGTGGTCACCACTTCCACCATTGCTACTGTCACCATTGCCATCACCACCACCGAACTAGCCGAGGAAACCACAACGTTGCCTGCCACGGCTATAACAGAAGTGTCGACCATCGGGGAGGTCATCGACACCATCGAGGCTGCCACAACATTTATCGCCTCAGAAGCTACTGTGGAAGAAGCAATAGTCACAGCGCCTGAAGCTTCAGCTCTGCCAGAAATGGCAGAGACCTTGGTGCGGTTGGATGGCTCTCGCAACAACATAGAGGCATTTGTTGAGCTCTTAGAGGTAGAGCTCAGGTCTGTACAGCTGACCCCGACACCGCCACCCTCAACGCCAATGATCACTATGGAGGAGGAAGCCGAGAGACAGATGGTCGATCAACATCCACCTGCTCCGCAACCTTCTCCACAACCCCATGCTGAGGAGATGGAGGTAGTTGTAAAGGTGCGAACGCCTCATCCAGAGACCACACCCTCGCGTACTGTCCAGGTGGACTCGGCCCCGATAGACGATGAGTATTCATTGGTCCGTGCTGCTAACACAAGGAGCACCACTTGAAGCTAAAGTAGATCAGTGGCAGACCCCTCCTCGTTGGGGTAGGCCTTCAGCTTCAAATTCAAAAACTTGTGGGAGGTAATGACGCAATTTTACTGTGCGTATAAACGCAAGTGAACGCGTCGAAGTAATACAGGCCTTTGTGAGGCCCGAGTCGAACAGAGGGATACTCGGAATTGTTGGTGACTCCTACTAACTATTTGCGATCAGCTAAGCCGAATAACAAATTGAGGGTTGTTGTTAAAATTAAAATAAAATAAAAACGAAAATAAAACAAACGATCGATTAAATGTTAATTTAATCAATTCAAAAGGGTATCTTTAGGATTGCAGTTTCACCGCGGGTTTTCATTGTATTAAATTCTATATAATACTTCAATTTTATATCTCTATCCGGGTAGTAGCCTAAAAATAGAATTGCCCACTGTCGTGGTGCAATTCACTACCTAGGTCTAGGTCGGTTCCACCGTCGTAGTAACCTATACCCTAAACTAGGTGCATTATGAACGATCTCTCGGTATCCACCATTAATTTTACACCACCTTGGTCAAGGGATTTATCGATTAATGTAGATTTCATCTCTTTTCAGCCGTTAATCCTTCTTTCAAAGTGATTAAGGGCATTAAGTGATTATTATGGTGATCAAGCATAACAATATATGGAGAAAACGAAACTATACCATAGATTTAAGAGATAAAATATGAATTACTATTATAAAATTGTCATACAATGAATCCCCGGGCTACTCCCGGTCCTAAAGATGAAGGGGATTAGCCCCGCATGTTCATCTCACACAAGTACATGGTAGAAATAAGGGAAAACATGTGAAAAATGTGGAATAAAAGGGAAAACCCCTGAACGGAGAAGAACCGGTTGATCCTTTGTGTAGAACACGTGCTCTCCCGCCTTTCGGTGGTGAAATCCATCTTCTGCGGCGTACGAATCAACTGGTATGAGCTTCTAACCTCCGTTCTCCTTTCTACTCCTCCTCAGTACTTGTGCAATGGCTAATGCAATCCCCCCCACGTCTGGGCGGCCGTCATTAGGTATATCTCGGTCATTAGGTCACTAATTAACCGTAGCCGTCCGATTGAGATCATTAGGAAACCAACTCATATCTTACGGTGTCGATACCATCGACCCGCTATAGTAGCAGTCGCCCTTCTTTCCTTTCGTCCGAGTGCCTGATGTAGTCTCGATACCATCGACGCGGGTCGATGGTATCGACTTCCTGTAGGCGTCCGTTTTTTTCATTTTGCATCGCTGTAGCCTCCGTGCGTCGATGGTATCGACTTGGTGTCAATACTATCGACTGCTTCCTCGCCAGCAAGCTGATGGTATCTCGATACCATCAACATCCCTGTCGATAGTATCGACACTTTGCTGCTCCTTTCGGCTGGCAACCTGTGATCATGTGGATGGTATCGACTTCCGTCGATGGTATCGTTGGAAGCAAATACTCGTTTGTCCTAAAATTTAAACACAAGATCACATAAATGCACACAAATAATAATATTTTGACAATTAATGCTCAAAACGATGAAATAAAGGGGATTTGACATAAAATAGTAGCAAAGACCAAAGTGGATGAATTATGCCACATTAACCATAAAAATGACTAATAAAAGCATAAAACACTTATCAAACAGGTCTATAAATGCGACTCAAAATCATCGCATCAAACTCCCCTAAGCTTGAACGTTGCTCGCCCTCGAGCAACTAATCCTTAGAATAGAATTGCTAATGTCAACTGAAGAATAACACACCACAACCAACATCCCATATGACTCCCACCGGACATTCACATACTGGTCCTCTCTAACCACGGAACGGTAATTACCCTGAAGGCGACAATAATCATCCATAAAAGAAATTGACCTCAAAACTGATGAACACTATCACATAAGGTAGTTAGCATAATAAAACTCGCCGATTGAGACTTGGTGCATCTTCTGATCTCCTATACTACGTTGCTCGCCCTAACTACCATCTACATGGAAGCAGTTCTCCTGATATACTTTAGTGAGGAGAAATTCACGGTGGCCAACCAATCCGAGCAACGGGTGGATGAAGATGAGTGGTTAATGGAAGAAAGTGGAAGTATTACACAGTTTCAACATGCATAAAACAAAAATGTCCTAAATGATGCAAATGCACATGCAAAAATGCCCTAATGCCTAAAATTGGGTGGAATGATGCATGTACTAACCATCCATCTCAAAACGAAATGGACATCTATTTAAGCTACATCATGTACTCCATTATCTCAAAATGCAGGTGATATTATGTTCCTTTCTCCTTCTTATTCTTGTTGCTTCTACATAACTCTTTTTTTTCATTATGTAGATTTTCTTTCAAATTTTTTTTGTTTCTTTTTTTTTCAACCCTTTATGTCCATAATTGATAATGAATATGTTATCAGGCTTAGTTTTCTTCCTAATTCAGAAATTTGCACTATTTAGAAGGTATAGAACAATTTAATTCACCATTGGAGAAAAATTGAGATACATGATATACATTATGCATGAAAAATTATGACCGCAACTACATGGCATGCACCTAAAGGTACTGTGCATGTATCACTATTCTCATTTTTTTTCTTTCTTTGTATGCAAAACATATGGAAAAAGAATTAATGCAAGCCCTATCTACGTGCAATGCAGTCAAAGAGGTTAAAACTGTAAAATACTTCCAATTCTTGCGGTGGATTGTGAAAAGCGAAGAGGTGGAAAGATCACAAGACTAGGTGAGTGAACCTTAGAAAGATATTATGTGTCCCTCCTTACTGACCTGTGTAGTAGTTAAGAGATTTCTCTCTCCTACTTCCAATTAAAGTCACATTACCATTTGGTTAGTTTAGGCTCAAACAACCATTTCCGTCCACTTTCATGAATCATTAGGAGTAAAGTTGTGAATTGTTGTTTTAAAGTTGACAAAACCAATTATTTTCGTAGGATATGTGCCCAAGGTTAAACAAGACAAGCTTTCCAAACACACAAAAATTTTCAACTTCCCTTGATTTTCCCATGCACTATTGACGAGATGACACAACTTTATGACATCCACGATTACACTAGATAGCATGTGGATCCTATAAAAACTAAAATTGCAAGAAACAAATAACAAGAACAAAAACAATAAAGTGAAAAACTAAAAACAGTAAAAGATAAAGTTGTTCCAACTACCCCCCTAAGCTTGAATCTGACTATGGCCTCATAGTCAAAACCAAACTTAAAGATTGGAACAGTGATACCGGATCACTCTTGTGGTGGTGGAGGTGGGTACTGCGGAGCCGTGGGGTCCCAAGAAGGATACTCCCCCTGGAAGCTTGGATCAAACTGGGCCCTGGGTGGAGGTTGTGGATAACCTCCAAAATAATTTTGGCTCCAATAGTGGTCGTAGAAGGGCTCCTGCTGCGTCTCCATCCGATACAACTGATCATGTATCTGTTGTTGGTTGTCAAGGAGAAGATGCTCATTCTCAAACATCGCCCTCTGATTATCCAGTATCCGGTTCGTAGTGTCTTGAATACCGGTATACATTGCCATGTGTTGTTGCTGTGACTGCTGTATATCGTGCAACATAGTATACATGCCCTGCATGGAATAGACATCCTCGCTTGGCTGCGAGGGCGGTGGTGGTGGCGGAGTAGGCTGAGATGATGAAGATGCACCCGGATGCATCCGAGGATGCTTCCGTGGTGCCACTCGTGCTCGAAGAGGTGTGAATGCCTCCTCTTCCTCCTCAGCCGCGTCATCATTTCCGTCGTCGCCGCCTTCTTCATCAGAGTCTGCGATGGCTATGATTGGCCACCGAAAATGTTGTGCACCTTCGATGTTGAAAACAGGATCAGGAAGAGAACATTCTTGATATGCTTGATTTACGTGGAAATGTGCAAACGCCACACCATCCCGGAGAAGTAGCAGATTGGACTTGTGCAAATGCTGCAAGTTTACCTTGCTCCTAGTAGATAGAGGAGTGAGGGTATGGAAATTCAAGCCAAGGTATGAAGCCAGCTTGGTGATGAGCCCACCGAAGTGAATCAGCGCTTTCCTCGTACTCCTCTTCACGTCCAATACTCGTTGCAGAAAGAAAGCACCCCAGTTGCATTCTTGTTTCTTCAGGAGTTTATATAGAAAGAATAAGTCCGACCCCTGAAACTTGCTGAGGGCGAGATCACCCCGAGCAAAAACAGTGGAACTGAGCATCCGGTGCAAGACTCGGACGAAAGGGTGCTCGAAATCGGCTACCGCGGCATTGTGGTAGCTCACCGAATTTCCTTGCGGCACCATCACCAGCTCGACGAAGATTGCGTCATAGTCGGTGCGGTTGTTCGGCCGCCGGTAGTCGTACTGCAAATGGTTCCAGTTGAAGATCGCGTTGAATTGCCAGAGTGTCAGGGTGTAGTCGATGTTGAATAGCCGGAACGACACCCGGCCCTGGATCCACTCACGATTGGTAGCTACTATGTCGTTGGGCACGACACAGACGTCCAACGACGCCATGAATTCCGCCACCAATTCCTTGTACGTGGGACAGTCACCGAAGAACGGCTAGCCATCTTGGTGAAATTCTAGCTCGCCAGGCCTTATCGGTGTGTGACGGGCCTGCCCATTCAGAACATAGGCCAAGTTGGCCTCAAATCCGAGATCTTAGATCATCTCCCGGTCCACATACCGGGTGGGCTCTATCTTCCTCCTCATGATCTCCTCGTAGATCTTCTGGACCTCCGAGGAAGGATGGACAAGGCGGGGACGTGCAATCGATGATGGCAGTGGTGGCACGAATTCCGGCAGAGTCATGCGTGAGGAAGAAGCTCTGGTCACATTCACCATGTTGGCGACGAGAATTGGGGATTAGAAAGAGAGCTCGGTGAAGAATGGAGAGTTGAATCTCCGCTTGATGAAGACCTTCGCTCGTTGCTGCTCTTCTTCGGGCTTGGACGGCTTGGAGGAGTGCTCGACGCAAAGGGAGGAGATCGCTCTGAAGGTGTGACGTCAACTGACGTAATGAATCTCCTTAAATAGACTTGGCCGGCGCCACTGTTGGCCCGTCGATACCATCGACGCGGGTCGATGGTATCGACACTAGTTGATACTATCCGCCCCCATCACGAGTATTGACGGTTGTCGATGGCTGGATCTTGAAACCCGGATCGCTGACGTGTCGATACCATCGACGCGGGTCGATGGTATCGACTCTTCACCCGGATCGATGACCTGGCTGCTGCGATTGCCAAAGATTTGTTCGCGCGGATCGATGACGTGGATGGTCGATACCATCAACGCGGGTTGATAGTATTGACTATCCTGATTAGGGTAAATCCTCGCGAGACCGGCCGCCGCCTTTTTCACTTGGTAGTGTCGATAACATCGACACACCCGTCTATGGTATCGACTTTACTGAGTCAATTTCTTCTGTATATCTTCAGAGATATCGATGGTATTGACTGGCCTGTCGATACCATCGACATTTATTATTCGATCTGCCTGTAGGTCTGTCGATACCATCGATGAGGCCGTCGATGGTATCGACACAGTGCGAAATCTGCAGTCGTCAATCTGTTCCATGGTTGATACCATCGACCAGTTTGTCGATAGTATCGAATCTGCCCCAGCCTGCACAAAGAACACACCGATCACGGTATCATTTTTACATGAAAAACTAAGTAAAAACAAATTAAACTATGAATGTAAATGAACTAAACTAAGGTACCAATGGTTGGGTTGCCTCCCAACAAGCGCCCTTATTTAACGTCTTAGGCTAGATTGCTTTCGGCACCTCATGCATCCGGAACGGTAATGAGTTTGACCTCATTCACCATCCTCTTGTAGTTCTCACCAAAATAGAGCACTACAACAAAAGTCATTTTCGGCGGCATATTTTCACGACAGTTTAATATTAGCATGCCGATAAAAAAATTCCCATTGACAGGTGTGTCTTTCTCACTCCTGATTTTCCCACACGCACACCACGTTTAACGCGGCAACACACCTCGGCCATTTCACCCTAAAGGAAAACTGCCGTGATACTTTTCCCCAAAATCATACCCGCCCAGGACTATACTTTATCGCGGCGTGCACTGGCGATCGACAGACTCATGTTTCTTCTCCCCTTCTTCTTACAAAATTAGGAAACAAGATGGTCACTTTATGGATCAATCGAGGCCAGAATATCATGATGGTGTTTAAGGAGGATCGAGCCGTGATACATCGGCATCGGCTGGAGGTAACACCAGAATTTACCATTAAACAAGGTTGCAAGTTCTTCTATTACCTTCTCTCCCGTGCTTTTTTACCTCTCCTTGTCAGAACGTGGGTAAATGACTATATTGCTCGCTAGAACCCAGTGCTCACATATACTCGATTGGAGGAGCGCTCACCTACTCGATCACTTCTACATATGGTTTTGGGTGTTACTGAATGAGGCCAACTATTTGGTTAATTAAAAAGTCCATCGTTATAGCAGGTACCAGCATGAACTCGTGTTGTTGACCATTACATTCTAATATCCCAAAACATTTATCATACATTATTCATACCAAATCATAGTTTTAGTCGAGAAAGGATTTCACTTTTTTCTTTCCCCAATTCTCTTCGTAAACAAAACCCTTTAACAGAGTAATGATTTATTTTTGTTTATTCATTTTTTTCTAGGAAGGGAGGTGGGAAATCCCGTTGATTGTTTGGATATGTCTCTTCTAGAAGAAGATTTTGTAGAACAAGAAGGTACAATATGTTGATTTCTATTGCAATCGATTGCTTTGAATATGCTTTTATCTTAAATAAAATGCATTGAATCTCCTCCTCCTTGTTTGTCTAGTTAAAGTTCATTATTTCGGAGCACAATTCTTATGACTTTATTTTATTAAGTATTTGATAGATTAATGTCAATCTTTCATTGTTTGGTTTGGTTTAACCGGAACTGATTTTAATTTTATTATGTGGGAAAGGAGATCTCGCTTACCCCATATAAAATGGGAAGACTCAAACTACTAACATCACATCTCAATGAAATCAGTTCACAAGGCTTACATTATATATAAAATTTATGGTTCATATATTTTATTGATATATGAATGAAATATATACGAAGCTTATTTCTGTAAAGTCATGCCCATGTGACAAGGTAATAAACTAGATCCTATCAATTCGAAACATGATGTAAAACTTGTTGGTACTATTTGGAATATGAGTAAAATAAAATAAAATACAAGTAATGAATATGATTGACGAATACAAAAAATGCATATCAGGGGACTGGTATATTTATTTTCTAAACTTTAAGAAGCGTGATTTTACATGGAAAAGAATGTGTCAAATGTTAATTGGTATTTTTTTCCTTCAAACTATAATATTGTTTGACTAGAGTTACCTAGATATACTACATTGATGTCAGTTTCGAATGGGACTAGAAAAAAGTATGGTGATTATTTTGCTCGTGACTCTATATATCATTGAATATGAATGCATAGTGTTGATCCTTTTCTTTATGCGTTGTGTTGATCCTTTTCTTTATTATTTTGTATAGGGTGACTACTTTTCCAACTCCTTCATGTTGCTTACTACCCTTTTCACTGAATATGGGATGTTACATCTTTCATTAAGACCTCACTAGTAGACTTTCTGTGGGTTCCTCTATCATGTGTTCCATAGTTTCTTCTTTCTTGCTATTTAGACTTATTTGCATAACTTAACTAATGTTTATATTCTTATATTTGTTGGAGTCATCGGTGTTGCCAAAATCTATAAACTTGCCTCTAGGTCTGAATTTTTACTCTTTTATATAGTTCTGTATTGTCTTTGTTTATCTTAATGAGATATATTTCTAGTCTGAACAATCATCATGTCTCATTTGTTGAAACATTCACTAAAACAAACCTTGATTTTGACGGCATTTGCAGAATTTTTAAAATTAGATGCCACAAACTAAATTTCTTACCCATTCAAGGTGCACACGCAATGCCCGCGAGAAGCACCCTCCCACGCACACGCCCCCCAACCCCACCCCACCCACACGATCTATTTTTGAGAGAAAAAGGGAAAATGCAGGTGACAGACGGGATGTGCTCCTGATCTCCTCCCGTCTCTGGTCACGCTGCTCCACCTTCTACTTCTCCTCCCACCGATTTCATCACCGGTGTTGATCTCCTTCCGTTCTAGGTAACACCGCTCTGACTACTCTCCTCTCAATGATTCCATCACTAGAGACGGAAATGACTCGCCGCCTGTGCTTCAGAACTGTTTCTGTCCTAGGTCACACCACTCTGCGCCTTCTCTCCTCTCAACACGTTCATCACCGGAGAGGTGAAGACTGAAATGTTCCCGCCCTTCACCCTAATTGTGCCTTCTCCTGGTTGGTGATGCTGAAGTTGTAGCAATTCTTTAACTGATAGGCACACCCAATTCCCTGGCTGCATGCGTGTTGTTGATCTCCTCACTGACGACAACATGCCTTGGATGTTCACTGGCTAGAGGCATGCTTGATATCCTGGCTGGTTGTGCTCTTGATCCTCTAACTGACGACGCTCTTGATCCTCTCATGGATATCGTTCTTGATCCCAATTCGTAGCGCTCCTAATTCCCCCTACTGGTAATGTTCTGCATATCCCTATGTAGGAGGCGCTTGGTTGACAACGCTCTTGATTTCCCTTGATTTTGTATTGCAGCTCACATTTGACAGGCTTGGGTGAGCTCTACATTTTTCCTTCTAAAAAGATATGAATTGGTTAAAAAGCCCTTCATATTTGTTTTCTTGTGCGTCAATATGCATCCTCTCTTACGATGTATGTAACAAGCTAAAGACTATGCTCATCCTCATTTTCCATACATGAACGAAATGCTCTAATGATTGCGGAGACATACTGTGATTTTTGTTCTTGGATTTCATTAGAAGGCACATGTTTTTGAGAAATTATAAACAGGTGTGCCATCTATATTGTTGTGTGTGTACCTATACTGTAATACGGAACAAAATGCATTCTGATTTTAAACCATTAAAACAAATTTAATATAACCAGCACTAATTTCTAACTATTTTTAGCAGTTGCTAGAATTTTCTTATCTGGAAAGCACTTTAGGACTATGAAGTGTATGCCCCTTATCAGTTACTAATAAGCACCAACCGTTCAATATTTTGTAGGGGCTGCTAATAATATCATATAAGATACAAGTCCAATTTTTGTGTGGCTAATATGACTTTCTGTTATAAGATATGCAGTGCGAATTCCTTACAATTTTGATGGATACAAATTGATACCAAGGATTCCTTTCTAGTTTCCATGAATATCAAAATAAAATAAAGTTAGTAGCTATTTTAAATCAGAGGCGTCAAACTGCTAGCGCAACCTTAGTTATTCTTACGAACAAAAATATTCAAGAAGCTATGGACCGACAACAACTAAAACCATAGCTAGGATCCTAGGTGCTATATCATACATTTGAAACAGAATGTGTATAACATACCATTTATGCATGAATCATCTAGGCACACAACCTTTTCAATTTCAAATTTGATGAATGAACTCAGACAGGCGTCAAAGTTGTTGAAGAAGGTTCCTATAGCTCAACTCATTCTGCAGCTTGGGCCTTGGTATACCCCTTTTAACTCAATTTGAGTTGTATTAAATTAGCATACATATGCATTAGATCAATGTAAGATCATTTTAATGTTAGAATCATTCAATTGGGTCCAGTTTAGGTCAAGCTAGGTTTTTTTACTCACCCTAGGTGACACGACTTTTCCGTGCGTAGAACGCAAGTGTACGCGTCAATGTAATATAGGCCTTTGTGAGGCCCGAGTTGAACTCAGGGGCACTGAATTATCGGAGACTACTACTAACTACTCGCAATCAGCTAGACCGGTTAAGAAGTTGGAAGTTGTTGTAAAATTAAAAGAAAATGAAATAAAACAAAACAAAACAATCGATTAAAGGTTTAGTTTAATCAATTCAAGTGGGAATCTTTAGTATTGCGGTTTCACCGCGGGTTATCATTGTATGAATTTCTATATAGTCACACTGATTTATCTCTCTATCCGGGTAGTGGCCTGTAATCAGAATTGTCCACTGTCGTGGTACAATTCACTACCTATGTCTAGGTCGGTTCCACCGTCGTAGTAACCTATACCCTAAACTAGGTGCATTAGAAACGACCTATGGGTATCCACCATTAACGTGACACCACCTTGTTCAAGGGATTTGTTAATTAATGTGAATTTCGTCTCTTTTCAACCGTTAATTCTTCTTTTAAAGTAATTAAGGGCATTAGATTATTATTATAGTGATCAAGCATAACAATACAATTGAGAAAACGAAATCATACCACGGATTTAAGAGATAAATGATGAATTACTATGAGAAAATTGTCATACAATGATTCTCCGGGCTACTCCCGGTCCTAAAGATAAAGGGGATTAGCCCCGCATGTTCATCTCAGAGCAAAACATGGTAGAGAAAAGGGGAAACATGGAGAAAAACGTGATTGAGTGGTGAAACCCATGAACAGAGAAGATCCAAGCGGTCCTTGGCATAGAACACGCGATCTCCAGCCTTTCGGCAGTGGAAAACGTCTTCTTCGGCGTCCGGAACGGCTGGGGCGTCTTTCTGGGCTCCGTTCTTCTCTCCACACCTTCTCGGGACGTGTGCAGCGGATAATGACGTGATGGATTGCTCTTGTCCGCCGTCATTAGGTATAATCACCGAGTTAGGTCGCCAAAATATCACAACCGTTGGATTTAGATCAATCTGAAACCAACTTGTATCTGACGGTGTCGATACCAATGACGCGAGTCGATGGTATCGACTCGGCGCGATATGGTATCGACTCTGCGCGGTATCGGCTGATCTTCCTTTCTTTTCTTTGTCGCGACTGATGCTAACTCGATACCATCGATGAGGGTCGATGGTATCGACTCTCTTAGGTGTCGCTTTTGTCTTTTTCCGTCGCTGAAACTCTAGGGTCGATAGTATCGACTTCAAGGTCGATAGTATCGACTGTCTTCTCGCCAGCAACCTGATGGTACGTCGCTACCATCGACTTCACCGTCGATGGTATCGACTCTGTGCTGCTCCTTGCGACTGGCAACCTGTGCTTGTGTCGATGGTATCGACCACTGTCGATGGTATCGACAGTAGAAGATACTCGTTTTTCCTGAAATTACAATACAAAACCACATAAGCCAAAATAAAACATATTATTGTAATCATTTATGCTCATAGACCAAAGTAAATGAATCATGCAATATTAACCACCAATATGACCAATAACTGCATAAAACACAAGTAAAATATGTCTATAAATGCGACTCAAAATCATCGCATCACTAGGTATGACTTTACAACATAAAAGGTTCAAATGAGGTAGATTTGTGGAATTTAGGCCTAATTTTTCTCTATCAATGTCTGATTAGGCAGAATTATGTTTATTTTTTCTCGAGTTAGGTCTTATTATGGCAAAGTAGGGCAAATTTATTTAATTAGATCAAAATTTAGCTAAATTAGGGCATGCCATTTCTCATTTAGGTCATTCATAGGTATAATTATCGCAAATTAGGACTAATACAGGTCTTGTTAGCAAGATTTTTGTGAATTTATTCCTGATTGAGGTCACCGAAAACCATAGTTGTGCATGGTCCAGTCTAGGCTATGAAGGGAGGTCCTAAGATGGCATCAAACATGGGTTTTTAGGCCCTATTTAAGTCATTTTTACGGCAATAAGTTATTTTAGGTATGTATTAGTTCAAAGTAGGTCATTCTAAGGTACACTAAGTCTGATTAGGTATGATTCTGTTCAAGTGAGGTCATTTTTGGGGCAAGTTAGGTCTGACTTAGGTCTAGTTATGTCAAATTAACTCTATTTTTGCACTATTTAGGCCTAATTTTGAAAATTAGGTCTGCTTATGCTCAACTCGATTGTATTGGGGGCAAAGTAGGGGAAGTCATTTTTAATCAGGTCTAGTTTAGAAAATTTTATGGCAAGCTAAGTCACGATTATGTCTAATTTATGTCAAGTTAGATCTAATTTTAGTCAGATGAGGTGTGCTTTTGGTGTGCTTAGGAATAACAAGCTTAGAGAACACAAATGTAGATGAACTCATCAAAGTATATATGTGGATATATCTAAATGTATATGCAAGTTCATGTATTTAAATGTATATAAAGTAAAAAAATGTTTAGACCACCTAGGCTTTGGTGCCCTGGAACCCAGGCTTGCTAGGCACCCCTTCTCTGGCGGACACTGCCTAGACAACCTTGTTGGAAACCAATATGTACGTTATGGGAGTCCAGAATGCTCATGGATTTAAGGCATTCACTGCTTTAAGTGCAAAATGCATGCATTAAGCCTCATTTAACTGATTATTTTTTAAGATAATTTATTTACCAATGTGCAAAGCAATAGCTAGATGTTTCATTTCATATGGAAATGCATGAAGTTCACTATGTATGTGGATACAAAAGCATTGCTTAATATAGATATTTAATTATCGAATTTTCATATATTCTCTCAACTTTGGTATATGCGTTGTCTTTATAATTATTGACTTGTGGAAGGATTTGATGATAATTTATTAACGGGAAAATCTTATTTCACCATCGAAAATTACAATTTGTAAGCCTTCATGCTCGTCATCCCATAGGTATGTCAATCACAGTTGAAGATTCTTAAAAGTGATATACAAGTCACACCAACTATATGAACATGTACTGATGGTAGTTTGCTCGCCTGAAGAGAACACATGATTAGCAACACTTGATGGAACTCATTGTAAACAAGACTTCCTGGTTGAAATGTGTTTTTGGTATTTTTATTACACCTAGATTTCTTTTTAGTTCTATTTTACGCGTGATGTTCCTCCATCTGCACACACTTAAAGTTGTTTATTGGTAAACGTAGACTGACATGATCATTATCATGCTGAGTTGCAGGTAAAGGTGCTTTTTATGACTATGTTGCTGAGTTTCAAGCATTAATTCCATCATAGTTGATGTCTTCCAAGTAAGTATTCTATGTTTTCTAGCTTAATATTTTATGGTCGATAGGATGAGCCATAAATATGCCTCCCCAATCAATTACAAGGTGGCAACACCTATTTCCATTGTTAGTGCAAATTGCAAAAGGTTGTAGAATTTTTTTACAAGAGATGATTAAATCGATGTGTTGTCCTTCCCGTCATTGCACGAAAAGCTAAGCTCAACTATGTAGAATGTGAAGCTAGCAAGACAAATGAAGAACTAAGATCATCCAAAGGATGATGTTTCCAATCCCAATCTTCTTCCTCCGACTAGATGTCTTTTATCTGAATGAGGGCTTTAACATCACTTCGTTTTCAAGCCGCATTGTGAAAGGAAGCCCACACCATCTATCTACCCAGAACACCTTTAATCCCTTACCCTCATCCCACCGGGTATAAGACATCACCACCATGAACATTTGTCAAATTTTTCTCTAGTGAGGGGATGGCCAAGTACTAAGCTTGAGAGATGAGGGATGATTATCATCTAAACAGAACCTCATCCTGCCATGATTTCCCCTGCAAAAAACTCTCCACAATGAAAAACCCGTGTACACTCTCGAGTAAGCTTTCAAAAGGAAGGCTTGTGAGTCATATGTAGGTCTGGGATTACTAATCTCCAGCCTCCGTTTCCCCAACCACATATGTACAAGCCACCCACACCCAATGTTCTGACCCATCTTTGACTTTCCAAAAGGACTCCATGATGGAGTTAATCTTCTTCACCACTGACACACAAGCCAAAGAAGTAAATAGGAGGTAAATAGGAATAGAAGCCATAGTGCATTTAATAAGGACAATCCTACCTGTAAGAGACATCGACTTTCCTTTCCACCTAACCATCCTATCATGAACCCTCCATGTCAAAGCATCAAAATTATAATGATGCAACTTTCCTTTGACCAAAGGGGCACCAAGATAGTCAAAGCCTTCGGTGTTGTTGGGAATCAATAGGGTATTGGACATGTCATCAATAAGGCCATGATCGTCAAAACCAACAATAAGCCCTGACTTGCTCTATTTCATTCTTTTTCATTAGCGTACATCAGTAAGGCAGGAGCCTTAACCTTACCCCTTTTCAGGAACAGATCCAAACCACCCATCTTCATAACTCTCTTAATCTTCCTAGAGAGAGAATCAAATAAAATGATGAGAGAGGGAGACATGGAGTATCTTGTTTCTCAAATAGATGGAGAAATATATGGTTTATGTCTTTTTAGTATAGCGGGCTTGTCTCCTTGTAGATGTTTTCTTATGAGGCTTTTCTCAAGATTTTGTGCATGGAGTTTCTTTGTGGGTGCTCTATATGATCTTTAGTTTTAGGGTTATGATACACATCTTATAGGTATATTTGTAATCTCTTGTTGAATCTTGTTTTTTCCTACTTGAGGAGAGTCAGATAAAAGAAGGATCTCCTAGCTTTTGGTAAAAGATCATAGATAATTTAATTCATCATATTATCTTCAAAGTTGGTGATGTTAATGATATTTTGTAGACATGGACATTAAATCCCTAAGGCCATCGTTTGGTTTGATGGAATGGATATTGATAGGATACTTAATAGGAAAGGATTAGGTTGGAATAGGGGACAGAAAGGAGTTCCTTTCTATTGGTACGTGGATGAGTGCCTAAATCATTTAGGGACTATTGATGCGTCAAATTCACATATTAATTGATAAGTGATAGTGCTAATTCACATCACCTTTGACACATCTTTCTAGGGTTATCTTCCTCTCTGATGTGCCTTGTCAGAGTCCTTTATCTCTTTGATAGAGTCAATTTTTATCAAAATCCACATCAGCCACCACTAAGCACGACCTGTTCTCCAAGAAATACAATGTGTCACTGCCCAGAGTTTGTTCTGACGATGTAGATTTTCACCTTGATCGCACGATAGACGAAGTGTTCCCAAGTGACACGGCGCCTTGTCAACTACTGGAGTTTATGCCTCCGACAAAGTACGACGTGTCTTGTTTGTGACACGTCGCATTGACGACTATTGGAGTTTACACCTCCGACAAAGTACATGGCATATCTCTTGTTTACACAGTGTGTGGAAGGGATTCAATTTGCATTAAATGTAGAAGTTGACAAATTAGGTTACCACCAGAATACAAAAATGGTGCTGAAAAATTTCTTCAATTTGCATCTAGAAATGTAGAAGTTGATGGCTTAATACCTTGCCCTTGCATTAAATGTAATAACTGAAGTTGCAAGACAAAGGATGAGGTGTCAGCTAATCTGATACTGTGGCATAATTGAGAGCTACACATGCTGGGTAGCCCATGGTGAATCAGGTCATGTTGATTATCAAAATGCTAGTGATGACAATGAGTGTATGAGGCTGATGATGTTGAAGATGAGGCTGATGATGTTGAGGGAATGATAAGGGATGGGCTAGGATTTCCTAATAACCATGTTCCAACATTTATAATCTATAATTTTTTTGGTATGTATTTTCTTTATAGGCTTTGATTAATTTTACTAATTTCTTTTGAACATTGATGGATGTCATTTCCCTTTTTTAACCATTTTGTGATTTTTATTAGCAACTGATTATAAATGTTGCCTTTTGATTGCTTCTTTTGATTTTTTTTGGATCATTATCCTTTTAAGTAATCTGACGAGATACATGTAGGAAATATGGTCAATCTGTCTAGTACCTACAACCAATTTGCAGGTGCCTATGAGATGCTAATGATTGACCATTGTAGCAAAACTCAAGGTAAGTCATTATAATTTTTAATGTATGTATTTTTCTCTCTCGGATCGAGTATTTGTGGATATTCTTTGAAGTCTATGTATAATCACGAGTCCTTTAGATTTCTATTGTTTTCTTCATGCTATGATAGGACACTTCTGGCCTATTGAGAAGAAGCTGTAAGGTCAAGCTTCACTTTGGTCAAGTATGGACATGAAATTATTTTTGAGGATTCCCTGGTCAATTTGAGTGTGCTTCTTGTGTTGTTTTGTTCAAATGTTGTGTTTCTAGTTTCTAAGTTTTAGGTTGAACACTCTGGCCAATCCAGCGCGGCTGATTTTCTTTGTTTGAAGATGTTTTTAGGTGGGTGTGGATTTGATTTACTTATCTAGATCTCATATGGTGATAATGAGATGGATACATGTTGTATTTATGGAAGTGCATGGTTATCTCTTCGTTATATCATGCTAATTTCTACACTGTTGATTGCCTACAAGTTAATGGAGCTGCAAGCTAGTATCTAATTTCCTCCATGTTGGGACATGTTGTTCCTCAACTTGTGTTCAATGGGCATTTGATATATTACTTTGAATGTTATATAGGCTTTATTTTCCTTTCAAATACTCTTAATTTTCATTGTTATTTTTTTTTGCTTTTGATGAATATATGTCTAAAGATTTGCTTAATGAGTTGCTATTCACTTTATGTATGTCCCATGTTATAAAAATGTAGGGAGTTTATCTTTTTTGAAAATGATCTCTCTTTTTTGTCAGACAGGAGATCTCCCATGAGTATTATTTTTTATTTTGTCGCAATGATGTCAGATCTCGATGAAGATACAAATGAATGGCTTTATTTGAGAGAGGGATCTTCCATTCAAAGGTAACTCTTTTAGTTAAGACAAAATTTCTTGTAATTGGTATTAAGAATATTGTGATCAGTCTTTTAGATGGCTGATTTAGGATCAGTCTTTTATAGACTAATATAGTCTTGGTTATTGTATCATCAAACATAGGCATGTATACAGGACTTAGTAGGGATGGCAAAAAAAACTAGTTACCACTAGACTCCCAAAATCCGAACTGAACCACCCATACTTTTCGTTAACCACTTGGTAAATGGTTGCTAGCGGTACGGGTGGTTAAATATACCGTGGTAACAGATCGGGAGATGGAAATCCAATACGACTTTTCTCACTAAAAATGAGCAGCTTCAAACGTGTATCTCTGTCTATTAATCAGTTGGAGTGACGGTCAAGTGCAACCCCGATAAATAATTGTTCAACTGATTCGCAGCTTTGTCATACATTTGATTCGGATTGAAACATTGGATGCGGCCAGACAACATTTGGCATGCGGCGAGCCCTCCTGTTTGCCATGCACTGCATTCTTGTACGGGAGGTGAAATGGTAGACGGATTTCCATGGTCACCCGGCAGCGAAACCAAAAATACCATGGGGCAAGTGGATTGAAAACCGGATGATTTTGCTTTTATGTGGTATGGATTGGTATGGGGCGGTTGGATGAAAAACCGCACCATTGCCATCCCTAGGACTTAGGTCTGGCTGTTATATTATGCAATTGGTTATTCTTGTACAAGAGGCTTACTCGTGTCCTTGTCTCATGTTATGAAATTTTCATTAGATGCTCTTCTCTTTCCGGGAAGATATGTTTTTGATGTTTTTGTGGGTTCTGCCACTAACAGCAGAAGGATGTGTGTTTTCGTCTTTGGTTTGTTGGGATCTGATTTTCATTTAGAATATCTCTAAAAAGCTGGTTCCTAAAATTAGTAAAGTTTTTATATAAGAGCAGAATGAGTGCATGATGTGGTTGGTTATGTTTTATATATTTGGAATCCAGTAGTAAATATTTCATAATTATTCTTTAAAGCTGATGCTTTTGTAATGGTGTCTAGGGAGCTATTGGCAGAAATCTCCATGGCGTTGGGAATGGAAGAGGAGGCACTGCTCCATCTACACGGTGGGGTGAAGCAAGTTGCACGACTGAACTACTATTTGCCCTGTTGCACACCTGAGAAATTCATGGGTATCGGCTCGCATTCAGATAGAAGCTCCATAACTGTCCTCTACAAGAGGACCAGCTGTGTGGTCTCCAGATTAGGCATGGGGGAAGGTGGTTCCATCATGCCAATACCTGGGGTGCTGGTTTTCAACATAGGGGACGTCGTTGAAGTACTTGCAAGTAGGAATCATTGGTGCTATGGTTATTCTAGCATATTAAACAATGACCTATTGTGAATACCAATTGATGTTTTGTAGATATGGAGTAACAAGTTGTACAAAAGCATGGAGCATAGAGCTGCAGTTCACAAACACAGAGCGAGGATGTCTGCAGCGACATTCGTCATCTCACAGGAAGATATGCACATCGGGCCGCTCGATCAGTTGGTCTGTGATCAGCACCCAACCATGTACAAGAAGGTGAAATATCTAGATTACCTTTGGAGCATTCACGCGGAAGATAGAATAGAATATATTATTGCATAATCCTCTTTTATCTTGATCTCTTACTTCAAGATACTGGATTCTATCTGTACTGATTGTAGCTCATTTTGCAGTGTGTAGGATCATCTTGGGATGAACTTAAACACATCTGGAAGGTTGTTGGTTTCCTCATAAAAGTATCTTTACCTTTACGGGTATGGATTGAGTTTTCAAACAACTTATTGTCATGGGCCTTTTGTCTTTTCTGTAATATACTTCTCAGATTTGTATTTTGTTAGTGACATGTACTTATGATTGTTAGTTTGTTAATGTTTAACATCAACGTAGGCATCATACTTAACTCATGCCCTGGGAAATATGTAAAAGATGTCATGTCTGACCTTGAGGTCTGGTGTTCTTAGTATAAAAATAGGTAATTGATATAGTATCAAACCACCTAGTAACCTTGTCTCTACGTTTTTGAAACTACTCATACACATATGCAAGACTAAAAGTGTGCATAGGGTGGTGCCTAAGTAAACTAAACTCCCTCATACTTATAGTCTAAATGATAAACTATCTTTGCAACTAGAGGATAGATCTTTGTCTTAAGAACATAATGCTATCTTTTATAGTTTACATGGTACTATGGAAAGATCACATTATACATCTAGGATAGAACATAATATATTGATGCCATCCTTCATCTAGAGCTGTAGTATTTCTTTTGTATTGTTTACCCCCTTTCTTTAGTCTTCCAACCTCCTCGCTTTCTTTTTAGACTTCTTGCTAGACTTGGCCCTTGACGCTCCATTTAGTTTTCCATTTGTTTGTTATACTTATATGCTAAAGTATTGCTTGTCGGTGTTTTATTTGCAGATCTCCTTGACGAGTAATTGGTGCTCCTGAACCAATATATAAAAATGAGCCTTGCTAGATCAGAGAAGGTGATGGGTCCTATAATGGTACTATAGGTCCCCCTTCCATTTTGAAGACATAAAAGGATGGATGCGTATTCTACGATCTGTCACGATGTTGCTAGCTGATAATAACATAATGGAGGAACACATACTTCTGTCGGGCTGCATCCCCCTCCGCCACCAAGGCCTACCCTGTGTAATACCTCGTCGAGGTCATATAGCCATCGTAAAGAGATAAAGCTATTCAGCCAAGTTTTGAAGATACGAGATATGGTCTTGGGAGGCACCATGAGACTGTTGTGTATAAATTAAATATTGTATCAACAACTAAAAGAAAACTGTTGCTATATGTAGTTTACGCATGATGTACTATTTCCATTAAATAAGGAACACCTGCAAACTGTAATATATGTACAATGATGAAGAACCTGATGAGTTAGAACGAGTTTTATGTACCAGAATACATTCAGTTATATGATATTTCATCTTTGAAAGTATTATTTTGTTATTCAATTATGATTCTACACAATGTCTTTACTATAGATGCATATGTATATATATGCATGTATGTATATTGTCAAAATGTTTTGTTATAAAACTATAATATTCTGGTGCCGCATGTGTGGGTGGTGACTTCTGTCCTCCCCGCCGCAAGGTGCGTTTATATGCGCCACCTAGCATGTGCTTTGCCCGGGCCAGCACACGCCCAACATATGCCACCCTTGTCGGCTCATGCACCCATGAACACCTATGTTTTCTTAGTTGTAGGTGCCCATATGCCCATTCATGCCTGCTTGAATATTGCAGATTTGTGCGCGCAACACTTTTGTCCATTTCTGGCATATTAGAATGCCAGCTTTGACACCATTTTTCAGTAATTTCTATTTATTCCCGGCATGGGTGTAATGCCGTTTTTGATACTATTCCCGACAACTTCTAATATGCCGTAAAACTTTTGGCGGCACGCTTTTCAACGGCATTTTTCCGGCATATTGAAAAATGTCGGATAAATACAATACCAGCATAAATATGGAGTTTTTACAGCATTTTGTTATGCCGGGAAACTTAATATTTGTTGTAGTGGAGCTTCAACCTTTGTCCATTTACCAGGAACGTGGTATCACCATCACGCACTAAGATCGCGCCGTGCGGTTTGACCTCCTCTACCACGAACGGTCCACTCCACCGGGATTTTAGCTTCCCGTGATGCAACTTGAGTCGTGAATTGAACAACAAAACACTGTCTCCCTTTTTGAACGTGCGCAATTGGATGTGGCGGTCGTGGATCAGCTTTTTGCGCTCCTTGTATATCCGTGCGTTCTCATACGCCGTCATCCGTAGCTCATCCAACTCATTCAATTCCAGCAATCTCTTCCTTCCCACTTCATTGTAACTCACATTTAACCTTCTTAGCGCCCAATGCCCCTTGTGCTCCAACTCTACCGGTAGGTGACAAGCCCGACCATACGCCAACCTAAAAGGCGTGGTGCCTATAGGTGTTTTATAAGCCGTCCTATATGCCCATAAAGAATCCGGCAGTAGGGCACTCCAGTTCTTCCTCGTGGATGCCACCGTACGCTCTAGAATCTTCTTAATTTCACGGTTGGAGACCTCCACCTGGCCTTGAGTTTGTGGATGATATGGGGTACCTATGTTGTGCTTTACCCCATATTTCTTCAACAATGTAGAGAATTTTTGATTCCTAAAATGCGTACCCCCATCACTGATTATCATTCGGGTCACCCCAAACCTACAGAAAATATTTTCTTTCACGAATCTGCACACTACCGTGGAATTATTAGTCCTTGTGGGTATTGCTTCCACCCACTTCGACACAAAATCAACTGCTAACAAGATATATAAATTGGAATTTGAGGACACAAAGGGTCCCTTGAAGTCTATGCCCCACAAATCAAATACCTCCACTTCCTGAAGCACATTCAGGGGCATTTCCTGTCTCTTTGAGATATTACCGGCTCGTTGGCAGGAATCACATTGCCTTACAAACACGTAGGCATCTCGGAACAAGGTTGGCCAATAAAGGCCGCTTTCCAAAACTTTAGCTGCCGTGCATGAGCTGGCGTGGTGTCCTCCCGTAGGTGATGTGTGGCAATTACGTAAAATGCTCTCATACTCCACTTCAGGCACACACCTGCGCAAGATACCGTCCCTGCATTGCTTAAGAAGAATCGGGTCATCCCAAAAATAATACCGTAAAGAATGGAAGAATCTCTTCTTCTCCTGATATGACCAATCCTCCGGGATGATCCCGCAAGCCAAATAGTTTACAATCTCAGCGAACCACGGATCCTTAGAGTTAATTTTTAAAATCTGTTCATCCGGAAACGTCTCGGTTATGGGTATATGTAAATCTTTTTCATCCACCCTTTCTAACCTAGACAAATGATCAGCAACAACATTTTCAATCCCAGATTTATCCTTGATTTCGATGTCGAATTCTTGTAAGAGCAAAGTTCACCTAATGAGTCTAGGCTTTGCATCTTTTTTCTCCATTAAGTATTTAATTGCGGCATGGTCAGTCCATACAACTACCTTAGATCCAACTAAGTACTGTCGGAATTTCTCAAAAGCAAAAACAATGGCGAGTAATTCTTTCTCGGTAGTTGTATAATTTAATTGGGCGTCATTCAAAGTCTTTGAAGCATAAAAAATCACGGCGGGTTTATTTTCCACCTGCTGCCCCAATACAGCTCCTACCGCAAAGTCCGAAGTGTCACACATTAGTTCGAACGGTTTCGTCCAATCTGGCATTTGAACAACCAGTGCGGAAATCAGTTTTTCCTTTAACACTTCGAATGCATGTAGGCACTTGTCATTAAAATAAAAAACAACGTCTTTCTCTAAAAGCTCGGATAGAGGTTTCTCAATTTTAGAAAAATCTCTTATGAATCGACGATAGAACCCGGCATGTCCCAAGAAACTTCTTACCCCTTTAATAGAATTTGGTGGGGGCAACTTGGAAATGACTTCAATTTTGACTGGATCTACCTCTAAACCTTTGCTAGACACCTTGTGTCCTAGCACTATCCCCTCAGTCACAATCATGTGACATTTCTCCCAGTTGAGGACCAAATGTGTGTCCTCACAACGCTGTAGAACTTTGTCCAAATTGTAGAGACATTCATCAAATGATGCACCATACACCGAAAAGTCATCCATAAAAACCTCGACACAGCGCTCGACCATGTCAGAAAATATGGCGAGCATACAACGTTGAAACGTCGCAGGTGCATTGCATAAACCAAAAGGAATTCGACGGTATGCGAAAGTACCATAGGGGCAAGTGAGAGTAGATTTCTCTTGGTCCAAAGGATCAATTGAAATCTGATTGTACCCCGAGTAGCCGTCTAGAAAACAGAAGTGCGATCTGCCGGCAAGACGCTCTAAGATTTGATCAATGAAAGGTAAAGGAAAGTGATCCTTTAGCGTGGCGGCATTCGAACGGCGGTAATCAATACACACTCGCCACCCGGTTACCAATCGGGTGGTGACAGGTTCATTCAATATATTTTGGGTGATAGTAATTCCCCCCTTCTTAGGGACTACCTGTGTGGGACTCACCCATGTCGAGTCTGATATGGTGTAAATAATACCTGCAGCAAGAAGTTTAATGACCTCCTTCTTCAAAACCTCCATCATGCTTGGATTGAGACGTCGTTGAGGTTGAATCACGGGCTTGGCTCCCTCCTCGAGCCGAATCTTGTGCTGACATAGAGTAGGGGAAATCCCCTTAATATCTGCAACAGACCACCCAAAAGCTCCCCGGTGGTTCTTCAACACTATCAACAATTGTTCCTCCTCATCTGCACTCAAATAAGCAGAGATGATCACTGGTAACTTATCTTCCTCAGCTAGAAAGACATATTTGAGATGCGGGGGCAGCGACTTTAATTCTAGATCCGGTGGACTCATCAAAGATGATTGAAGTGGCGGGGGAAGTTCACCTAGATCTTCATAATGCCTCACATAGAAGCATGGAAGCATCTGGAGTATCTTGGCACACTCCTTGAGTGAATTGCTCCTCATCCAATCATGTGTAATATTTACCAAACAAGCCTCCAATGGTAATTCCGGATATGTGTCAAGAACAGAAATAGAAATAACATCATCTTCCGTGGAAGGCGGAATGTCCTCCTCCTCATCATTCGGGAATCCTACAGCTTTGCACAGAGAAACTACTTTGGTCTGCTCCATGATATGCACAGCCAAAGTTCCATTGTCCACCTTGCTCATCACATGAGCCATGTCCAGAAATGGCTTCCCAAGACAGAGTGAGATGTTACTATCCAGATGTTTTACCATATTGCATTGTTCCTTTGCTTTAGATGACACAGTACTAGAAGGCATGACCATCTCAAAGCGGTCATCGGCTATGCCCAAGGTCAAACGACCTCTTCCCATCTCTAAGATCATGTCGGCTGTAGCTTGGAAAGGACGTCCAAGTAACAGCTCGTTGCCATGTTCATCCTGCATCTCCATGACCACGAAATCTTCCGGAAAGACAAACCTATCCACCTTTACTAACACATCTTCACAGATTCCATAAGGCTTTACCACAGAGTTATCTGCCAATTGAATAGTCATATTGCTTGGCCGTGACTCCTTCAATCCCAGCTTTTTGAATGTAGAAAGGGGCATCAAGTTGATGCTTGCCCCTGAGTCACATAACACTTCACCAAATTTAACCTTCCCAATATAACAAAAATGTTAAAGCACCCTGGATCTTGCCTCTTTGGCGGCAAAGTGCCCATGATGAAGGCACTCACTTGCTCCTTTAGCACAACAACCTCTGTATCCGTAATTTTCCTCTTCTTCATTATGATGTCTTTTAGAAACTTCCCGTATGAAGGAATTTTCTCAATGGCTTCCAGTAAAGGGATATTGACTGAAAGCTTCTTGAAACTATATAAGAATTTCTTAAATTGAGCATCTGCCTTCCTTGCCTTCGCACTATTTGGATACGGGATCAGGACGGCTTGTGCCCTTTGGTGAGGTGGCACATAAGGTGTCTTTTTATGAAGTTCCTCCTCTGCAACCTGTTCTTCAGTATCATCCACGGCCGTTTCATTGACTGATTCTGTGATCCGTGCAGGCTGCTCCTCATTGGCTTCACCTTCTACTTCAGCTTGTGGTGTGCTTGTCTCCTCAGCCCTTGGATTTAACAATTTCTTACCGCTTCTGAGCAAGATGGCTTTTGCTTGCTGGTTTCCCCCTGGAACATTGGTATTTCCCGAAAAACCTGGATGTGCCGGTTTCTTCAAACTGGCGATCTCTGCTGCCATCTGTGCCATAGATGTCTCAATGGTTCTCATTTGAGCCCCATGGATCTGCAATGTTTGCCCAAACTGATTCATGAATTCTCCTTGCTGCTTGATTTGCTGGCCAAATGTATTCATTAGCTCTTGATTTTGCTTTATAACCTGATTGAGAAGCTCTGTGCTCTTATCTTTTGCTGCTGGTGGGGGTTTGGCATCTGGATCCTGTAGAAAATTGTTTGGATCCTTCCACGAGAACTTTTTGTCTTTTCTCCACGAATAATCATTGTTCCTATAACCTTGTTGTTGTCTCATGTATTTGACTTGAGCCTCATCCCCAGACTCATTATCCTCCTTTTCCAGTAGCTTCTTTGCGAGAAGATCCATCTTCTCATTCAGCTCTTTCATTGCCTTGGACTCACTTGCTACTCGAACTTGCTCTACCGGGCCTCTTTCTCTCTCACCCCATGACTGCTTTCTAGCCATATTCTTTAGTATTTCCCAGCATCTGGTGTCCGTATTGTTCAGAAAGAATCCTAACCCAGCTGAATCTAGATTACTCCTATCGTGCTCGGAGAGAGCAAAATAAAAGATTTTCACCTGCGTCTCTTTGTCCAACCCATGATGTGGGCACCTCCTCAGCATAACCTGAAATCTCTCCCAGGTCTCAGAATATGTCTCACCAGCCTGTTGGGTAAAGTTATGAATCTTCCAGATCATGTCGTTAGTCTTCTCAGGAGGGAAGAACCTCTCAAAGAAGACCTCCACCATATGGTCCCAAAACTCCACGAACTCATCATCTAAATTATGTAACCACTCTCGTGCCGCTCCCGCCAATGAACTCGGGAAAAGCTTGAGATACAGTGCATCCTGTGGAAACCTATCAATTTTTACCATGTCACAGTTCTCAACAAACTAGCTAATGTGAGCGACGAGATCCTCATTCTTAAGCCCATGAAAAGCATTCGACTTCACCAGATTTATCAACGCCGGATCAATCTTATATGTAGGTATGTTGATTGCCTACTTCTTTATAGGCCCTTTGGAAGCTGATGAGGATGAAGCCTTGATCTTCTCCCATATAGTCTGTGGCTCGGCCATCTCTTCCTATTCAAGTTCGGAATTTACCTCTTCTAGTTGCTCTTGCTCGTGATAATCCTCGTCCTCAGGTCCCGACAACAGAACCTTGGGTGCACGACCAGCGTAGTCAGTACTACGCGTCTGCACCATGCACAGTACCTGAAATGAGAAAATTCGAGTTCAATACAGTGCTATGACGAGTATAAAAATTATCGAACAATTTAAAAATATTTGAAGTTGTTTCAATCTAAATAAAAAAAAATAAAGTGGCCCATAATGGCCGCTCGTAGCACTCAAAGTGCCAACAATTCGCCGTATCCCCGGCAACGGTGCCAAAAATTTGACGCAATTTTACTGTGTGTATAAACGCAAGTGAACACGTCGAAGTAATACATGCCTTTGTGAGGCCCGAGTTGAACATAGGGATACTCGGAATTGTTGGTGACTCCTACTAACTATTTGCGATCAGCTAAGCCAAATAACAAATTGAGGGTTGTTGTTAAATTAAAATAAAATAAAAATGAAAATAAAACAAACGATCGATTAAATGTTAATTTAATCAATTCAAAAGGGTATCTTTAGGATTGCGGTTTCACCGCGGGTTATCATTGTATTAAATTCTATATAATGCCTCAATTTTATCTCTCTATCCGGGTAGTGGCCTGAAAACATAATTGCCCAATGCCGTGGTGCAATTCACTACCTAGGTCTAGGTCGGTTCCACCGTCGTAGTAACCTATACCCTAAACTAGGTGCATTATGAACGATCTCTCAGTATCCACCATTAATTTTACACCACCTTGGTCAAGGGATTTATCGATTAATGTAGATTTCATCTCTTTTCAGCCGTTAATCCTTCTTTCAAAGTGATTAAGGGCATTAAGTTATTATTATGGTGATCAAGCATAACAATATATGGAGAAAATGAAACTATACCACGGATTTAAGAGATAAAATATGAATTACTATTATAAAATTGTCATACAATGAATCCCCGGGCTACTCCCGGTCCTAAATATGAAGGGGATTAGCCCCGCATGTTCATCTCACACAAGTACATGGTAGAAATAAGAGAAAACATGTGAAAAACGTGGAATAAAAGGGAAAACCCCTGAACGGAGAAGAACCAGTTGATCCTTTGCGTAGAACACATGCTCCCCCGCCTTTCAGTGGTGAAATCCGTCTTCTGCGACGTCCGAATCAACGGATATGAGCTTCTAACCTCCGTTCTCTTTTCTACTCCTCCTCGGTACTTGTGCAATGGCTAATGCGATCCCCCCACGTCTGGGCGGCCGTCATTAGGTATATCTCGGTCATTAGGTCGCTAATTAACCGTAGCCGTCCGATTGAGATCATTAGGAAGCCAACTCATATCTTACGGTGTCGATACCATCGACGTGAGTCGATGGTATCGACCCACTGTAGTAGCAGCCGCCCTTCTTTCCTTTCGTCCGAGTGCCTGATGTAGTCTCGATACCATCGATGCGGGTCGATGGTATCGACTTCCTGTAGGCGTCAGTTTTTGTCGTTTTGCGTCGTTGTAGCCTCCGTGCATCGATGGTATCGACTTGGTGTCGATACTATCGACTGTTTCCTCGCCAGCAAGCTGATGGTATCTCGATACCATCAACATCCCTGTCGATAGTATTGACACTTTGCTGCTCCTTTCAGCTGGCAACCTGTGATCATGTCGATGGTATCGACTTCCGTCGATGGTATCGACGGAAGCAAATACTCGTTTGTCCTGAAATTTAAACACAAGATCACATAAATTCACACAAATAATAATATTTTGACAATTAACGCTCAAAATGATGAAATAAAGGGGATTTGACATAAAATAGTAGCAAAGACAAAAGTGGATGAATTATGCCACATTAACCATAAAAATGACTAATAAAAGCATAAAACACATATCAAATAGGTCTATAAATGCGACTCAAAATCATCACATCAGGTAACAAGAAACCACACTGCTACATTTGATTCCCTAACCCACACATTTTAGGTCTTCCAACATAGGCTAAGTGAGCAAAGCGTCAGCTATTGACTCTAGTTTGTCTCCCCGGCCTACTAGAGGCACTAAACAACACCATGTAGGCAGTGCTCCAACGCCTAGATGCCAACAAGAAGAGGCTCTATGAGAGGGACACCCGCCACCAATCAAGGCATTTTCATAGATCTCCTTCACCACCGATGCCCTCTTCTATGCCATCATCACATCACCATCTTCCACCATTTCATCATCCTCATCTGACACCAGTGGGCCCTCGAACTCAAGGAGGAGATGATGAACTAAACCACCGACGAGGCCCCCATAGGATAAGGGAGCACTCATGACGTCGGTGCATCTACAACCCCTCAACCGCTAGAGCCAACCGAAGCCTCAGAAGATATGTCTAAAGGCCTAGCAGAGGATTCATCTGAGGGAGAGGGGGCGATGTGTATAGCTCATTTGCTGAGCAACCCTCGAGAGTGAAGACATTGGCGGCTGATGCATTTTCTGTGCCATCTGAGATCACAATCTTTGAGATTTCCGACTTCGACAGGCGCGCCATCAGCTACCTTACAATCCGAGACTAGTATTTGCTGAATATGGTCCTGAGGCCACAGGGGAAGAAGAAGCTATCATTTGGAGCAACAAGTACTTCTCCATACGATGCAGAACACTCAAAGCAATGTTCCGCTTGGAAGCCGTCATGGGAAAGATCTTGTTCATGAACCTGGAAGGCGTGATGCTTGAGAATATCACCATCAGGACAGGTCAGCAACCAATCTACAATGCCATCCTGTCCTTGGCCAGATGACTGCTAGTATGGGCAGACAACATACGTCCGGTGGTTGACATGATCAAGCATATAGAAGAGCACAACCACGATGTAACATTGTTGAGCTGTTGCAGCACAGAGGTCCTGCATTTGGAGCAAATATTCATCCACCCTGAAGACATCAACCTCATGATCCTACCTCTGTGTCTCCACCGAGTCATCAAATAAGGCATCTGACACCATAGTGGTGTCTGGAATTTCTACGGGATCAAGGACTTCCCAGTGCAACAAGACCCGGGGAGCGAAAATAGCGCCTTCATTGTCTTACACACCATAGAGCTGCTAAACATCTTCAGATACATAAGGAAGCTCCGAGACCAAGATTTCTATCAACTGAGGAGCATATATGTGATGTTGTTGATCAAAGATAAGAGCTATTTCTGAGATGTAGAGCTTCCAGAGGACCTGTTGGAGACAAATGTTGGTTCTGATTCAGACTCCTATTCTTCTCAACCCAGCAGTCCTCTAAGAAATGAAGTAGAGGGCACTTCTGATGTCTTCAGGATAGGCAAGCAGATAGAAAATCTGCAAACTATACTCGCCACTGAAGGAGATTCTGCTTTGCCTGTCATCACAGAATCCCTCATTAGCAACTTCGACCGTTCCACATGCAGTTCTTTATCTCAGGAATAGGTCAATGAAATACTTATGAGACTTGCTGATTCTAATATTGTCGATGTCATCTATGAAAAAGATAATGTAGTGGTCCCCCTCAATGATCTACATGACTTAGTCAAGGTAGGAGGATGCTTAGCTATGACAGTGGCATCAACTTACATCCCCATCCTACAAAAGAAGATTGGACAACCCTACATCGCCCATCCAATGTTGTTCAACGACTTATGCCTGGCTGACGAGACAAGAGCGAGCCAGCTGTTCCACCTTGAAATGAATAAGTGTCTGCCGCGCATTATATTTCTACCTATGCTACATGGCAATCACTGGATGTTCCTGATGATGTACACCCATCCACGTGCCAATTTATTCTACAACAGCTCTGACGCCAACAACGACTACCCAATAGAGTGTGCATCTATGTCGGCAACATCCCTCGAGCGACTAGCAAGAAAATATTATGTCGAGGTGGTGTCTTTGATCCAGCCCTATCTTAAAGATCCAGCGGCCAACTAGAACGACCACCAATACTACCACCGTAGTCCATGACAGGCTCCCTTATCAAATGACTGCAATGTCTATGTGCTGCACTAGATATACAACGTCGTAGCCTTGACAAAGATGCCAGAAAAGCTCCACAACCTCAACTACCAAGACAATGAGGAGAATATGTAATGTAGCTCTTATCTGCTGCTGACGCATGCATCCGCTGAACCCTTACTGATCTATGCCTATCCTTCTCAATTCATCTCACAACTCTGGGACAGAGTATGGGGTAAGTTTGGGGGGGGGGTCCATAGTATCAGTGAGGGAGGTACTCTACATTTTTCTCGTTCTTTCCCTTTTCCTTTCCCCACCATACTCTGTGTATACATGTATATAAATGTTTGATAGAAAGCAATACATACACGATATATACACAATTGCTTGTCTGCTAAAAAAATATAAAAATTACTTTATAGTAAATATTTGGTACAACTTCTTCCAATTTGTTATCTCTGTATCTAAGGCGGTACACATTTCTTCTATGCTCTCTTAAAAATGTAGTCTCAAACGAAAAAGGTAATAACTTTTCTTCGCCAACTTTGAAAAATAATCTGGCAACAACTAAGAGACGTGCATGTGAAGGAAAAAGTGCCCAAATAGCAAACTCCTTTTTCTCTACCCATCAAAATCCCCCAAAAAAGAGGAAGGCCTTATGAGAGTGAATAAAAGCATGAGAGATGTGCCCAAAAAAACACACACACACACACACTTATCTTCCTAAAAGTACCCATCTTTAGGCATGGTAGATCTGGGGCAGTGGTACGTAGGATGTGAAATCACTACTCTAAAGCCAACTGGCTTGGACTGTAGGGACCACTTTCTCGCTAATGGACCCGTACCTAGATGGACCAATGGAAAGCAAGAAAAACCCAAAAATCCTTAAGCCTTCCCAAAAACCCCACCTTCTATCCCCAAGCAGTTTGGTGTGAAAGCTAACTTCAAAATCATGCACCAAAGTCTCACAAAAGCTGGAGAGAAATTTTTTGTTTAATAAGGTAGGAAAAATAAAGTCTATTGTTCATGGCCAGATGTAATTTACTTCAGGACATTGCAAAAAATTCACTTAACCCCTTGTTCGAAGACTACGCCTGGTTTTGAAAGATACCTAAAACAAAATTTTAAATTAGGTACAGATTGATTGAGGAAAATCAAAATGCTAAGTTTGGGAGAGTTGATAACACCCATTTTATGGCTGCTAGAGCTTATATTTTACTATCAAAACTACCTCCAAACCTGACTTCCTCTCCGTTTTATCTTATTTGTTGTATAAGAAATAATGCTTACTATGCTCCTGATAACATTTCCTATCTTTTATAGAGTTTCTCTTATTTTTCCATCAAAAAGAGCATTGACGGGTCCTTTAGGGCCATCAACAACGAAGCACCCATCCCAGCCCAGTAAGAAGTGTGAGCTGACACACCCTTTACCCGTCACGATCGCTTCTCGATACCGACAACAACCCGACGTGGGTGTGTCGCGTGGAAGCTTTGACAGACTACAACTCTTTACCCGACAGGGTGCCTTGCCTGGCAGGTCTACCCAGCCGACAAAGTCGGTTGTGCGATATGGCTACCCCTCAGTGCAGCAGCCCGCCAAAGTCCCAACTCGACATGACAATGCGATTTACTCGCAACCCAGCACGCGATGGCCCCCGCCAGGCATGTCGGGCGATAGACGTGTCAGCCCCTTTCGAAGCCACATGAACGGTGCCAGACGGAGGACACGTGGCCCAATGAGAGCTGCAACTCCCACCAACCTGCTGCCTATAAATAGAAGCTACATGCCTGTAATGGGATGGGTTGGAACCCTATAAGAGATAACTCTTAGAGCACAAGAGCTAGTGTGTTGAGTTCCAGAGTCTGCCGGGCGATGCTAGGTGAGCACACCCCCAACCCGACAGTGACAATAGGATTTCACTTAGAACCCGACCCAGTAGCAGCAAGCAGTCCAACACAAACTTCAAGGCTACTTCAACTGCCAGGTATCTAGCTGGGCTTCAACCCGATATGGCTCACCCATCTATACCCGACACAAGGAACTCGAGAACCTAAGATAAAGCTAACAAGGTACATGTCCTAATACGACACGATACCCAACCCGATATGGCCTACCCGTCACAGCTATAACCCGACAAGGCCGGTAGCCTGACATGACCATATTGGGTAGGGAGTCCTTTCCTAATATACCCCTTACCCGTCACGGTTCATGACCCATCACAATCAAGAACCCGACACGGTCATATCCTGATAGGGCTCCTACCTGGTACCAGGTTAGCATTATCTTAGGGGTATGCTGCTATGTATATCGATCTCCTATATCAAGGAGGCCAATATTTATCTTCACGTTTTCGTCACTTTACTTTCATTTACTAATACATTGTAACTAAACTTTTATCTCTTTATGGTTATTAGAATCTGTGGAGTTTATCTCATGTTCTTATATGTATGGTTCCATTTTGTAGGATTATTTCTGTATAGCATCTGAGTTCTAGTCTCTTCTATTTGGATCACGCTTTTGACTAGCTATCGAATCATGTTTCTCATTTTGACTCCCTTGAGAGAGGGATGTCGTAAACTCTAGAGCTTGGTCTGATTTGGGTGTACGAGAGTACCCAGAATCAGGGTTCCCTCGGCCTATCTTTCTGCTCCACTCTACACTTGGTACCCTTGAGAGAGGGGTTTAGTGCATGACTAGTGGCACCTTCTTTGAGAGAAGAGGGTGCAGGATGTATGCCACTGCCACTTGTTACGTTTAAGTTTTCCTCTTTCGTGCTGTATGCCGACAACAATTTTATCTCCCCATCTTTCCATTATCTAAAAACCTCCATAAAAACTGTTAAACCCTTAAAATTTTAATCATTCTGGTAACTCCTCTTGGACATAGGCTTTCTGTTTGATTCTTTCTCACTGCATCAACCCTTTTCCTTCGACTTTCTGACATGCTTAGACAAGTAAACTTGAGTTCTGAAGCACCATTCTACCAATCCCTGTGTTCGACCCTGAAGTACTTTGACCCTGTGCTAGTTGCAGGAGTCTTAAACATTCAGGTACTATACATTTCTAAAGTCTGATGACCTAGACTTGTCTCCATTCTTGGACCCACGTTTAAGGCTTGTCACTTAATGATTTTTATAGGCACCATATCTTCCCTAATTTAAAGTTACCATTGGACATTTGAAGCAACCATCTCATATCTCCTACATAGTATTCACATTAGGGAGTTACTGTGATTTCCATTTATCTTGTACATGATATAATATAGACAACCATACATAATTGTGATTATTCACTTAAGAGGATCATAAAAAATACCAGAATTCAGACTATAATGAGAGCATTGAAATGCAACACAGGGAAGAGGGCTTACCAGTTACATGGAAAAAAAGACAAGCAAGCTTGTAGATCTCATTGCAAAGGAACCTATTTCTACTCCATTGCTGCCATGTTTACTTTGGGTGATGAAAGAAACTTTTTGTGTTGCATGGCTTGGAGGTGTTTGAGTATGCCACATTCAGAGGGAGATATAAAAGAGACTCATTGTCTCAAGGAAAAGACCATTCAACCAACCTACCAAAGGCTTTCCTATGTGTGTGGAATTGAGGAATACCATAAAAGAATGGGTAGATAAATTAAGGAGGATAAATTGAAATGAATTGGTTGGAGATATGGAGGGAGGGGTATTAGGTTTGACATGATACATGGTTTAAAAGTGGTGGGGAGTGGGTCTCTCTTTTGCTCCTATTAGTAAAGACTCCTATACCGCCTAAAATATTGTTGGGATGATTAAAAAGAGAATAAAAGTTGTTGAAAATTGATAAGAGGGGAGAGTGTCTAAGTAGATCTTAGTGGGTGGAAATGTTGTGAGGGCATGAGGCTTAGTGGAGGGAAAATTCTCCCATTTAGTTTCTAAATACTCATTAGCCACTCTGACCACCACATTTTAGGGACAATTGAAGAGGAAATATAAATTAAAGTAAAGTTGAAGAGGACATATATGATTTTGAAAATGGTGAGATGAGAGAGTATCTAGATGGATGATTAGTACTGCTTTTGAAATTGCATGTTAAATAAGTGGAACTTATACAAAAAAGAAATTAAATAATAATTGACTCATTGGACATAGAAAGATAAAAATTAGAAATGTAGAATATCTTAGGAACAATTTAATTATGGTTTTTAAAAATCGTGTAAATAGTCATCATTTTATTGAGGGAAAACTATATGATTATTACCTTTTGAAGAGATTTTAACAAGATAGAAGTGAGAAGAGTCATAAGGAAGTTGGTAACAAATATGGAAATCAGGATTGTCATTTTCCAAATAAATAAATTCGTTTCCATTACATGTGACATTATGACTTGAGTAATAAATGCATTAATTTCTTTAAGACATTACCGAACAAAATGGTTCATTTTATTCTCATTAGACTTCATTCTTTTCAATTTAGAGTTACTATTGGACAGAGGGAATGGGTTGTTAAGAATAGCCTTCTTTGGGGTTTGGTGAGGATAACATGGTGAGAGAGGGGATGGGAGTGTGGAGTTGGGGAGAATTGACTTTACGAAGAGAGAAGGAATGTCAGAGAAGGAATGATTAGTTAAAAAATTCAATAAATTATGGTTTGAAGAAGGTGGAAATGTTTGTTATATGGTGAGTGAAAAATATGGAAGAAGTGTGGTGTAAGGAGAGAGGAGGTTAATGTGATTTGGAAACAACACATGGGTGCAATAAAAGAGGGAGGACATTATGACTCGAGTAATAAATGCATTAGTTTTTTAAACATGACTCAAAACAACGGTTGGGGGTTTTGAATAACCAATTTTCTAGATTTTGGGATGATATAGAATAACTATTTTTGTGATTTTGTTCATATCAAAAATAAATTAGAAAGGTTATTTGAAATCATAAACCTTCTCCATTGTCTCAGTCAAAACATTTCCATACAGTAAGATAGATGCTTCTAGTGGGGAGTTGGGGTTCCTTTACTTGGTAAATGATCTCGAATGGGAGTAGGCGAGAGATGATATAAAAATAGAGAGGGAGCACTTATTGTAGTAAATGAGGGGTCATGGGTAGGATTGAATGCAAGTTGTAGCAAACAATGTGTGAGAGAAAGAGATTCAAGCAGAGAGGGGTGATATTATCGGTGTGGTAAAGATAGTGAAGCAAAGAGGGTCAAGCTTGAGTGTAGGATGAAAATGTTTTTAGAAGAAATATAAATTCCTTGAAATAAGAAGAGAAGAGAGAGAGACTTAAGGAGAATTCAGTATTCTAAAAGTACTACAATTCTATTATCTAGTGGCATTGTTGTAATTAATCAAACTTATTAACTGTTTTTATAGTAGAATAGATATTACTCTATTTTGAGTGAACATAAGATCAATAAATAGGTTCAACTTTTCCACTATTTCTATTCTCCATACGGTAACTATGTTACCAATTAAGGCCATAGGCACATAGTGGTGAACCTATGTCTTGATGCAATGTTTATACATCACATACAATAATGATTATCAATTCCCTTCATTTGTAGATTCATGTTAGTCATAAGGGCTATTTGGACACATGGTTTATATATTATTTTATTTAAAAATGAAATCTCATATACAATATTGATAAGGTTACATCACATGTCGGTGAATTACTCTAAGTGGGTAGGAAAAGGGAAAAAAGTAAGCATAATAGTTCATGCATATATGGGACATAATCATCTTGAAAGAAGAAAGAGAGATAATGTGATGCACATATAGAACAATATAAGGTGTCATGTAGCATGGAGGTGGCACACCATCATAACAACCCTAATAGGAGAGAGAAAAATAAACTTAACATAGATGGGGCGGAGATATATCGGTGACTAGAGGGGCTAGACTTCAAAGGGCTGATTATCCACAATCATCAGATAGTACTGAAGGTCCAATATTTCAATACTAGGTGAAACATCACCAATAATGTTAATGGAATTTTGAGTGATCTCATTTGGTGGTCAGTAAATATGGCACCTCTAATTTTGGCTCATGGTTGGTAAACATGAACATATTCACAATGACACATAATTTTTTTTGTTAACAATATCATATGATGTGGAGTAAGCACTATTGAAGGAACTATTATTCCTTTCCAACAATATGCACCACAAGATAGAGAACATACTATTCAATGTAGTTGTATCCATGACGATGAGGCTTTATATAAGATCCTTTCCAATATTTCAAATAGAGGGAGGCAAGTTGATATTTAGGTCTATATAAAGATGCTTTAGAAAATCATACTTAAAGAATGTTTGAGTACAAAGATCCACATTGTCTTAGAAAAGCATTTCTATATAGGATCCATGAATGTTTCTTTCATGTAGACTTGGGCTCAGAAGACATTGCTGGAAGAGGTTCCAAATAAATAATAATAGGTTTGATTTGGTGTTAAGCTAAGAAAGTTTAGATCTGAAAGCTATGCAAGAATCCCTAAAGGATATATAAGTATAATAATTCATTAAATTGAAGAGGTCACCCCATATCCATTTAAATTGGGGGTTTATCTGTGGGAAGTGTAGGTATTAACTATTTTATGACTGAAATTGTCGAATGGTTCTCTAAAATGTCTTTAGTTTGTTGGGGCTAATGGATTTGTATCTTTCAATATGGCAATTTTTTCAAATGGAGCGGTGAGGGAACTGAGTTTGAAGCTAGGAAATCACACTCAAACTAATTATCAAACTAAAAGGACAAGTGATGTTGGTTGTTGATTGGTATAATGGAAATATCTCTTAAGATCTCATCACTTTTTTCTATGCATTTACACTTGTAGTGGAATTTGTAAGTGGGTACCAATCTCCAAATCCATGCAAGTATGATATATTAATTTTACTATCTATCAATAGTGAAGGTCTGGGTTGGCTAGGTGACTGTGTACGTTTTCTAGGGTAGAACATTTGGTCACAAAACTAAGATTCCTAGTAATCCAATCTGATATGGTAAGGTAAATTGTGTCTTGATCAATTGGGTACAAGAAGTTGTAATTCCACATAAAATTACTCCATAATTTTATTAAGGATTTTCTAGACAATTTTTTGGAAAATATATACAATTAGGAAATATGAGGTATTTGATCTAGAACCAAGAAATCTTGGACCACTTGGCAAACAACTGAGAGAGATGAGATGGCCCAACCATTTTAGCTTTTTTGAAAGAAGACTACAGTGGTGTCCCTGCTATAGACAAAATAGCTTGAGGGAACAAAGGTAGACTGAGGTATTTGGTTGGGAATGAGTCATTTTTGGATTGGATAATATGAGAGTAAAAACTTTTTTGTTCTTGGGAGACATGGAAACACATCAATAGAAATTTCAAATCATTTATTATATCTTAGAGATAGTTTGAAAGATCGTTTGAATTATTTTGATATTGATGAAACTTTATATGGTGGGTCTAAAAAAAATATTGGTTATATTGGGGAAGTGGATGGAGGGGTAAAATCTAATGTCTAAATTCTTTTGTTCTCAATGAGATTATTTTTTGTGGCTAACATGATCAAGAAATTTAGGCATGAAGTGCAATGATGAACATGTAAGGGGATATGGGATCACCCTATTGAAGTCCATTTGAGCTTGTGAAGAAGTAGAGGCGAGGCCCATATCTATCACTCATAGTCAATCCCCATATGTAAAAATCACCCAATCATCACCTTTATAACAACCCATGTTTTAGGATTATGTTTGATGATGTCAAAGTGTACCCAATGACATGTGATGAGTGTAGTCATTTCAGCTCTAAGAACCACAACCACCACCATCACTATGAGAGATGACTATGACTTCCATGTGTCAGTCTCATGCTGCTTCTATGCGATACACTATTCCCTAACATGTATTTGTGTTCTTGGTTTGATATTTCATATCATGGCTAATGGAATTTAGTCATCAACCAACTCACAGTCTGATCTTATGTGTTATTGTTGTCTATCAACCTTCCACAATAACAATCGATCATGTACATATTGAGAATATGTATATGCACTCTTAACATCCGTATTATCTCATCCACAAGTTTAGTGACTTGAATACATACGTCATTGAGTCATATGACTCTCGAGGCATTTATTATGTTATTCATTAGCTCATAACTGAATATACAAAATAAATTGGAAGCTTTCCTTTGTTAATAATGAAATCATTTTTATGTCATTACAATCATCACATGATTGACTCTCTGGGCATACATACCAACACACTCCCCCTTGCACTTCGAGCCAATCAACCATGGATCTCATCCCGAGTGGCCTAACATGACCATTGTGCTTCTATTACAGAGAGCTTTTATAGCGGGTTTAGCAACATTTGATTTAAGTCGGTATTTTGCAATTGCACATCTCGTCGATGTAAGACAGGTCGTATGAGATGGAAATGCCAAAGTAAGCTATCTAAGATTCCCAGCCTAACAAGTAACTCCATTGTTGTCATCAATATTTCTACTGTGTCATCAATGGTTGGAACCTTATACAAGTTCACCTAGATGAACTTCTTAATCCATATGATATCCTCTGATGTTCTTATAACATAGAGATATTTAGATTCTTTTATAGATTAGAACAACTATAATTAGCTCAGAATCCTTTCTAGCATACAGTTCTAGTTCAATGTCAAATGCTACTAAGATCATTTTGTCAAATTGGAAGCTTGCATCAGTGTAACTCTTTACACCCAACTCTTCGTTATTACCACAACCATGGAACCGATCCTATTATTGCTTCACAATCACTTAAGGATGTTCTTTATGGTAGTCCAGTGACTTTCAATGACATCTAACATATACCTTCTTGTCATGTAGAATACATACAAGATTGCTAGGTAGGTATATATATCTTCTCGTCATGTCCGATACATATGAGATGATTGGATATCCTATTTTCATGTCCAATACATAAGAGATAACTGGATATCGTCTCATCATGTCCAATACATACGAGATAATGGGATAAGTAGATAACATTGCATTAGTAGTTCCAATTGTGAAATGCATATGGCATCTATCCACGTGTTCCTATTCTTCACAAGAATTGGGACACTAGGCTCTTAAAAGACTAACTCCATGGAACATGAACAAGTTTTCTCTCATTGAGTCTTGCATTTTGAACCCTTCAATATCTTGCCAATGTATGCGCTCTTACTTAGGTCAAGAAGCTTTTCAGATCTATCTCTATAGACCTTGATTCCTAGCACATAGGATGCTTCCCCTAAACCCTTCTTATAGAAGGTTCTTTCCATGCCAGGTTTTAACATTTATAGGATAATTACGTTATTCCCCATCATTATGTGGAACACTAATATGCCCCCACTAAATATTTTCTAATAACAAATTCCATCTTCATTCTGACTCAAGTCAAACCCTTTGACTGTCTTGTCTAATAGAATATTCCAACTCTGAGATGCTTGCTTCAATCCACATATTGACTTTTGTAGCTTATAGACTTTATTTACATTAATGGATTTATAAAACTATTAGGATAAGTCACATACACATCCTCTAAAATATTCCAATTAAGGAATGCAGTTTTAATATCCATATACCAAATATCACAATTTTACTAAGCTGCAACAACAAGCACGATCCATATGGATTTAACCATGGTAACTGGTGAAAAGACTTCATCATGTTCAACACTTTGAACTAGTTTGAAAATCTTTGTAACCAATTTACATATCCATTTTGGTTTTCTTACATGAAACCCAAATGCACCCTATGGGTTTTACCCCTTTAGGTGGATCCATCAAGGTCATACCTTGTTGGTGTACATAAAGTCCATCTTTGATCCCATGGCCTGATGCCATTTCTCAAAATTTTGGTCCCTCTATAGTTTATAGGTAGGTTGTGGACTCATCTCTATCATCAACACACCACTTTTTGAGTTATAATATATCATAATATTTCTAACTCAAGGTGTGTTCTACTAGAACTATGAGTTCTGTGTTTACGTAAGGAACTTGAGATTATACATCAACTTGTGATTCTCCTTGTTCCAATTGTACCTCTTTAGGTTCTATGTTTTCTTGTTTGTCTCAAACATTTCAAGTTCTACTTTTACTCCCACTGTTTCCTTTGGAACTAATTTCCATTTAGGAATTCAGCCATCCTAGAAACAAACACTTTGTTGTCGGGTTAAAACAAAAGTAGTATTTAACAAAATAACATTGATGTGATTTGTGGATAAAGCTATTTAAGAAACTATTTTATGATATAAGCCTTCACTCCTAATCACTACAAAAGACACATTGGGACACTTCCCATGCCATATCTCATGTGGTGTCTTTTGAACCAGTCTACACAGTACATTGTTTTAGTGTAAAGTATGTGCCAAAAATAAATTGTAAGATTATCTAGATTTTATTGATGATCTCACCTGACCTAACAGGGCGTGACACCTTCTTTCTGACACATCAGTATGTTTCAGGTGGAGTTCAATGTGATATACTATCATGATCTCTCAAGAAGGTACTCAAACTCTTGGATTTTCAACATTTATCACAACAATGTATCTTAATACTTTTACCAATTTAGTTATGTACTTCATTTATGATCTCCTTGAACACTTCAAGAGATCCAAACTTGTATTTCATTAAATACAAATTTCAATATCTACTGATCATATCAGTAAATATAATGAGGTACTTGTAACTACCTTTAGCATTCATTCTAAATGGTCTATGTACATCAGTATGTACTAGTCCTAATGGAATAGTCAATCTCCCACTACATCTAGTGAAGAGTCTCTTAGAATATTGCCCAATAAATAGACATGCATGTCTCTATTGGTTCAATAATGAAAAGATCCCAGATAACCATCATATGGATTCTATAAATGCATTCTGTGTTTATGTTCTCTAGATGACAATGCTATAGGTATTCAGTAGTTTAAGTCATCAAGTCATTCATTAAGTCATTCATTATATGTGTCATACACATTTGTCTTTACAACTATCAAGTAAAGTTTGTGATACATATGGCATTTTCCATAAGAGATCATATCTTTTAAAATGAAACATAATGTTCTTGTCATACAAAACATTTAAAGTTTTCATCAATGGTAAGTGCATAATAGCAATTCACTAATTCTATTATGCGCCCATCAATGATGGTTCCCAACTATAAATGTAGTTACCCTTTCTACACACAGTTCTAGCTTACTTCTTCTCAGGTCCTGAAGTAGAGATCTCTATCACTATCTTCTTCTTGATATTCTTTATGAAGTCGATAATTCCTTTCTGATGTCTAGAGAAGTGACGATGGTGGCACCTTGTTTTCTTTATCCTTTAAGTGAAAAGGACAAATTACTTTTACACTTACCCTTCTACATAACTTGAGTGTAGAAGGTTTGGACTTAAGCTCAGCCTCTATACACTTCTTAGCCTTGCCTTTTCCCTAGGACTCAGTTCTGCTGATCACCATCACAGATTTGTCCTTCTTATTTCTTGCTTTGGCATCAATATGCCAAGCATGTGATAAAATTACTATATGATTCATGAAACACTTGCATAATCATATTCATGGTTAACTCATGACCTAAGAGAAAACCCAGTCTTTCCACATGTCCAATCGCATTGAGCACATGGGGTTCTATTGGATCTCCCTTTACCAGTTTGCACTCAATTAGTGCATTGGAGACATTATACCTTCTTTGGTTTACATGATTATTAAGATGTCTTACCATCTCAAGAATGTCCATGTTATCATGTTGTTCATGAAACTCATAGTTCATACAATAGTGTAGAAGGTATTTAAATGTCTATGGCATCATTAACATACTTCCATAAGCATCCATTTAGCCTTAGGTGCATTTAGAGTGGGTTCCTTTGGCATTGGTCTATCAAGGACATAGAACTTTCACTCATTGATGAGAACATTTCTCAAAGTCCTCAACCAATTATGGAACTTTATCCCATTTTATCCATCTTAAGGACTAATTGCAATTTGAAAGTGTTTTACATTTGATTTACAAAGAAATATTGCAATTTTTTTAAAATATTTTTGATTTAGTATGATTTGATAAATTTGATGATATTAATTAGGTCTTTAATTAACTACCACTCCCACTATTTTATTCAAATTAATAACCCTCAATATAAATTCAAAATATTGTAGTGTATAATATTCTAGTGGGCCAGATGTAAGATAATTCAACTGTTACTCGATCAACACCATAAATACAATCAACCATCAAGGTAGGCACTCTTGGCAATTGCATCATATGCAATTCTAGATAGATGATATGCACAACCCCTTGCCATAATAATCTGCATGCTTCTGAGCCCAGATGCTCAGAGAATCACCGGTCAAGCCTGATCCAAAAACTTACACTATAATAATGCACCCCACGGAGGCGGAACCTACACTATTACCATAACACTTCCATGAGATAGAGGGGTACCCCATGGAGGAGGAACCTATGCTTGGTCGATCAAGATTTTCACGTGGGACTCTTTTGGAAAGCACTAAGACTTGATATTATAATTGAGGGAGTTTATGCATATATATATATATATATATATATATATATATATAAATACATATACTTTAACCAATCACAACATATATAGCATGTATTATATACTTGCTATGACCACAAAGGAGAACATGCAAATAAATAAATCATACAAGCAATGGTTATGGCCATGCTAATGTAATTCCTTGGAGCCAAAAGGAATTACTACCACCTATGGTCCATGTCATATGTAACCTTTTTTTGGTGAAGATCAGTGCTCGAACCAACCCAGGTTGATCAATTCAACTCTTGAATTGGTTGGCTTGCCTCCTGGTAGCTTGGTTGGGCTCTTTTGAAGCGGTCGTCTGGTTCTCAGGTCCAAGTAGCACCTGGACATGTCCAGGCAGTTGGTTGGGCCACCAATTGATTGGTTCATTCACCTAAAATTTGGCCTCCTCGGTCCTCCAGTCAATGGGGCTATCTCATGAGCCGATCATTTCATCTTGTGTAGATCATCATATCACATTGAAACATAAATTATAAGTATCCTATTGCATATTACATTATATATGGGGAAAACCTTGAGTTACATTCGAGGGGAAATAAGAAGAAGAGCATTAATTTACATTTTCAAAGGAGAGAGAGGCTTGGTATACAAACTAATTAACAACATGAATAAATAACCACAACCATGAACACATAGATCTCGGTTTTGGCCATAACCATGCTTCACATCCACCATCAAAACCAATTTTTTGGCGACACATGTAACTTGCATATATATATATATATATATATATATATATATATATATATATATATAGATATAGATATAGATATAGAGTCAGGCTAGAATACACTCGAGTGTACAGATCGCACGAATACACTCAAGTGTGTTTTCATATCAAGACTATTTTTCACAAAATGTAAACCATTGATCTTCACTGTCATTCCATAACTAGATTACATGAAAATTTTGAGCCCATTTGGATGAGTGTAAGTCACTCATCCAAGGGCAACAAAATTGATGTGTGAAACTAATTTGAAATGTATAATTTTGAGGTCTTTATAACATGACCTAAAAATGTCCAAATGTGCTCAAATTTTGTATATGAGCTATTCACAAGATGTTTAAGAAGATCAACAGAATAGATTTTTGAAAAAAATATTGCATCATGAAAAACTATTTGCGTGTATTCTGCTCTAAATACACTCGAGTGTATTCTAACCTGACTCTCTCTCTCTCTCTATATATATATATATATTCATTTGGGTTCTTTATGTGGTGAGAAGACAGATGTGCACATCAACTAGTTTAAATATTCACATCGTACATAATAAATAAACATACTAAAACTAACAATCCAATCATATCGATTATCCCAAAACATAATTAATTGACGTGGCTCTGATACAATTATAGGGAAATACGACATCAGATAGGAAGAAGAAACAAAAAAATTTATTGACATATTTCCCATTAACTAGTAGATTATGTCAATAACTATGCAATGGGAAGAATGGTTCACAAAGATATACCTGGTCTTGGAACAAGTCCAACGACAATCCTCGTCGATGTAGATGCAAACTCTATCTTTGACAATGTCTGTGCAACTCGTGGTTGCACTATGACTCATCTGATGGATCCTCTTCGGATAATAGACTCAGACAACTACTACAATGACTCTTCAGATCTCGCCACATACTGCGAGTTGATGTTGCCCTCCTAGTAGCAGCCAAAGGATTCCTGCCTCTAGAGTAGTCCACACAGATCAACTAGAACTCCTTTCGTCCTGCTAGAACAGACATGAATGAGTTGTCCCTCCTGTTGGCATACTAGTCACTAACCTACTCTCCTACAACAATGATCCTCAGTTGTTTCTCTCCTTGTCTATCCCTCCCTAGTCACATAGGACTTGCCTGGTCTCTCATGGTTATCAAAACCAAAGAGGACAAAAATTGTTAGAGCAAGTAATTCTCAATTGTCTGGATAGTAGTTGTGTTCTGGGAAGCCCCCAGTACCCCTCTCTATATAGGAGGGGTTAGGGTCAAGGTTCCAAGTCCCCAACCAATCTGAGATTAAAGCGGGAGTAGAAAAGACCGGAAGATCTTGAATTTTTGCATCAATTCTGGAAGGTTTGCAACCTATGTGCGCCAAAATGGTCATCTTGTAAACCAAGACATTTGTCTTTCACATGAGAAGGTCATTTTTCTAAGCAAAATAGTCATTTGTAGTTTCTAGTTTTGCACATATGTCGACAATTCAATTCCAATTAGTACTCAACTTGACATCAACACCAATCTTTGATGTAATTGAATTGCACCCCTAAGATGGGCATTTGGTGCAACTGAGACATGCGTCTCATACCAGGCTAGATGACTATTTTGCACAAGCAAAAAGGACATCTCCCAGCCTAGGTCAGGCATAATTTCAACCAATGTACAATACAATCAGCCTGACACTCCAAACAACAGTCTCAACACATGAACAGATCGGTTGGTAGTCTAGTTAGCTTATCCTTTGCATGCATTGAAATATCTAAACACTTTAGTAATCAATCCAATCGTCATTCAAGATCAAACTCCATTTTTATATGACTTCCTATGTGTGTGAACCTACATGTTCCATATCACGTTGGCAATGAATGTCCATAACTAGCTTATGACATCACAAGAAATGAGTGGTGCCTATTTGCACTCAGTTCTACCCAAGTGAATGGAAAGTTGGGGAGCAACTTCAACCTACAATCTGGGTATGGTGGTATAGTGTTTGTATAGTTCCTTTATCACTGATATCCAGATTGAACTAGATCCATGGAGAAGTCACCCTCTTTAATATTCAATCTTGTTTCTTGAACTAGAGAAGACTGCATGAATTTTATTAAGCTCAATATCACATATTGACTCACATACGTATGGCCATACTTCTCTCAATCTCGATAATCAAGAGGCCTAGGATATCATACTCCTATAAGAGGAACAAATCTGATATCTATCCCTTACAGTCAATCCCCATGTGTCAAAGTCACCCAATCATCACCTTTATAACAACCCTTATTTTAGGACTATGTTTGATGATGTCAAAGTGTACCCAATGAAATGTGATGAGTGTAGTGATTTTAGGTCTAACAATCACAACCACCACCATCATTATGAGATCTGAGTAATGACTTCCATGATGATGGCTTCCATGAGTCAGTATCATGGTGGGTTTGTCTGATACATCGTTCCCTAACATGTATATGTGTGCTTGGTTTGATATTGCCATATCATGACTAATGAGATTTAGTCATCAACCAACTAACATTCTGATCTTGTGTGTTATTGTTGTCTGTCAACCTTCCACAATAGCAACTGATCAAGGAAATAATCAGAATATGTATATAATAACATCCGTATGATCTCATCCACAATCTTAGTAACTTGAATACATATGTCATTGAGTAATATGATTCTATAGACATTTATTATGTTATCCATTATCACATAACTGAATATACAAATAAATTGGAAGCTTGCCTTTGTTAAAAATCAAATCATGTTTATGCCATTACAATCATCACATGATTGGCTCTCTAGGCATACATTCCGACAACTGCCTCTATAGGGGACTTTTAAGGAGATGGCCTATGTTTGATAGAATGAAGGAATGAGGGATGGTTCTAAATGCTCTATGTTTGTTATGTAAAAGAGAGGAGGAGTCACACCCCCATCTTACGTGGGATGCTTCTTCACAAAATATATATGGCATAGGATGGCCCTCAAGTTGGTTTATGGTGGCTCCCCTCATGATAATAAGGATGAAGGCATTTGATGGATCCTTGCGAAGATTGCGCACAACCATTCCTTAAGATGTTTTGTGTGGATGTGTCTTACTGATGTGACCTTCCTTATTTGGAAGGAAAAGAAGAGTAGGCTATATACGGGCAAAGAAAGGTGTTACCTTGAGATTTTTTATGATTGTGTGAGTAGTTTGAAACTTGTTTGTAAGGCTAAGACCCACCTCTGTAGGGGTCTAGACCATATGATTTTAGAACATTGGGGAATTTGTAGAATACACTCCCCTTTGTACAATTGTAAATGGGGTTTTTGGGTTTTCTCCACCCCTTTACCTTTTCTTGGAGTAATATTTTACCTTATCCAAAAAAATATGAAATATCAAATTCCAAATCATTCTATTTTCTTGTCTAAGGTTGTGCACCGCAATAAATTATTTACTCTTTTATTTCCTATCTCCTCATATTTTTCCGTAGTATGGTTTTAACATCCATACATTACCAATATGCTTCTCATCACCATTCCTTTCTATACACTATTCCTTACATATAGAACACAAGCCTTCACTAATTTCTTATTATTCAATTCACATTCATATATCTATGGAAATTTATAATTCCATGACTTGTATATATATATCATGATCTCTTTCTTGTTCTATACTTTTAAACCTCTAGATCAACATTTTTCCTTTAGAAATTTCAACCTTTTAAACTTTATAAATGACATTTACATCATTTTCATTCATATGGATCATGTAAGAAAAAAATATTTATTTTAATATTAATATCAACTTATATGCATGTGACATCATTCACTTGCTCCAAATCACCCTCATCCTTCTTAGAATTGACACATAAAGAAACTAATTAAGCATATCAAAGTTAAATCAACCAACAACTTGATAGAAAAATCTATACAACATGGAAACAAGTATGAATACATCAAATTCATATCAAGATACAAGTTTTCATATAGTCCTCTTATCAATAAACCCTTTCTACTTAAACCATGATAATGTTTTTCTCTTTTTTCTTCTTTTATTTCCTCTTAATATATTACCTTAACCTCATATCTTACTATTTCATCTAATTTGGTGAATTTCTCGTACTTTTTTATTCTAAGAATGATTCTTCTTTAATGAACTTCTAAATTTGTACCATTTCCCTCTTCATCTTATGTTTCCTCAACTAAAGAATGCATTACTATGATGCTTAATTATAGAACTCATTCTTTTTAGTCCAATGATTCTTCTTTAATGAACTTCTACATTTGTACCATTTCCCTCTTCATCTTATGTTTCCTCAACTAAAGAATGCATTACTATGATGCTTAATTATAGAACTCATTCTTTTTAGTCCATTTATTTTCTTTAATTTTTTCTATATATTCATCTTTTACCTTATTTACTAAATCATATATTATTTCTTGTCAATAAGATGATCATTCCATCTCTTGACACATGTTTCAATCATTTTCTTTTCTTTTTATCTTTATTTCTTCTTTTATAAGTTTATTCTAGATGTAGTTTAGCAATTCAATCCACCTCTATCATTAGTCACTTGACAACATAATAGATAGTTGGAAAACTTCACAATCAGATTAGGGAAATTTTGACTTTTACATTGTTGTAACTTTTTAGATATATTACAAACACTACCAAGAGCTCTTTAGTATGTTTTATATATTAATAGTTATTCCTCTATACAAAAATGTATCTTTGATTTTTTTTTTCTATTTTTATCTTTGTGCTTGATCTTAGAGTATTTGTCCATTCAAATTTTCTTAGTTACTAAATAAATATGAATTTTATTAGTCATTCTGACATTTCTTTTGGATTCTAATATCTTGATATTTGCATGGCATCATAAATCCTAATATTGCATTACAATATATTTTTCTTATTTAGATATTATATGAGTCATTAGATCCTAGTATTGCATCCTACCTACCAGACCAAGCTAAACCTGCAGTCTTGAAGCCCAGAGCTACTCAGGGTTAACCAACTCCTATTTTTCTTAAACATATGGAAATGATATTCACTCGGGATAACTCATATAAGAATAAATTCATACCTACTTTATATCAAGAATAACAATAACTAAAGTAAATTCTGAGTGCACAACAACATATTCTTTTGAAAATTAAAATCTAGGATTTACATAGGTAAGAGCAGTTATATTCATCTGAAAATCAAATCAAAGTCATGTCATATTCCGTGTTTATGATCTAATTCCTTTTTTACTTTATGGTCTTCTAACCCTAATACTTCTCTGGTTACTCTCTATCTCATCCTCCCTCTACACACCTGTCCAATGTATAGGAAAGTATAGAGAGAGTATCTTGATACTGGTCAACCTAAGTATTCAAATACTTGACCAGGGTATCTAAATGCTCAAACCTCCCAGAGATATGATCACATCCCCTCCTAACTGCCACACTTATCACTCTGACTATCTAACTTAATGGTCACTGATGACTCAGACTAAGCTCTGATACCAAGTTGTTACACATGCATCTCGTATGAACTACTAATCATGAGATTAGGGCATAAATTTATGACTAAAGAAAAGGAAAACATCACTCTTATTTTTTTCTATTTCAAAATTATCATATATGACATATTCAATCATATGAACTGACTTAGAATACATATACAACCTAATTTCCTCTAAACTAAATTCATTCTTAAGGATACACATTATATCATTCATACTAATGCTTGTTATTCACATGTACACAAGTCTTGATAATTAAATACATGTTCTAGAAGCAAAGACACAATATTTTTCTTGTCATTTACAACTCTTTCTATACAAGGAACTAGAATAGATAGGGACCGAAACTAACTATTGTTATCTCAAAACACTAGAAACATCCTCTATGGTAGGACTCTTCTAAAAAATTGTTGCAATCTCCAAATCAGTAGTGCTACCTAAAAGTTTGTTCAGTATAGCGTAAGCTACTAGCTCAATGAATGGAAAATCACCCAAATAGATAGATAATATGCATATTCCTAATTAATTGGATAGAAACTTAAGAAGTCATAAGCAATATATCAAAATACTAAGCTGAATGAGTAGTAATGCAAAAATCAACAACATACTAAATACTAAGAATAACTGAACGATACATTTCTAAAATTGTATTATGAACATCAAATTCTTGGATTTGACTTCTTAATATTTGAATCGATTTATTAATGTCTTTTTTTGGAAATAGGTAAAAACTATATTGCCAAAAGGTGGGGTATAGCTAAGATATACTCTAAAAAAAAAACAGCAGGGCATTCGAACAACCTTAGATCCTGAGCATAAAACACCACACTGGATAATATACTAAGATCCCAGTAGGTTCTACTTTGAGTGTTTAGATTACAAAGCCAATCTTTCTTGGCCCTATCCATCCACCTGATTTATTTAACTATTATATCCACAAGAGTAGCAGAAGATCTATCGATCCTACTATGGATTATGTAATTCCTTTCCTACCAAAGGAAGAAGCATGTGGCAGCAAGGCCAATGCAGGCAAACTCAAAATCTATTTTGTTGTTTTTGTTCTTGTCAATTAGTTGTTGAATTGTGTATCTCAGGCTCCAGTCAGGAATCGACCCCTGACCATTCCTAAGATTGACGATGGCCCAAACATTAGCTGAGAACCTACACTTGAAGAAAATGTGTTCCATGGACTCCTCCTCATTCCGGCATAGAGGGCAAATAGAATCCCCTATACGGCCCCATCTGTTCAGCCTATCAAAAGTGGGTAAGCTATTCATCACAGCTCTATAGAAGAGCGTGCTCTATTTCAGGCAGTGATGTTTCCCCCAGATAGCCTTCGTTCAATCAAAATTCATGGTAGACCCTCTGTTGAACCATGGTGAAGGGGTAGAGCACACCCAAGCACCATTGCCATCAATAGAGTACTTGTGTTGGATTTCAAGGTAGATCTTGCACATATGCCTCCAAACCTAAGAAGGTTTACTATTCTCATCTACCTGAAGAGTACTCCCATATCTAGTCCTCATCCACTTCACCCAAAAGTCATTAGGGCGGAGAAGTAATCTATCAAGCCTCTTTATGGTATTTATTTTCATCATATCAGTCGGATCAATAAGATGTAACCCACCCTCATCATAAGGTTTTGTGATTTTCTCCCAGGAAATCCCATGAGCTTTACGTCCCCACACAAAGCGAGAAGAGAGAGACTTAATGTAGTCTAGGGTCGGGTTGGGTATGTGACACATATAATCCCAGAATCTGACTTTGCTTTGAAGAACAACTCTGACCAACACCAATCTCCCTGCCATAGAGATCTTTAGTCCACTCCATTTCTCAATCTTGTCCCTTATGTCATCCTTGCACATGCTGAAATCACTTGTGGTGCCTCTACCACCCGCAATGGGTATGCCCAGATACCTGGTCGGAAGCTTGCCTCTACTCATCCTAGCAGCAACCTTAAGTCAACCTCTTTTGCTATCTCATGATTTAGAGAGGAACACTTATGATTTGATAGCACTCATATACAACCCACTATCTCTGCCAAATTGTGTAAGAACCTTGTAATACTATCCAAGTCTGCTTGCATGTCCTACTGAGAATAGGAGCACATCATCAACAAAAATGAGATGAGATAACACTTTAGTACCTTTGACTTTGAACATTTTAATGTGTCCCTTCTCTTCGGCTTCTTTAATGAGTCCTGTGAGTCCTTCCATCACGATGGTGGAGAGTAGTGGTGATAGGGGATCCCCCTATCGCAAGCCATTTGAAGCTCTAAACATGCCAGCGGGGGCTCCATTAATGAGAATGGAGAAGGAACTAGTCTCAACACATTGTTTCATGATATTAAGCCATCTCGTAGAAAAACCCAGTGCTTCCATCAGATTCCACATGTACTCCCATTCAACATATTTTTTTGATCCATCAAAGCTTGATGCTCCATTACTATTAAAAAAGGAAGCTGTATAAAAGATGCTATGTACATCCGGAAAAAGCACCAACAAAAGACAAACTAAACAAAGGTTCCTAGCCCTATCTTTACATTTCTCCAGACTGTATCAACATTGCCACATCTATCATAAAAAATTCTACCATTCCTCTCTTTCAATACTTCATAGACAAAGAACATAATAAAGGTCATGGCTTTCATCTCCATCATACTCGTCATCTGATCAAGGCTAGTAGGCCTATTCTTGACAATTTTATCATCAATCGCTTTGCTCCAAATGTCTCTCCCAAAGCTGCATTCGAACAGAATGTGATTCATAGACTCCTCACTTTCACAACAAAGTATAAATCTGGAAGCACATTGATAACCCCTCTCTTTTAGGCAGTCAACAGTAAGAAATCCACCTTTCAGACATCTCCAAACAGTTAGGCTAGTTTTCATCGGTGCTTTTGTCTTCCACAACCAATTAGCCCACTGACATCTCGGCTGGCACACCCTAACAACATCCCAAAACTCTTTCATCTTTTTCACAGACTTTCCCCTAAAAAGAATCTCATCATCTTTGTCCAAAGAGAAAGTAATTCTATCCCTAACAGCATCCAGCACTCTATTAACGTGTCTGGATCTAGAGACCATCCATCTTCCATCTTCATTAAGATAACAATTAACTTTCGCAAATCTGCCAAAACCACAGTTAATACAACAGTTGTAAGATAGGATATTGTACAAGAACATCCCTTCACCAACCCAAGGATCATGCCATAATAGGGTCTTATCACCCTTCCCAACCACATAAGAAACATCATGTACAATCTTATCCTTGAAAAGGATAAGTCTTTTCCAAATCCAAGTAGCATTGGTTTGGAATTTAACACTCCAAATATTATACTCCCATTCAACATGGTCATAAGCTTTACTTATGTCTATCTTCATACACGCCTTAACATTGGCTCTTTTGATGTTAAAATCATTTAGGAACTCAATAGCCAAAAGGGAGCAATATGCCATTTGCCTACCTTGAATAAACACATTTTGTTCCTATAAAATTATATGTGGCAGCACCTCTTTTAGTCGTTTATCAAGAAGCTTGGAGACAATTTTGTAGAACACAGAACAACAAGCTATCAGTCTATAGTCACCCATCAACATAGCCTCCTTCTTTTTAGGTATGCGCTTAATAAAGCAGTGATTTACAACTCTTACCATATTGCCTCCATTCAAGAACCATCTAACTGCCTCACACATGTCATTTTTAATGAGAGGCCACATGTATTGGAAGAATTTACTATTAAAACCATCAGGTCCTGGTGCTTTTGAGGTGTTAATAGACATCAGAGCATCATGTATTTCCTTCTCTGTCAGATCCCTATTAAGATCGTTGTTCATCTGATCAGTGACTTTCCTTTGAATGTTGGTGTTCCAAGTCTGATTCACATTTCTGGGTTTGTTATAGAGGTTGTAGAAGTATTCTATCACCTGCTCTACTATCTCTTCACGGTTTCTGGCCGTCTGCCCCTGTTCATTGATGAGCTCCCAAATCGTGTCTCTCATTTCAACCTTTTTATAGCAGTATGGTACGCACGGGTATTCTTATCCCCATGATTGATCCATCTAATTCTACTTCTCTGCCAAAGGAAGGATTCCTAGGCTTTCTCCATATCGTTTAAATGTTTCTCCTTCTGTCTTTCCCTATCAATAGCTTCATGTGACAAGGGGTTGTGTCTCAGCCAGTTTGCTACCTCTTTATATTCCTCCTTCGCCTCTCTCAGTAGGTTAGGGATGTTGACCTTCTTTTTAGCCCACTCTTTGAGATTTCCTTTCATAAGTTGTAGTTTTTTTTAGCACAACGAACATAGGATTACCAATAATCTTGATGGTCCAGCTTTTCTCCACCACTTCCTTGAACCCCATCCAATCACACCACAAGTTTAGAAATCTAAAGGGTCTGATCGGTTGCTTTGTGTTCGTCAAGGACACCCTCATCCAGGTGTGATCACTAAACGGATGCGATCCCATATTCACAGCAACATATGGGAACTTATCTAGCCAGGCTTCATTAACAAGGCCTCTGTCTAGGAGACTAGAAATCCTTCTATTGTGATTTTTTTTGTTACACCACGAAACGAAACCGCCATATATGTTAAGATCCAGAAGGTTTTCTTCTTCAATCACATTATTGAATCTCTTAAGAATTTTGTTTGGTACTTTCAAGCCTCCATATTTTTCTCTGGCTTTCCTTGTGCTGTTGAAGTCCCCCAAGACAAGCCACATGATCTCATACTGAGCGGCATCCTTTATAGTCTTCCACAAACCATCTCTATCCTTGTCGAGGTTCTCCCCATAGACCCCTGATATGATACAAGCGAAACCACCCCGATTGAAGCAACTCGTAGTCATGATCTGGTCAGTCATATGGATGAGGTCGACCTGCTAGCAAGTTGGGTTCCAACCCATCACTATTCTACCTCCATCACACACACTGAGGTTAGAAAGACAACCCCAGTTACTTGGAAATATGGTGTTGACTCTGTCCGCCGTTCTCCTCTTGATTCTCATTTCAAAGCAAAAGATAATTTTTGCATTCATACCCGATATAATTTTCTTGAACTTCACCTACATTTTAGGCAGGGATGCGCCTCACACGTTCCATGCAAGAAAAGTCATTTAATGTCTTTGTTTTTCACCCCTTCTCCGCCACGGTCAGGGGTCACCTTCTTTTTTCCTTTTGTTGATGTGCTTCTAGTCTGTCTCGGACTTCTCCTTCTATTTCTTGCTTCCTCAAAGTCTAGGTTCTCTACATTCTCAATCACTATGAACGGGTTATCATCAACGCGGATGTCTTTAGTAACTTCTTCCACTCTTTTCCTGGTTGTGTCTGTGTCAGGTGGGTCAGGCATAACAACAACCACCTCACCTTCTTCAATAACTACGGTCTCATGTGTGCTAGCAGCCACAATCACGATAGCCACCTCCCTTGTGTTGGCCTGTGTGTCACTTGTCCCCTGCTCTTTCTGTTTTAGTTCTCTAGTTTTACTAGCATTAGCCGATTTGACCAAGGGAGGGGGTCTGCTACGGCTCACACCCCTGATCTTCCTCCTTCTGTTGGAATTTTGTTCTTTCACAATGTCTCTGCCCCTAATCAACGGAGGCTCACTACAAGCCACCTGGAGACCAGGACACTGGCCCGTGGGATGCCCAAAGACTTTGCAGCTTTCACACCTTTCAGGCAAGGCATCGTACAACACTTTCATTTCCAACAATTTGTCATCCGGTAATGCCACCATCACACAAGGTGGGGGCTTCCTTTCCACACTGATATCCACATAGATATGGGCAGCTCCTTCCATCTCCCCTCTGGTCCAAAATTCAATGCCTTTAGGTTCGCCAATGCCACAAGATATTATGGAAATAGCTCTCTTGGTCCAGTGGTGACCGACTTCCGGCAGAGTGACCCACACCAGTGCCGACGTGAGAACAGCCCGCCTAAGGTCCGCTTCAGGGGTCCAATGCCTCGACAGCACTAACTAGTTGTTGAAAAACCAAGGGCCTTGCTCCAATGGCACCGCCATGTCCATCTCCGATGCGAAATGAGCCAGATCCAGACCCCCCGCCATAGACAAGAGCTGGAGTTCCCCTTTTGGCCGCCAGTTCTTTAGCATCCAACCGTGAAGTTGATTGCTGATGGCCTTCCTTCCCAAGATTTGGACTATGATAGAGAATTTATGGTACTCATCCATATCCACCACCACAGGTTCAGAGAACGTCATCCACGACCTATTGTCTCCCTCTTTGTACTCTGACACCTTCTTGTCCTCCTGCAGCAGAAGGGGATTGAAGTTCCTATGTACGATCATCAGTTTGGAGATGGTGGCAGCCCAAGATCTACCAACCGTGATGTCTGCCTTTGGGTCAAGCCAGTCTGGTGGTGGGTGCTCAGATGAGGTGGAGGAAGAGGTGGGGGAGCCCACCCCGCCTTGGTCGGCCCCCATTACGGGTCCGACCTAGATCGTAGACCAAGAAGAGATGGAATGGAATAAAGCTAGAGAGAGAGAGAAGCATTTAGATAATGTCTTGGATACACATGCGTTGTACCACAATATGTAAAGCATCATAACAAGCTATGATATCACCATACAAGACTTAGAGTAGACCATGTGCTCTAAGTCTACAACTAGCTACCTAGTCTGCAGTGGGCCTCACCATGTCTGGCCTCAGCCACTAAACATCGGGTTGGAACAAACTAGAGTCCTTCTCTAAACTTGGGAACTCAGATAGAGATTCAAAAGAACTCTGGCTAAAACTATCTACTCCAGTGGATCCATAAGGGATGAATCACTTAGGAGTAACAAAACTCAGTAGCATTGGGATCTCTAGCTAATGTTGGGTACCCTCACTATTAATCAATAGGTTATCCACGCTAGGATTGACCCCTCATGCCAACTAGCATGCTCCAACTTCCACTTTTAAACACTGCCGATGGGCAAGCCGTTTCCTCCATTGCGGTGTAGACCTCTGAAGGGAATCTACGGTGTTCATGGCATCTTGATATCTGTTTAAATTCTTTATTTTCACATAACAATAATGTAACGACCCTGCCTCCCGGTAACCCCCAATTAAGGGAGACCAAGAGGTCAGAGCCATTATCCTAATAAATAGGATCAAATGTTCGACAAATAATCAATAATAATTATAAAATTCTACCAAATTATACTGAAAGCTGGAATAAAATAAAACTTTGCATACCTTTGAAAAAAACTTTGGATAACTAACTTCTATCCACAGCTTCAATCTATTCTAACTAATCCTCCTTGCACTTTAATTCTTATTTTCATAAAATTCCACTTTACTGTTTGTCCTTTTCAATATTGTACCTAAAACGTCGAAAAACAAAACGTCGGTCAGCATAAATGAATATGCCAGTATGTGGGGACAACCAAAATTTCACATATATGGCTAACAATCTAAATATCACAATCAATTTAATTAACAAGCCAATTTATGTCTTCAATGTGACAATCTCCACTGCTTTTGCCCTAACTGTGGAATACCCTCCTTAGGGTTTCTCTTTTGCCATTGACTTAAGGCCACCTTCTCCATCGTGAACTTGGTGCATGGGGTCACCTCTCATGGTGCCCATTAGTCATGCAATATCATAAGGCCACCTTCTCTATCCTAAGCTTGGTGCTTGGGGTCACCTCTCATGGTGCCCATGGGTCTTACCTCTTGGGCTTGACCTCATTGCATCTTACATCAGGGTGGCATGTAGGTGCGAGAATACACACTTATATCTTAATTGTGATAATCATATTGACTTTATGATTTGCATATATGAACATCCAAATAGATAGGTTGCATTCAATTTGATTAAACACCCGAGAAATCTCTGTGAAACTAAAGCGGTTAACCATAAATAACCACATACCTGATCCAGAGTAACTTGATTTCCAAGCATGAATAATCAAGAACAATCAATCACGCAATCAACAATATCCTGAAATTAATGCATAACACCCATGTGTTATTGTCTTATCCAAAACATTCTTAGGATTTATAGGCCAGCTTTAGGGTTTTATTAGGGTTTTAACCTCCATAATACATTTATTACTTTTAATGCCCTTTTGGTCCACAAACCCTAATTTCAACATCATAAGCATACTTGAATGTCAATTAAGTCTAATATATCTCTTTTACACTAAAACTACCATCTTTATCTTTTTAAGTTATGACACGATCATTAAGGCCAATTATCATCTTTGTTTTCTTTCAAATTGACAACCCATATTTCATATTGTTCAATTCACATATATGAACCCCATTTATCACTAATTTCACATTAATCCACTAGAAAACCCTAATTACCAAATTAAGGGTATTTATCCAAAATTAGGAACTTTTATACTTAAAATAGCTTAGAATCATCAAATATCAGTTCTATCCACGGATTTGCACAATTAAACCATTAAAATTCATATCAACATAAATTAGGGTTTCTAAGCCCATTAATGCATATTCATATACATGGAACCCTAAATTAAACCAACTATACATAAAGATCATCCTTTTGGATCTAATTTGTCCGTTTTTTAACAAAAAGTTAATATCAACTTTAAACATCCACATAACCCTTCCCAATTCATTAATCATCAAAGATTAGGGTTTTTCATTAATTAAACCATTAAAGATAGCATCTTTACATACTTTTTGAATTGAAAGCAGAATTAGGATTCAATTATAATTGCTTTTTGTTCCTCTCATTCTGAGGATAAATTTCATATATCATACATCTTAATCTGAGCTTGCACTTAATTTCTATAATTTTTGCAAATAAAGGTACCTTTTGGCCAATGGCGGCTCGACACATTAGCGAGAACCAATTTGTAAATTCCCTAAGTGGGCCAGCTATAAAAGAGGTGAAAGACCTCCCTGTCCCTGCCCTCTTGCATGTGTGCCAGGGGCAGTCGGGTATTTTTGCCCGAGTCCTTCTTCAACCTCACGATAGGCTCTCCGCAACGAACAATGCCAGACCGTAATCAGCGCCATCGTTGACCCTTCGATCCAGACCTTCTCCTCGCACGAAAAGACCACCAGGACCTCCGCCCGAATTCCCCGAACTGGACTAGGTTCTCAATTACCTAGTTGCTTGCTCAAGTCGCTTGGATGACATAGCTCTTCTCCGGTGAGGCCTGTGACTAAACGAGGGGAAAGAATAGGGCCAACCCTTGAATTGAATGCCCCAAAGAGAGCGTCGTCACTCCCCGATCTCGAGGGCAGAAGAAATGGGATGGCTCACAACACTTTGGGCTATCCCTATATATATAGGGTCGACCACATGTGTCTAGTGAGTTGGGGATTCCCTCAATCATCAACAAAACCACCAACAACCTAGGTTGGTTAAGAGCAGGACACACTCCCGAATACAATGGACTCATCCAAAGCTCCGCAGATGGTCTCAAACTCGTGCAATCTCTGATCAAAGATTCATAGCCTGAACTCTATTACCCCAGATCCTTGTGAGACCGGGATTTGTCCTAGGTTGTGGATCATAGATCCAATGATCGTGAATGAGTGCTGAAAAAAAAATCAGGATTTTAATCCCAAATAAATCGTGACACATGATTATTATGCAATTAATGTCCACACTTTAGGATAATTTGTAAATTGCATAACTCGGAAACCGTGCATTGTTTTTCAACCGAATTTTAGGGAGATCTTTATATTTGCATTATATTCCTTTATTCAAATTTTGAGCCTTAAACTCGAAAGGAAAGATGTGTTTTATTCACATGCAAGTAATTGTTTAATAAAACTAATTTTATTCATACTTTCTCTTTCTTTCTCTTTTTATTTTCCTTATTTGAATTCATTTTACCATTAGAAACTATGTGGACATGAAATATCATCCAAGGTGGAACCATGATCCATATATCCATGCATTTCTTGTGATTTCTTTGTTATCTCATATTCCCTTCTTAATAAAGCAATATTTAATTGATCTTTTCTTTTTCTTGTGGCATTATCTTTGTAACTTGGACTCCTTGGAACATAAGGAACCCAAGTAACCCAAAAGGCATGAAATCCCCCCTGGAGAATATTCCTTTGCCTTCTAGAGGTTTCTACATCTTTCTTTTGTCCATTTATTAATTATTCATTTAATAATTGAATTTCCTTTTTCCCTATTTTTCTATTTCTTCCTTTAGAACTCACATATAAATGAAATTTATTCATTTGTGGCCATTAATTCCACTTTCTAGATATTTCCAAATATTTTTCATAAATATTTTGCTTAATATCCATTATCTTGTATCTTTCTCCATTATTTGGACTTTTCTTCTTTTCTTCTCTTTTATATCCATTATTGGATTAATATAATAATAGGAATCACAAACTTCCTATCAAAAGGGATATTTGCAAAGAAATCCATCCTTTGAAGCAAATCATACAACGTTTTTAATTAAGTCCATATTCATAAAATCATTACATTTCAATTATGAAAACATATCAAAATTGAGGTTGTAACATACTTCCCCTCTTATAGGAACGTTTCCCTCAAAATTCCATCAAACATACAAACAAGTAGGATAAGACTTCCTCATGTCCATCATGGCTACCATGTGTCTTTACCCTCTCCACGGTGCTTCCCAAGAACCTTCATCATCTCATATTCTTACATCTGAGCTCTCTCTCACCTTGGTATCTCGTACCCTCATAGGTGACTCAGGACATTTTAGCTTCTCTCAAAGCTAAATAGATTCATGGCTTAGCACATGGCTTGGATACCTCACATAGTGCACTAGATCAGACTCATGGAACACATCATACATAACATTATCCTGAGGGGTAAGGCTAAACATAGGCATCTCCACTAATCCATCCCGAATGGAGACATGTATCGGGGACTCAGCTTTCTCAGCTATAGCTTAGAGGGGTCAAATTATCATATCACATATTCTCCCATAGTGAATTGCATGTCAGTCTACTTTGCATCAACTCATGACTCATGTCGCCCCTGGGCTTTCTCAGCCATCACATGATCAAAGCGACTTCATCTGCACTCACTGTGGTCTCTTTAACCTTCACAAGGTCTTTCCACTGCCATCATCTTCATGAAGCGGTGACCGATACAACCTTCCTTACATAGCTTCTTACATCCTGATATTGGTTATGGTGGCTATCATCAAAACTTTCATAGCATGAGAACTGTCCCCATATATCACCCTGAATGAGCACACATGCTCTCATCAAACCCTCTAGTCTGGATCATAATAACTATCAGTTAGGGGTGATAAGCTATACTAGCATCAAGTTCTTCATGTATCTACTTCCACCTCATGGAAGTGAATCTTTAGGTTATACTGAAGAACCTTTAAACTCGCATCATGGTGTATTTGAACCATCTCTCTTACATGTAGTTTAACCGGATCTGTCCCTTGATAGTACTCTCTCTCTTTCTATTTAGACTATGTCATCTAGGTAAGGTGATCTACCATAACCCATATTGCACCTTGACCTTCTTCGGCCCATGGGAGACTTACCACGACATCTATAGTGATGAACTCCCATTCTCTCTCAGGGACTTTTACCCTCTAAATCCAGTCAATGGGTTATTGGTGTTCCTCCTTCACCTCCTGACATGCATGGCGACAAGCCACATGCAACTTCATCTTAGGCATCCAAAGTACTACTGCAACTTACTATCTTCATAGTGCCATGGTGTAGGGTGAACTTACAATCATGATCTCCTGTATGTCATGATTCCTCAAGGTTGGTTCATCTAAAACCCTAAAACACTCTAGTCGTGGGTTTCATCACCTTCTTTTCTAGAGAAGTGCATCTGAGGTTCTACAACCATCCTTCTATCACAACAAGCCCTAGGCTGGCTAACCAAGCAACCACTAACTTGATCAACAAATCTCGTTACATATGAGTTTTAGCCAAACATATCTCACCACTTAGGGTTAACCTAACTACCTAGCCTAGGAAGCTGCATCTCAACAAGAGCATCCATTATCACCTTTCATCTTAATGTGTTAGGTAATGTTGAAGACATACACCTCCATGTATTCCACTTATTATCTCATCTCAGACATTGCGTCTGTCTTCTGGGCTCATCCTCTTAGTTATCAAACTCAACTATGTATAACTCATAAATTCCATAAGCTCATGATAAGAACATCCTTAGGAGACGACTACCTTAGTTCTCTTGGTGTTGGTAAACCATCCACATATCGTACTCTCCACAAGGGTACCTTACTATCTCTATTCAACATCATAGCAACATTTCCACTCACATCATCTTTATCCTTGGTGTATGGCATGCATATTGCCCTATCTCTCACTCCCATAACAAGAGGAAATAAGCATTTGGCTGCAATCCAAATACAGAGTTCTTCCCATTCTAAGAGTAGAGATGGTGCATCCCACATTGCTGGTACACCTTCCAGTCTAGGTTCAAATGTGCAACACATGTCCCTACATCATGAACATCTCGATATCAAGGTTACTTCCATGGAAAACTAGTCTCGAACCCACTTGGGTCATCATACCATCCTTGGTCATCTCCTCTAGGTCTATAGGGTGCCGACACTTTTGGGGTCAACCCTCTTCCCTTATGCATCCAGAGAGTGCCTTCCTCATCTGCCCTTTGGGTCCCATGAGTTCATGAAGGTGATCAATCTCCTAACCCATGGCCCTCAAACAATGATATCTATTACCTCCCGACCCTATGGTCATGTGAAACTAGGGAATTAGGCAACTCCTACTCCCATCGGTCTTATCCCTACCTAACCCTAGGATAGACTTAGGATTATAACATAGTACATATCCAACTTGAATCCTTACCCAAGTTTCCATCATCTCTCTTGGCATTTGTGGTCTGACTTACATCCTTTCATAGGGATCATGGCGACCTATCTACCTCGGTCAGGCCCCATACTGGTTACCTCCATGGTAACACATCCACATGCACTTAGAGATGGTTATCTATGGGTCTACAGGTTCATTCTTATACTATGTACTCTCCACTTAGCTTCTCAAGATCCTATGAGACCTCTTTAGGTTACCTCAAACCCAACAAAAGTTGTACATACCCTATAGAAGGGTCCCTCTCCCAGGATGGGAGGAAACTACATCATGATAGCAACAAAGGTTACAAACGTCTCTACGTCTAAGGTTTATATCCACATGAGCATGCTTAGCCCTAGAAAGCTACTAAGGCACATAGCTAACAAATAGACCACTACTAAACCATGCTAGGTCCCCATGTTAGGTCATACTTGTCCTCATTCCTCAACATTGGACCATCATCATACATGCCCATGTCACCAACCTATATGTAGGAGGTTCATCAAACATAGACCTTAGTCTCATGGATCTCCTTTTCCTCTAAACATTAGGAGTGCCATGCTCAAATATATAGAAAGTCAAATCCCGTCATGAGCATTAGGTGCATTAGGAACTACTACTTCCCTTCTTATAGGTCTAGGAACCCTAGGTTCACCTCTTATGCAACAGTTGCCCCACTGCATGCTCAACATTCTAACAACGAATCAAGCATGTACGAGGTGAATCATGCACATCCTATTATCCTTCCACTTGAACAACACCTTAGATTCGAGTCCTCCTCAAGGACAACCAACTAGGTATAAGACCTTACAACTTGTTACTAAACCTCCTTAGGGTCTAAGGAACTCTTCTTCCTATCCCTAACAGGTAAGCACATATATCATCTACACATAGGTACCAACAACCTCACCTTTCTTCTAGGGTTTGGTCCCTCTAAAGGCAACCAAGATACCAAAAGCCTCCAGGGGTCATGCACGAGGCAACCACAACCATCCACTTAGGTCGCAACATACCCAACTTCTCAGGGTTCCTCATATCCCAGAGTCTAAGCTTCCAACCTTCTTATACGGGTCTTGCTCTCTCTCTCTCTAGAGCTAACCCTACAAACAACCTTGTCACTAGAGGTTCTCTCTCTAAAAGGGTGGATCAAGCTCGCATGCATACACTTGCATAGGTGAAACCTTCGTTCGCTCGAGATTATCTATTCCTTTTTATGCTTAGCCCATAATCTATCCAACATGCCCTTCTGGCTTGGGTTTTGACCTACTGCCAGCACTTACTAACGTACTCTAGGTACATACTATTCCATGCTCATATCAGCCCATAGGGTTTCTATAGCGTCATCACTAACCTCATCAATGAAGGAGTTATCCTTCACACTAACATGCACAACCCTTCCTAGGGTTGGGTCGCCAAAGGTACTAGGTCAGCCAACCTCACATGGCTCACACTATCATAGTGATTTAAAACCAACATCATGTCAACCCACACACAAGGTTGACCATGACTTCCATCTCATCATGCCATCTCTCTCTCTAACCACCACTTAGAGTTAGGGTTAGCATCATCCTCAGAGGATGTGCCAAGTCTCTACCTTTAATGGAGGTCTCTTCCTGTTGGGTTTTAGAGGAGGCAGAGAACACAACGGAAACAAAATTTTTTTCCTCCCAAACCCAGAACAAGGAAACGCGTCAACGTCTATACAATAGGAAGGATGGTTTGTGGAATCATACCTTGTCCCGAGGCTTGCTCGGCGACAATACCTCGCGGCTTGTGCGGTCTTCACCTCCAGTCTTAGACGGTGTCTGTGCAGCTCCTGGTCGCACCGGGACAGACGACTCCTGGTCTCACCGGGACTTTCGGGATTGACAATTGTCCTCCGAGCGGCAGAAATCTCCCGCCTCTGAAGTAGTCCACACAGACCACTTGGAACTCCAATCTCCTTATCTCACAAGGAATTAGAAGGATTCACACCCTCCTGTCAACGTACTAGTCACTGACACACTCTCCTGCCACTAGTTGCTTTCTGTAGTTGTCTTTCCCTTGTTGTGCCTCCCTTATCGGGTAGCACTTGCTCGTGCTCTCTCGGTTACCAAAACCAGAGAGAACGATAACTTTACAGAGCAACTGGTTGCACTGAGTTGTTCTTTGAGAATCCCCCAATACCCCTATATATAGGAGTGTCATGGGACAGGGTTCTCTATCCCAGGCAATGCGGGACTAAAGCAGGAGTAGAAGGGTTCGAGATTTTCCACAAAAACAACCAACTGCGCAACTTGAACCGATCATTTCATTTGTAAAATGGTCGGTTGGGGACCTGAGCCGGTCGGTTGACACCTCGACCGATCGGTTGGGACCCATGAAACGGTCGGTTCACTTCTGAACCGGTCAGTTCGTGGTCCTGGTCAGTTCCCGATTGACTTTTCCTCTTTTGTTTCTAATTGGTATCAAATACCAATCCTTGTTCCAATCAAATTGGGCATGTGAAACGAAATGCAATTTCTCACCAACCTGACTTTCCCAACTTCCTCAGTTGGACCAGTTGAACCGATCGTTTCAACACTTGAAGCAATCATTTCACCCTATCCATCAGCCGATCGACTCACCATCTGAGCCGATCGGTTCACCAAGCTCAGCCGATCGGTTCATCACATGAGCTGATCGGTTGCGAGTGCAGATTGTGCAGAATCCGTCAATTGCAGTTTCAATCAATCTGATACTCCAATCAATGTGTCCAACACCTTAAACATTATGAAATTGAGCTATCAATTAATTGAGTGTTTAATTGAACTACTAAACTCCTTTAGTAATCAATCTAAACATTGTTTGTGGACAAAACTCCTCTTCCAGGTTAAATCCTATGTGTGTGACCCTACAGGTCCATTTCACGTTGGCAGTGAAAGTCCATAACACTTATGACTTCACAAGCAAAGAGCGGTGCCTAGTCACACATCAGTGCTACCCAAGTGAAATAGAAAGTTGGAGAACAACTTTCAATCCTACAATCCGTGAATGGTGTTACAGTGAATGTATAATTCCTTTGTCACTAATATCCTGAATGAACTCGAGGCATGGAACAGTCATCTTGTCAATGTTCATTCACTTTCTTGATCTCAGAGTAGATTGGAAGAGATATGTATGACATCAATATCACATATTGATTCACACATGCGTGCACACCTTTCTCAATCCTACTCATCAAGTGGCCATGGATATCAAACTCCCTCAGGAGGGAAAAATCCCATATCTATCACTCACCCCTCAAAAGCCCCATGTGTCAAAGCCACCCAATCATCACCTTTATAACAACCCATGTTTCAGGACTGTGTTTGATGATGTCAAAGTGTGCCCAACGACATGTGTTGAGTGTAGTGATTTCAGGTCAAAGAATCACACTCACCACCATCACTGTGAGTACTGAATGTGACTACCATGTCATGGTTCCATGTGTCAAACTCACGGTGGGTATGTCCAGTACACTTGTTCTCTAACAAGTACCTATGTGTTTAGTTTTATATCTCTATATCATGACTAATGAGATTCTGTCATCAACCAACACCACAATCTAGTCTTGGGTGTCATTACTGTCTATCTACCTTCCACAATGACATCCAACTAGGGACATAATGAGAATGTACAAACTCTTAGCATCCGTATGATCTCAACGTTCAGGTCCTGAACCTGAAGGCATACGTCATTGAGTACTGTCATTCTCTAGACATTCAATCTGTTCTATCACTATCTCATATGACTGAACCAGAAAGAATTGGAAGCTTGCCTTTGATGTTTATCAAATCAATATTAATGTATCCCACCAATTATCCCATGATTGGCTCTCAGGGCATACATACCAACAGACTCCCACTTGCACTGCGAGCCAATAACCCTTGAATCATATTCATAGTGATCTTCAAACATGTCCCACATGTTATTCTGCTCTAGTGCGAACATAGTGAGTTATGGCAACACCTTGTGAAAGTCAATATAAATTGCATGTCTCTCATCTCTTCACTGTACGTCATACGTATGAGATGGAGTTGCCGTAAGATGCGATCTAGTATTCCTTTGCTAACCTTTAGCCACATTGCATGATCAATGATTCCATACTTGTCATCAATGAGCGGAATATCTATAAGTTCATCTCATGAACTTCCAGATCCATATAGTATCCACTGCTGTTCTCCAACACATAGATACTCGACATTTCCTTTTAAATGGTTTTATTGGAACACTTCCAATTATCAACAAACTTTCACTTTTATATATCCTATATATATTTTTCGATTAATTTTATATCCTTTCAGAAGTTCGCATCAATGTAACTCTTTACATTTAACTCTTCCTTATCTCCATAGAACTAGTAATTCTCAAGTACTTATCAAGTTCTCATGGTATTCCAGTAACCCTTACTGGAAGTAGACAGACATCCACTCGTCATGTCTCACATACGAGTTATCAGGATGAGCACATCATATTGCCATGTCATACATACAAGATGATGAATGCATTTTGTTCTTGCCATGCAAGATAATGGGATGGTTACATACATGATAGATCCACATCTATTCTTAGTGTTCCGATTCTTCATAAGAATTAGACACTTGGCCTTGGGATACTAACTCCATGTAATATGGACAAGTTTTCTCCCACTAAATACATACTAAACCCTTCAATACAGATTGCCAATGTATGCTTTCTCTTTTCAGGTCAAGAGGTTTTTCGAGAACTATCTCTATAGATCTCTATTCCAATCACATAGGAAACATATTTATCTTCCTTTAAGATAATTTCCACTTTTGGATTTCCATTCTAGAACATTTCCATTTCACATCAACATGTGGAATGTGAATACGCTCCCACTAAATCATAGATCCTTCTTTATCTTTGACATATCAGTCAAACCCTTTAACTATATCATCAAAGTAAAGATCCAATTCTGAGTTGCTTGTACTCAATCAATCACATTGATTAGTCCATTGTAACTTATAGACTTCATTTGCATTAGTGGATTCATAAACCTTATAGGTTGTGTCACATACACATGCTTGTTTTATTCCTCATAGGAATACGGTTTTAGTATCCATATGCCAAATGTCTTAGTCATTAAGTTGCAATCAACAAGCATCATCCTTCTTAAAATGTTATCCATGTGTCTTAACACTTACCATTCATTTGCACTTTTGGATTTCGTCCAATGGGTGCTACCATCAAGGTCATACCTTATGGTTCACATGGATGTCATTTAGGATGTTATGGTCATAAACCATAACTCAAAATTCGGTTCCTCATATTCATCTAGATAGTTGACTCATCACATGAACAACTCATCACATAGATAAACGAGGTGTATCCGTCAAGGATATAAGAACTCACAACTCCTTGTGATTCTTCATGTCCTTTATTAGCGAAGTGTATTCTTTATTTAAGAAGAATTTAGTTATTTGATAATCATCCTCTAACTCCTTAGAGTATGACTCCTTCTTAATTTAGACATCACATGCCTTAATCACAAGTTCACTATAATCACTCATAAGGATCTCAAACATTTGGTCTAAGTGTTTCATTCATTGATCTCATCAAGAATTAACACTTTACCAAATTTGCACTTCATCTATGATAATCTTGAACACTTCAAGATATTCATATTGGTATTTATATAAACACCAATTGAAGTATTAGCATTTGTTCCAATAGGTATGTAAATACATCACATGTATCATACCTAATAGGATAATCATTCTCCCACTACCATTAGTGAAGATTGATTAATCATATCCAAGATATGCATGTCTCTTACTGGTTCTCCAACCAAAAGAGTCTAGATTTATCCATCACATGGACACTAGAAATGAATTTCTCATGATTGATGCTAATTTGATTGTTTGAGTTATCTATAACTTTTAGGTATCATTTTATCTTATGCATATCAAATACCACAAGATAAACAAGGCATTGCCACAAAGATCATATTGAAACATGTCTTTATCAACTGCCATAATTGTCATACAATATGAAAAAATAAAGTGTTTCTATCTATTGGAAAATATGAAATAGCAGTTCATAACTGTATTACATGCCTTTTAGGCTGAAAATAAACTAAAGTACTCCTATCTATGGCGGCAACACTTGCCCCATTTATTGAGTGCTTTACACTTTACATCTTGGTATCATATACCTCAAAAGTGTTACAAGTTTACTTTCATGACACCTTTAAGTAGAGACATTTGTCGCCTCCTTCTTCTTTTGTTCTTCCAGATAGATATGACAATTCCTTTTCCAATGTCCTGGCTTTTGACAATGGTGGCAATTGCCTTTCTTGGTCACGCCTCCCTTGGCCTTCAGAGCTGAAGATGACTTGGGCTCCTGGCTAGCATCAAAACCTTTCTTAGCTTTTCCCTTGCCCTTGCGCTTGGACTTGCCTTTCTTGCTCGTGATCACCATCACAGACTTAGGCTTGTCCTTCTTCATCTATGTCTCAGCTGTCCTCAACATGCCCAAGAACTCTGACAGTGGCCTGACTGTAGGATTCTGGCAACGATTGCAGTATCACGTCAGTAGCCAACTCTTGGCTCAGTGGAAATCCCAGTCTTATCAGGTTCTTCACATACCCAATCATCTTGAGTGTGTGAGGACCAACTGGATCTCCTTCTGTCATGACACACTTGAACAATGCCCTTGAGACATCATATCTCTCTTGCCGTGCTTGATCTTCATACATGATCCTGAGATACTGAATCATCTCAATGACACCCATGTTCTCATGTTGTCTCTTAAACTCGTGGTTAATAGAGCACAACATCAAGCACTTTGCATCAATGACATCATCAGAATGCTTCTTGTAAGCATCCCTTTCTGCCTTTGGTGCATTAGGAGCAGGTTCCTTTGGAATTGGAGTATCCAGGACATAGAGCTTTCGCTCTTGAGTGAGAACAATTCTCAATGTCCTATACCAGTCATGGAAGTTTGTCCCATTTAGCTTGTCCTTTTCAAGGATGGATCGCAAAGAAAAGTGATTGTTTTTTGTTGTCATTTGTACTACAAAAGGAAATATGCAATTTTAGTCCAAAAACTCATTTTTGACTTATTTGATTGATTTGAAAAGTTGAAGATATAATTAGGCCTTTAATTAATTATCACTCCCACTATTTTAGTTCAAATTGATAGCCCTCACCATCAATTCAGAAGACTGCAGTGTACAACCTTCTAGTGGGCAAGATCCTAAAATCCTCCAAGTCATGGACCAGCTTGGGCTGTCACCCACAACTTAGATCTCTCAAGTAGGCAACTCTTGCCAATTGCATCATATGCAACTCTTGATAAGATGTCATATGCAACTCCTTGCCATGATCATCTCCATGCCTCAAGGTGCTAGATCCTATCTAGGTCACCTTGTTAAGTCCAACCCAAAGCCAACACGATGAACATGCACCCTTCTAGGGTAGACCCACATATCCATTCTTCATGCTTCCACGAGATAGACGGTGCACCACGCTAGGGCGTGCCCACACTTGGTCGATCAAGCTTTTCACGAGTGTCACATTTGGAAGGCATCTAAAACTTAATATTTAATGAGGGATTTGGTTTTTATATACATATACATATCCAATCACCACAATACATAGTATGTATCATATACATGCTATATCTCACAAAAAACATGCAAAATGATAAAAGTGATGATTATGGCCATCCTAATGTGATTCCTCGAGCCAAGAGGAATCACGGTCATCTAGGTCTACATCACATGCAACCTGTACAAGATGAACTTTGTGCTTTGCCTTTCTGGGTTTGATCAACTCATCACATGACTGATCAGCTCACCATCAGGCTGGTCGGCTAGGTGCCACCGGCCGATCGGTTGGCTCCTCCAACCGATCGGTTCACCTGGTCGTTGTGCATCTCATAATGGCCGCCACCTACTCATCTCGCTCCTCGAACCGGTCATCAACCGATCGGCTCACTCCTTGAACTGATCATCTCGAACGTCAACCGATCGGTTCACGCCTTGAACCGATCGTCTCAGCTATCGTCAGGATGTCCTCCGTTCTTTGACATAATAGGAAATAAAATTCTATCCTATTTTACATTGTAAAAAGAGAAACCTCGAGTTACATTCGAGGGGAGCAAAGGTAGGATAGAAATCTCGAATTATTTCGAGTTACATCAGGAATAGGAGAAGGAAGATCGGTGCACAGAGCGAGATGTAAGCAACCACATACAACCATACACAGATAGGGTTTATTGGCCATAACCATGCTATACATCCACCACAAAACTTGTTTAAGGGCGACACGTATCGAGTGTATTCATAATACATATCATATATGTAAATTGGGATTTGTGGATTTAGGATTGGACATGCATAAAGCCTATTTTATTTGCATCGTATGCAATAAATAAAGCCGACAAACCAAAATTGATCATATTGATAATCCTAAAGTATAGAGAAGTTGACATGGCTCTGATACCACTGTTGGGTTTTAGAGGAGGCAGAGAAGGCATGGGAAACAAAAATTTTCTCCTCCCAAACCCAGAACAAGGAAACGCGTCAACGTCTATACAATAGGAAGGATGGTTTGTGGAATCATACCTTGTCCCGAGGCTTACTCGGTGACAATACCTCGCGGCTTGCATGGTATTCACCTCCGGTCTTGGACGGTGTCTGTGCAGCTCCTGGTCGCACCAGGACTGACGACTCCTGGTCTCACTGGGACTGTCGGGATTGACAGCTGTCTTCCGAGCGGAAGAAATCTCCCGCCTCTAAAGTAGTCCACACGGACCACCTGGAACCCCAATCTCCTTGTCTCACAAGGAATTGTAAGGAGTCGCACCCTCCTGTCAGCATACTAGTCACTAACACACTCTCCTGCCACCAGTCGCTTTCTGCAGTTGTCTTTTCCTTGATGCGCCTCCCTTATCAGGTAGCACTTGCTCGGGCTCTCTCTGTTACTAAAACCAGAGACAACGACAACTTTACATAGGAACTGGTTGCACTGAGTTGTTCTTTGAGAAGCCCCCAATACCCCTATAAATATAGGAGGGTCATGGGATAGGGTTCTCTATCCCGGGCAATGCGGGACTAAAGCAGGAGTAGAAGGGTTCCAGATTTTCCACAAAAACAACCAACTGCGCAACCTGAAGCGATCGTTTCATTTTTGAAATAGTCGGTTGACACCTCAACTGATCGGTTGGGACCCATGAAATGGTCGGTTCACTTCTGAACCGGTCGGTTCGTGGTCCTAGTCAGTTCCTGATTGACTTTTCCTCTTTTGTTTCTAATTGGTATCAAATACCAATCCTTGTTCCAATCAAATTGGGCAAGTGAAACGAAAAGCAATTTCTCACCAACCTAACTTTCCCAACTTGCTCAGTTGGACCAGTTGAACCGATCATTTCAACACTTGAGGCAATCGTTTCACCCTGTCCATCAGCCGATCGACTCACCATCTGAGCTGATCGGTTCACCAAGCTATCGATTGGGAGTGCAGATTGTGTAGAATCAGTCAATTGCAGTTTCAATCAATCTGATACTCCAATCAATGTGTCCAACTCCTTGAATGTTATGACATTGAGCTATCAATTAATTGAGTGTTTAATTGAACTACTAAACTACTTTAGTAATCAATCTAAACATTGTTTGTGGACAAAACTCCTCTTCCAGGTTAAATCCTATGTGTGTGACACTGCAAGTCCATTTCATGTTGGCAGTGAAAGTCCATAACACTTATGACTTCACAAGCAAAGAGCGGTGCCTAGTCACACATCAGTGCTACCCAAGTGAAATAGAAAGTTGGAGAACAACTTTCAATCCTACAATCCATGAATGGTGTTACAGTGAATGTATAATTCCTTTGTCACTGATATCCTGAATGAACTCGAGGCATGGAACAATCATCGTGTCAACGTTCATTCACTTTCTTGATCTCATAGTAGATTTGAAGAGATATGTATGACATCAATATCACATATTGATTCACACATGCGTGCACACCTTTCTCAATCCTACTCATCAAGTAGCCATGGATATCAAACTCCCTCAAGAGGGATAAATCCCATATCTATCACTCACCCCTCAAAAGCCCCATGTGTGAAAGCCACCCAATCATCACCTTTATGACAACCCATGTTTCAGGACTGTGTTTGATGATGTCAAAGTGTTCCCAATGACATGTGTTGAGTGTAGTGGTTTTCCGTCAAAGAATCACACTCACCACCATCACTGTGAGTACTGACCGTGACTACCATGTCATGGTTCCATGTGTCAAACTCACGGTGGGTCTGTCTGGTACACTTGTTCTCTAAGAAGTACCTATGTGTTTGGTTTGATATCTCTATATCATGACTAATGAGATTCTGTCATCAACCAACACTACAATCTAGTCTTGTGTGTCATTGCTGTCTATCTACCTTCCACAATGACATCCGACTAGGGACATAATGAGAATGTACAAACTCTTAGCATCTGTATGATCTCATCGTTCAGGTCCTGAACCTGAAGGCATACGTCATTGAGTACTGTCATTCTCTAGACATTCAATCTATTCTATCACTATCTCATATGACTGAACCAGAAAGAATTGGAAGCTTGCCTTTGATGTTTATCAAATCAATCTGAATGTATGCCACCAATCATCCCATGATTGGCTCTCAGGGCATACATACCAACACTTCCTCCAAGACCAACTCTACTTCATCCTCCTAACAAGAAGATCTAACCTCAGGTCTCTCCTGAGGGCATGACAACACATGTCATATGAACTAAGCATGCAACTATTCTTTAGTTTATGCTTAAACTATTAAGCTTCTGTCCATGACATCTTATTTACATGCTTTTTCATTAATTTGGTGGAGGATTCCTTAACCTTATCATACATACCCTGACCTCAAGAGGGTGAGAAAGAGAGAGAAAAACCCTAAACCTCAAAATCTTAACAGAATTAGGGTTGAGAAGGGATGAAAATAGACGAGAGAGTCCTAAAGGTATCTTATTTTGAGTCAGATCCTAAGACATTGGCCAGGCAGTCACACAGATCTGGGAGTCCTCTTATTCCGACTAGTGGTGCGGTGGAAAATATTGTCAGCCCTCAGACGTGATCCTTTTCTAGACACTCTGTCTTTCGAAAAATCCTCTAATAACTCCCTCCGTTCTATGGAATTTGTAAAATTTAATAATTATAAAGATTAAATGAGGAACCAATGCTTTGATACCAAATGTAACGACCCCACCTCCTGATAACCCCCAATTAAGGGAGACCAAGAGGTCATAGCCGTTATCCCAATAAACAGGATTAAAGGTTCGACAAATTATCAATAATAATTATAAAATTCTACCAAACTATACTGAAAGCTAGAATAAAATAAAATTTTGCATACCTTTGAAAAAAACTTTGGATAACTAACTTCTATCCACAACTTCAATCTATTCTAACTAATCCTCCTTGCACTTTAATTCTTATTTTCATAAAATGCCACTTTACTGTTTGTCCTTTTCAATATTGTACCTAAAATGCCGAAAAACAAAATGTCAGTCAGCATAAATGAATATGCCGGTATGTGGGGACAACCACAATTTCACATATATGGCTAACAATCTAAATATCACAATCAAGTTAATTAACAAGCCAATTTATGTCTTCAATGTGACAATCTCCACCGCTTTTGCCCTAACTGTGGAATACCCTCCTTAGGGTTTCTCTTTTGCCATTGACTTAAGGCCACCTTCTCCATCCTGAGCTTGGTGCCTGGGGTCACATCTCATGGTTCCCATTAGTCATGAAATATCATAAGGCCACCTTCTCTATCCTGAGCTTGGTGCCTAGGGTCACCTCTCATGGTGCCCAAGGGCTTTCCTCTTGGGCTTGACCTCATTGCATCTTACATCAGGGTGGCATGTAGGTGCAAGAATACACACTTATATCTTAATTGTGATAATCATATTGACTTTATGATTTCCATATATGAACATCCAAATAGATAGGTTGCATTCAATTCGATTAAACACCTGAGAAATCTCCGTGAAACTAAAGCGGTTAACCATAAATAACCACATACCTGATCCAGAGTAACTTGATGTCCAAGCATGAATAATCAAGAACAATCAATAAAGCAATCAACAATATCCAAAAATTAATGCATAACACCCATGTGTTATTGTCTTATCCAAAACATTCTTAGGATTTCTAGGCCATCTTTAGGGTTTTATTATGGTTGTAGCCTCCATAATGAATTTATTACTTTTAATATCATTTTGGTCCACAAACCCTAATTTCAACATCATAAGCATACTTGAATGTCAATTAAGTCTAATATATCTCTTTTACACTAAAACTACCATCTTTATCCTTTTTAAGTTATGACAAGATCATTAAGACCAATTATCATATTTGGTTTCTTTCGAATTGACAACCCATATTTCATATAGTTCAAATCACATATATGAACCCTATTTATCACTAATTTCACATTAATCCACTAGAAAACCATAATTACCAAATTAAGGGTATTTATCTACAATTTGGAACTTTTATACTTAAAATATCTTAGAATCATCCAATATCGGTTCTATCCATGGATTCACATAATTAAAACCATTAAAATTCATATCAACATAAATTAGGGTTTCTAAGCCCATTAATGCATATTCATATACATGGAACCCTAAATTAAACCAACTATACATAAAGATCATCCTTTTGGATCTAATTTGTCATTTTTTTAACAACAGGTTAATATCAACTGTAAACATCCATATAACCCTTCCCTATTCATTAATCATCAAAGATTAGGGGTTTTCATTAATTAAACCATTAAAGATAGCATCTTTACATGCTTTTTGAATTGAAAGTAGAAATAGGATTCAATTATAATTTCTTTGTGTTCCTCTCATTCCGAGGATCAATTTTCATATATCATACATCTTAATCTGAGCTACCACTTAATTTCTATAATTTTTGCAAATAAAGGTACCTTTTGGCCAATGGCGGCTCGACACATCAGTGAGAACCAATTTCTAAATTCCCTAAGTGGGTCTGCTACAAAAGAGGTGAAAGACATCCTTTCCCCTCCCCTCTTGCGTGTGTGCCAGGGGTAGTCGGGTCTTTTCACCTGAGTCCTTCTTCAACCTCGCGACATGCTCTCCACAATGAACAACGCCAACCCGCAGTTAGCGCCACCATTGACCCTTCGATCCAGACCTTCTCCTCGCACAAAAAGACCACCAGGACCTTCGCCCAACTTCCCCGAACTAGACCAGGGTCTAAATTACCTAACTGCTTTCTCAAGTCACTTGGACGGTGGAGATCTTTTTCGGCGAGGCCTGCGGCTAAATGAGGGGAAAGAATAGGGCCAACCCTTAAATTGAATGCACCAAAGAGAGCATCGGCACTCCCCGATCTCGAGGGTAGAAGAAGTGGGATGGCTCGTGATGCCCTGGGCTATCCCTATATATATAGGGTCAACCACAGGTGTCCAGTGAGTTGGGGATTCCCTCAATTGTCAACAAAACCACCAACAACCTAGGTCGGTTAAGAGCAGGACACACTCCCGAAGACAATGGACTCATCCAAAGCTCCACAGATGGTCTCAAACTCGCACAATCTCCAATCAAAGATTTTTTTCCTGGACTCTGTTGCCCCTGATCCTTATGAGACTGGGATTTTTCCTAGGCCGTGGATCATAGATACAACGATCATGAATGAGCGCTCAAAAATGAAAATCAGGATTTTAATCCCAGATAAATCATGACACATGATTATTATGCAATTAATGTCCACACTTTAGGATAATTTGTCAATTGCATAACTCAGAAATTGTGCATTGTTTTTCAACCAAATTTTAGGGAGATCTTTATATTTGCATTATCTTCTTGTATTCCAATTTTGAGCCTTAAACTCGAAAGGAAAGATGTGTTTTCTTCACTTGCAAGTAATTGTTTAATAAAACTGATTTTATTCATACTTTCTCTTTCTTTCTCTTTTTATTTTCCTTATTTGAATTCCTTTTACCATTACAAACTATGTGGACACAAAATCTCATCCAAGGTGGAACCATTATCCATATATCCACATATTTCTTGTGATTTCTTTGTTATCCCATATTTCCTTCTTAATAAAGCAATATTTAATTGATCTTTTCTTTTTCTTGTGGCATTATCTTTGTAACTCAGACTCCTTGGAACTCAAGGAACCCAAAAGGCACAAAATCCCCCCCCAGAGAATATTCCTTTGCCTTCTAGAGATTTCTACATCCTTCTTTTCTCCATTTCTTAATTATTCATTTAATAATTGAATTTCCTTTTTCCCTCTTTTTCTATTTCTTCGATTAGAACTCACATATAAACAAAATTTATTCATTTGTGGCCATTAACGCCACTTTATAGAGATTTCCAAATATTTTTCATAAATATTTTGCTTAATATCCATTATCTTGTATCTTTCACCATTATTTGGACTTTTCTTCTTTTCTTCTCTTTTATATCCATTATTGGATTAATCTAATAATAGGAATCACGAAATTCCTATCAAAAGGGAGATTTGCAAAGAAATCCATCCTTTGAAGCAAAGCATACAACCTTTTTAATTAAGTCCATATTCATAAAATCATTACATTTCAATTATGAAAACACATCAAAATTGAGGTTGTAACAAATAATTTACTCACCTTTTGTTATCTTTAGCATGTAATTGAACTATTTAATTTTTCTTTTTGTACTCAACACAATATTTAACTATTCAAACAATAATGCACAATTCAATGAAATTTTAGTACTATGGAAAAGAATATAATCTTACTGCATATTCTAAATATTGTATCTCAGATTAACCTTAATAATCTGAATTGATAGGAATATACTAATATGATATATGCTTTAGTGAAACTACTAATATTTCATATTGAATATTACTGATTTGATCTAACTGAATTGGACTGAACTACTGCATTCAAAACTACGAATGGCTTGAATTAACTAAACTGGCCATCAAGTAAACAACATTGGAAGGGTTGTGCATTTTATTATCCCAATTTCATAACTAATTGGAATCAAGCTAACTATTAGAAATATCTATCATGTGTTTCACTACTGAAGATTTTAGAGCAAACTCGGATGCACCGATGCCTCAATAATATCCAATGTTTGAAACTCACACAAATCATGTGCTTACAATATATAACTAAAAGCATTCACTTTGTCAATGTGATTTGAGGATCACTGATCTCAAAATGGATAATATAGAAGAAAACAAAATCATGTCCTTCATGTTTTGGATTAGATATGTGAAAACTACAACTAATTGATTGGGTCCTCTTACTTTGATTTCAATCCACTAAATTCATGTCAAAACATCCTAAACAATTGCTTCCTAACAAATTAAGGCATTTTACATTTATAAATTTATATTAGGATAAACAACAATCATTTCCTATCTTATTAAGTCATAGAGCAGTGTACCAAATTTCATCTCAAAATATGAAGTTTTGAGCCATTTTCACCCTAAATGGCCAAAATCTGCTAAATTAGGGCAAAAGCTGATCGAAATTTGAGGTTCCATAAAAAATGATTCATTGACACAAAAAGTAGTATTGAAACAACTTTGATATCAACAGAGTTCTTTAAAATAAGCATGAATTCTGAATTTCATGCTAAAATTCTCATGTAACCACAACATCAACCAAATTCTCAAAAATAATGCTAAATTAGCACCATAAAGTTCAAATTGAGTGTATTGCGTACTTAAATATCTAAATGGGTGTAAATATGCTCACCCTTGCTATAACAAACAAGTGAAAAACGACCTCCTCAGTTCCAAGAAGGTAGATTCTAGAATTCTACAATAATTTCCCCCAAACTTCTCTAAAGTTGATATTCACCACAAAATCCCTAACTTGGGATCCTTCGTAGATGATAGCATGAGAAAAGAGAGACAAGATGCATAGATTAGGGTTTCTTTCTCCATTTTCAAAAGGTTTTTGTCTACACCAAGAGAACTAAGAAAACGTGGAAGAAAGAAGAAGATAAGCAAAGAACTTACTAGAAATTGACTTTATGGAAGAATTTGAGATAGATCAACTTCCATTGAAATCAAAATCACGTCTCTACAATCCACCATGAAATTTCATAGAAGAGCGGTGGCTTATGAGGTGTTTCATGTCATATTTTCCTGATAAGGGTATTCGATGTGCTTGGATATTTTGCAAAGAGGTCCATCTATGAAGTTTTCCTTTAAAATTTTCTTTTCAAACAATAATTTGACATATCTTGAGCATTTGATCTCCAAATCAATATCTATAAAATTCTATAGATTCCAATTTTATTCTAGAGTCCATTAGTAAAATCCTTAACTTGAACTTGACCAGGTTTTGTCTACCCAAATCCTATCTAGTAAATAAAAATTGGTATGTGACATGTTAATAAATTAATAAACAAGATTAATGTGGTTTTTATACTATTTTAGCAAAAGAACACTTTTAAGTAGAAAAAGTGGATTAAAGGTTAATAAGGATTTTTGGTTTCATAAATTTCCTCTCCGATAAGGATTTGATCCTGAAATCCAAGAGAAGGATGAAGCATAAAATTACATCTAGCATAGATATCAAATTCACATTCAGAAATTAAAATTTAATTTAGCATATTATAACCCTCAATTACCTACTATGTAGGGGAAGGTGATGAATGCATATCCATCATGATTTCAAGTCGCCATCTTTGGCCAAATTCAACTCGATACATTCAATTTCATCTACTAAATCCTACAATATGCAATTTTGCCTAATTAGTTGAATTATCAAGTTATTGACTAAATTCCATATTGATTTCATGCAGATTGAGCAAGCCATAATAAAGGCAGATCTTCATCTGGGAACCACCTTCACTCAACCATGGATCCTCCTATCATCACCACATCCTTGATCAACTTCATCTCCTCTATTGATCTCGAGCACATCTCTATTCACATTCATCAACACCCTTCATCTCCTTCACCTTGCATCAATGGTCATCACCCTCACTTGCTTCACTTTCCACCTCCATCGACATTAACATCATCCTTCTACCTTCACCACCCTCAACCACCATCATCACCATCACCAACTATCTTATAAGTTTTCCCTAGTGGTCTTGGCCTCTCAGTCTTTCTCTAGAGTTTTGCTCCTCCATTCATTCTAGCGGTCTTGCCCTCACAATTTCCCATTCGGTCCTGGACCCTCTCCCATCCACCCGATCGCCAATCAATGGTCTTTATCCATTTAACCACACAATTTTCCCTAGCTCTCTTGGCTTCCAAATTTGCCTTAACGATTTGCTCCATCACCCTTCTCACGATCTCAAGACCGTGTGGACTCCTCACGGTCTCAAGACTATGAGAGCCCTCATGATCTCAAGACAACGAGGAGTGCCCCCACGGTCCCGAGCACCATGACACCACCACAAGGAGCTACGATGACCGCCCAACAATGTTCTTCTCCACCTTCATCGATCTGATCACCAACACCTCTTGTCACAGTCTACAACCCTAGCCTTCTCCTCCTCATGATCCACTAACGTCTCCCTCTCTTCCATTAACCTGAAACAACAATTACTCTGCTCAGTCTACAACCACCATCTCCACCTGCAATCCCGCGGTCAGTGTCCTTCTCTCACTCCCGTCAAAAATCACCTACATCATCACCCCTCCAGCTCCACCACACACTCATGACATCCTCTCTACCCAAGCCGTAGGGAGTTCTCACGGTCGTAAGACTGTGAGGTGGTGCTTAGCCTTCAAGACCGTTAGGCTAGGGACCGATTGAGCAAGAGGACCGCTTGATGAGATCGAGCAGCTGCTGGGTCTTGCAAGACCATGAAGGTCTCTAATCGGTTTCTTCAAGACCAGTTGGAGGCCATTGATCCACGAGACCGACAACGTACATACGTTTCCAAACCGCTAGGCCATTAAATTGTGAAGAGTAGGGAAGATGAAGACTGATTGGTAACACAAACTATTTTCTCCAAACAACGAGGACAATCTGCAAAAATGTGAAAACCCGCATAGTCTTAAGACCTTGAGGATGTTTATCGGTCTCCAAGACCGTATGGACAGAGACCCAACCCGTTAAGAATACCAAACCGTGAAGAACTTAATGGTTTACAAAACCGTGTAAAGAGGACTCACACCATAAATGTGAAGACCTGACCAGTGCCTATAAATAGAACCTCTAGGGTCCTCATTTGGGGATCGGATATGGGATGCCACCAAGCTATCCGAATGCTAGTTCGATCCCAATCATCATGTACATCCACGACCTGCTCCTCCTACTATGAGTAAGGAGGTCGAGAAGAGAAGGAAGGAGGAGAGAGAGGGTCTGCTCGGGCTGCCTTGGGATCCCTCGTTCCTCGTCCAGATCTGCTCCGACACGGTGTAGAAGACCACATTATCTTCACCGAGCTAGGATCACCTTCTGCATCATGCTCATGGTAGAATCTTCCCTCTCTCTTATTATTCTTGTTTCTCACATCATGAGCGAGTAGTTCCTTTTCACTGGGGTGCGGGGACTAGCCCCGCTGCCCATGCTTACATGTTCTTTTGTTAAACATTCCATGGCATGTATATAACTTTTCATTTTGTTGTTAATCATCGATGTTTGCTTGTAGACTGATCACATGCTTTCTTTTATCTTGTTCTTTCCTATGTTGCAAGAACTTCAATATGTAGGATAGGATGTCGATTAATGTGGTTCACTCCCTGACTAGAAATAGAAAGGGATTCCTTGAGGTCGTAAGTGTATAGTCTGTGAGGGGACGAGCCAGCTAGCCCACGATGATGCTTCTGTGTGCCTAAACATCCCTCAGGGAGGGCCACAACTTCAGTTGCATATTTGTATCTTTGGAACTGTAAGTGCATGATCTGGATGGCTACGAGACATTTGATGCCTAAGGTGACGCTTACGTGAATCTAAACATCCCTCAGGGAGGGTTTGTAGCAGTTCTATTTGGATAGTTAGATCTTGCCTGGATGTTTGTGATTGGATGTGTTTGCTTGTGTAGTGGTGGTGAAACCCAGGACCACCCCAGTGATATTCATCATTAATCTAGTTTCAACTTTAGTTCCACTCTTTACTTTCTTGCAATTAGTCTAATTAACCTCAAACCAACCTTTGTTCTAAATATTAACCTAACTTGAACTAGACTAGACTAGCAACGATTCTTAAAAACATTGTCCCTTGGGATTCGATCCTTAACTATACTGCGATAAGACCCGTCCTCTTGCGGGTGGTATTATTGCACAAGTTTTGGTTAAAAACTCTGGGATTTCAACCCTGAGTGAATTTGTTAGTGCGATAATAAACCATGTCAAATTCTGGCACCGTTGCTGGGGACAACGGAATCAGTTAGTCAAATCTAGTTCTGTAATGACCCCGCCTCCCGGTAACCCCCAATTAAGGGAGACCCGAAGGACAGAGCCATTATTCAATTAACAGGATCAAAGGTTTGACAAATAATCAATAATAATTATGAAATTCTACTACTAAACTGAAAATTGGTATAAAATAAAAACTTTACTCACCTTTTAAAAGCTGGGATTTCTAAACTTCTATCCATGAAGAAACTAATCTAACTAATCCTCCTGTGTACGATATTTCTCATTCAGTTCCACATATGCCACTTTACTGTTTGTTCTTTTCATTTGTACCTAAAATGCCGACAAACAAAACGTCGGTCAGCAAGAAGCAGGTATGTGGGGGAAACAATAATTGTGCAACTATGTTAACAATGTAGTCAACCAAATATCATTTAACATCCAAGATTACGTTTTAAGAAATACTACTCAATCCTTGCCTATCCCCTATCTCTGTACCGTCCCTACAGTGGACATGGATACTACCTCTCTCATATGGTAGATCCTTACCCCCATGGTCCTACCACACAGGTAGCCAATTCCTAGGGTTATGGAGTTGCATGGTCCTACCCAAAGGTAGACCAATCCCTGACTCATGATGACTTGATGGACCTACCCCATTAGTAGCCATTTACTAAGTCATTTAATGACCTGATGGACCTACCCCATTGGTAGCCATTTACTAGGTCAATCCATTAGGCTATAGAGAGGACTAGGATCTGAGCTAGTAGACACATCTCTTATGTGATAGTCATATTCACATTATAATTTGCATGAATTAAATTCATCCAACAATTAATTCAAGCCACGATGTAAACATCGATAAAATTCTCGGCAAACTAATGCGGGATATTCATAAGCGTAACCACATACCTGTATCGCAGGTTTGGAGACAAAATTTATGTAGAGAGAGAAAAAGTCCAATCAAGCAAGCAAGGTGCACAGAAATCCTGAAATAAACATTCCAACTTCCTTCTATCAATATTTATCCAATTTCATTTTTATTCCTTAGGATTGCTATTCCAATTTTAGGGTTTCTTGAAAATTAGGGTTTCATTACCTTTTTCCCAATTTTATTTCACTTTTATCAAAATATACATCAAACCCTAATTTTCTTATCTTATTTTCCATCAAGATTCTTAAGATCAGGTTTGGTCCACAAAAACCCTAATTTTCAGATTACTCTATCTTTTCTTTTCTTTTTCTCTAATTTAGGGTTCTTCAACATATTAATCAACATATTGAATTAAAAACCCTAAGCATGCAATTCTATCATCAAAACGGGTTAAAAACCATCTTAATCATTAATCAAGTTAAACATGCTCGAATTAACCTAATTGCAAGACTAAGTATATCTTTTATCAGCAATTAGGGTTTCTAACCACAAATTTAAAACCTTTTCTAACCAAAATATGCACTTTTGCAAAAAGAGATAAATTTAGGCCTTCAAACCATTTTAACATATTCCTCATATTTTTTGATTATTTTTCATGATACATTTTCTTCATCCAAGTTTCCTATTAAAATATACAATTTTTATAGGAAAAACCCTTCAATTGATTTATTAGATATATTCTGGAAAAACGAGAGACGTCAGATCCGTGGTCCGCTGGTCCACTCAGGATCCAACGTCCCGGATCGCGCGCGCCCTCTCTTTGTAAACAAAAGATCAAATTGTCCATTCTAACCTTGGCATGACTGAAGGGAGTGAGGGGTAAGGTAGTAATTTCACGGGAGGCCTTCTTCAACCTCGCGTCGTCTCCTGTTGCGATCCGATGGTCAACCTCAGGGTTGACTTTGGGCTCCAGACCTCCTACGAGCAAGTGGATTGTACAGGGAGCTTCGTCTCCCTCGGTCGAAGCTGAAGATGACCTCTATTGATCACCCGAGCCTCGCCAAGCCGCCTCCCCTACTCACTGGAAACCGGCGAGGTCTGTTGCGTCGACGAGGGTCCATGTTAGGGTTGCTGGCGCAATGGAAAGCGCAAAAATGCTCCACGCGATCTTCCACAGAGGTTGGAGTAGCCAAAAAGGATGCTGGTGTCTCCGTTCAACCTCCCATATATAGGGTCGAGGCAGTCCCTGCTAGATTGGGTGTTTTCCAAAACCGCAACCAAACCTAGTCAAACCAGGGACCTTTCCCTTCGGTTTCAACCCCTGGATCTAAAGGAACGATCGCCAGGCTTTCTTATTGTGATAAAGTGGATTTTTGCATTATAATGAAATAATTACACTTTTGCCCTCTTTATACTCACTCATGATCCTCAATCTTTTTCCTCAGCTTAATAATAAATTTTAAGACTCAAATCCAAGATATGGTGACCGATGTTGATTTTATACACATTATAACATCATAAATTGGATTCATTCATCACTTTGTCCAAAGAATCAAATTGGTCAATCAAACTTTGTCTTTTTGTTCTCAAGCTTTTTATAAAGGTTCTCCACATTTTTGTGAGGCTTTGGTACAGATTTGAGGTTATTTGGATATTCCTATGATTTTCTATGAATTTTGGAAGTTATCTTCTCAAAATCCTTTTATTTGCCTTTTTTTGGGCTTTTTCCAAGTCAGCAATCCGGGGCAAAGGGTCTGGGGCGAGCCACAGCCCTTGGATCTACTGCTCGCGGATCCAGGCCCGATCAAGCGGCCAAAACTTTATCTTCAACCTCCCGTAATCAGCGGGGAGGTGATTAAGAAACAACAATGATCGATTTCCCGGTCTTGACCACTTTTTGAAAATCTAAGCGAGCCAAAATGCTCCCCTCGCAAATTTGAACTCACTCAGCCCTAGTTTGACCCCTTTTGTATACCTTTGTGCCGCCAAAATGATACATTTTCCTTGTGCCTCTCCTCCCGGCGGCCATGACTTCTGCTCCAAGTCCTCTAGCCCTAAACCTAAACCAAACCCTATAAAATCCCTCTCAAATGGCCGCCTACATCTTTCCGCACGGATCCCCCACCCTTTCCGTGCTTGCACGTGGACACACACGCCCCATTTTTGTTTCCGATCTGTAGCTGCTCCAAGCAGCAATGCCGCTGCACGGCCACCCTCGGGCGCCCCTGCAACTCGCCTCATCCTCCCTTTCTTTGGCTTCCATCGAGTCCGCGATGTGGTGGCGGACTGGGATGGCATGCTCGCAGCCTCCCTCAACCACTCCTGCTCCTGGAGCAGCTCCACGCCAGCAAGCTCCTCCGCCCTGGTCTTGGGCTTGCTCGGGGCTTCACGCGGAGAACTCTGTGTGAGGAAAGGGTGACCATGAACCACCCGTTCAACAGAGCCAATAAACCAATGTCTGAACCAATCAATAAGGGAGAAAACCAGATGAACCAAGATTGAACCAGCCCTCCAAGATAACAAGTCACAATGATTATGTGGCTAGATCCGGGCCACTGGTTGTGCATCTGACAGTCCTCGATTTTTTGTATCAAAGGTATTTCGCTCCTTCTTTGACAAATATTCATATATATGTCCTGATCTTGTTTTAATTGTAGAAAATACATCCTAGCTCCAAATATTACAAATAAGTAGTCAATCTCGATCAGAAAAATCTAGTGCATCCATTAAAAATATTTTTGAAATCTGATTTCAAACTGTGTTCACTGATTTATCTAAATCATCATCTATTGATTATGTAATTAGTCTAAATGACTCAATGTTGTGATTAAGACTTTGGTAACCTTATATCTGACTCTGATTTTATCTTGAGACATGAAATCATACCTGACTAGACTAGATCTGATCTCATTGTCTTAACCACCTTTGAATATTAATCTTATGCCTTGAAGTAATTTTGATGATATCTTAATATAATTGATCTAAATCTTGTGGCATATCTAAATCTGTTGACCTAAAAGTCGATCTATGATTTACTCATCAGAACTTGATCTGATCTTGAGCAACATGATGATATAAATATTTGATGATGACTTGGATAATGATCATAAAGTTAAGGTTTACACATATGATCCTAGAAACCTAAGTAGGTAATCCATTCTTGAAACATGCTTGATATTTGAATAAATGTTAGACATTTGGAAATGTTGACGATGACCTAACCCTAAGGTTGACATAGGAAAAGTGTAACCTAATCTCAAATGCTGAGACCTAATATTCTGAACATCATGATTTTGACCCTTGATCCAATCTTGATGATTTAGGATCTGACTCGAAGGGTTGACCTATTGATTCAAATATTGATCATACTCAAAATCTTTGGTGAAAGGTACGCTATTATATAACTCCTCCTTGATTGTATTGAAGATAATTATACGTATCTCTTGACCGTATGCTTGGCTATTTATTTGGATGAGCTATTGTTCCCTATGATTAGTCTTCTGTTTTTCTATACTATATTTTGAAAAACATGAAAATATAAATTGCATGCCCATTATGACTGCCCGTATATTGATAATGATGATGATATTGATAATGTTGATAATGTGGATATTGAGTACAACAACCCCCTCATTTGGAAGTGGGACTTGTACATTGGCTTCCTATGTTCCTATGGTGAAAAGGGGCCTAGTGACCTTCCCCATCGCGTTGGGGTAATAGAGTCATACAATATATATAAGCATGCTTCTTGAATTACAGCATAATGGGAATTCGTAATAAAAGTTGATTTTCTTGAAAAACTTGTCGAATAAATGTTGGTTTTGCAAATTGCATATTATTCTTTGAAATATAAGTCCTGCCAAGTATACTTATTTTCTTATAAACTGTTTTGCTTGATTTTGATAGCGTACCGTGCAATTGCATGATTGTGTCTTGATTTTATTGATTTTAGGAAATACAAAATGGAATACTGAATAAGATCGCTTCCGCACTCATACACTCTGATGACAAAGAAAAATCTCCATATTGGGTTAGTATGTCTTTTAATTATCCAGTTTTTGAGTTATTTATTTCTTATTGTATATGCCAGTGTGTTAGATCCTACGGGGCCACTCAGGGACGGGCGCTTCAATCCTATTTCTACTGTTTCGACAGTAGGATTGGGATTGGGGTAAGAACGGTTCTGTGACAGTTGGTATTAGATCTTACACACTCTCATATACTTTAAGTAAATAATTTCTCAAGTCTCTTACACCCAAGAAACCCTAAACTCCATAATGGTGAAAGTTGAGGTGTCTAGGCTCGGGGTCCTGACATAATTTCTCCTATCCGTTTTTACGGTGGCTGAGATCCCCCGCTCTACCTGGCCTCAATTGATCCAGAACTGGACCTAAAGGTTCTCTTGTGAAACCTTAGAGAGTCTTCTAGCATCTCATCTCTTCTGTAAGGACAATCCTAAGCCACCAATGTAGATGAAGATTAGGTAGTCTTCTCATCTCCACATGTGGTCCTTCCTTGTGGCCTTATACCACATGATGTCTCGATTATGGGTAGCTTAAGAATGGGAATCGCAAAATCTTGAAAGTTGATACCATGATCTACTCTAGTTTGAAAACTCGATTTTGATCCATAGAATAAAATACTCATATCATGAACACTCAAATTAGCTAAAATATATGCTTCCTATGTTGAGGTAAATTTTGATTTGGTGAAATAAGGATGACTTATACCTTATACCTTATTTTTGATAAGGCCCCTATTTGATTAATATCCATGTTGCCCTATTATGGATTAAACCTCAAACATAGTAAAGCAAACTTTTACCTATTTGATGCTCATCGTGACTATGCTATCAAGTGACTAAGTCTAAGACTCCCAAAATCATGATACAAGACTATGATGCAAAAAGTAGTTTTCCTATTGATCATTGATGCCTTTTGTAATCTCGATTTTGATATGATGAGCATAGACCTAAATCTTGCACCACATTTCAAATTATATGGCTACCTTGATCATGAAAGGAAGGAATTGCAAATCTTGACATTATTGACCTATTATCTTAAATTTTGATCTTATGACCTTGATATATACGATTTAATCGTAGATACTCTCCCTATTTGAATAAGCTCGATTGATAATGACTAATGTGGTAGTTGACTCATGACTCCCCTGACCTAGGTCACATCCCAATTTTGACTACCTCTAAATTTTCACCTTGTTGATTATATAGAGTCTGGAAAGGTATACCCTTTCACCCGATTCAGACTGGTTAATCTAAGCCTAATAGGTTGAACCCATGGTTGATACTCGATCTTGAATATTGACTTGATAATGATCTTGATATATGACAATGTTGACTATAGCTTGTGGTTTATTTCCTAGATAGACCTAGGTCTAGATCATTCATCAACCTTGGAAACATGATAATGAAATTATGATATGTTGCTCGAATATTGAATAATGTTGCTCGAAATTGGATATAGATGAATGATACCCCCCTAAGGTCTAAAAAGGAATCTAAACCCTAGCTTAAAAATTTTGGACCTATGACTTTTGATCCCGACTCTTGATATTGATATATAATACTGTGACTCACGGTTATCCAATCTCAATAATGATACAAATACTATGATCACACTATTTGGACTTTGAGATATATGACTAATGACTTCAAAATCCCAAATTTTGAAAATTTTGAAATGATGACCATGTTGACACTCTCGATTTATGAATTAGGGTTTAGCTCTCACTAGGACTAGGGTGGGACCTTCCCATTGATTTTGAGCTTGAAATAGTGGTATCGAAAGTATGATGTTGTCTTGAAATGTTGAAATATGAAATCTAAAATCATGGATGTATAACCCTACCTAGGCCAACGTAGAAGCTAAGACCCTGAGATTTTGGGATTGAAAGTCACCTTATACACTTGATACAAGAAATTATATTTATTTGACCTAAGATATGATCTTTCCAAAATTTGTGATCAATAGGATGCTTTCTATATTTGTGACTCATATAATGACTTTGGACAATATATGTGCTGTTTTTGATACTCAATTGCCCGATGATGAAATAATGTTAGTACCGAGTTGATTATGATATGGAACATGGAAACTCAATTGTGATTTTTGGGACTAATTGAAGCTTGAGGACATGATTTTGATTACATATTTGAGGATATTCTAATATTTGATGATATGATCTGGATTCAAATAATCTTGATTTTTGAGGATTTTTTTGATTTTTGAGGACAAAATTCCTTTTAAGGAGGGAAGGATGTGATAAAGTGGATTTTTGCATTATAATGAAATAATTACACTTTTGCCCTCTTTATACTCACTCATGATCCTCAATCTTTTTCCTCAGCTTAATAATAAATTTTAAGACTCAAATCCAAGATATGGTGACCGATGTTGATTTTATACGCATTATAACATCACAAATTGGATTCATTCATCACTTTGTACAAAGAATCAAATTGGTCAATCAAACTTTGTCTTTTTGTTCTCAAACTTTTTATAAAGGTTCTCCACATTTTTGTGAGGCTTTGGTACAGATTTGAGGTTATTTGGATATTCCTATGATTTTCTATGAATTTTGGAAGTTATCTTCTCAAAATCCTTTTATTTGCCTTTTTTTGGGCTTTTTCCAAGTCAGCAATCCGGGGCAAAGGGTCTGGGGCGAGCCACAGCCCTTGGATCTGCTGCCCGCAGATCCAGGCCCGATCAAGCGGCCAAAACTTTATCTTCAACCTCCCACAATCAGCGGGGAGGTGATTAAGAAACAACAATGATCAATTTCCTGGTCTTGACCACTTTTTGAAAATCTAAGCGAGCCAAAATGCTCCCCTCACAAATTCGAACTCACTGAGCCCTAGTTTGACCCCTTTTGTATGCCTTTGTGCCGCCAAAATGATACATTTTCCTTGTGCCTCTCCTCCCGGCGGCCATGACTGCTGCTCCAAGTCCTCTAGCCCTAAACCTAAACCAAACCCTATAAAATCCCTCTCAAATGGCCGCCTACATCTTTCCGCACGGATCCCCCACCCTTTCCGTGCTTGCACGTGGACACACACGCCCCATTTTTGTTTCCGATCTGTAGCTGCTCCAAGCAGCAATGCCGCTGCACGGCCACCCTCGGGCGCCCCTGCAACTCGCCTCATCCTCCCTTTCTTTGGCTTCCATCGAGTCCGTGAGGTGGTGGCGGACTGGGACGGCATGCTCGCAGCCTCCCTCAACCACTCCTGCTCCTGGAGCAGCTCCACGCCAGCAAGCTCCTCTGCCCTGGTCTTGGGCTTGCTCGGGGCTTCACGCGGAGAACTCTGTGTGAGGAAAGGGTGACCATGAACCATCGGTTCAACAGAGCCAATAAACCAATGTCTGAACCAATCAATAAGGGAGAAAACCAGATGAACCAAGATTGAACCAGCCCTCCAAGATAACAAGTCACAATGATTATGTGGCTAGATCCGGGCCACTGGTTGTGCATCTGACAGTCCTCGATTTTTTGTATCAAAGGTATTTCGCTCCTTCTTTGACAAATATTCGTATATATGTCCTGATCTTGTTTTAATTGTAGAAAATACATCCTAGCTCCAAATATTACAAATAAGTAGTCAATCTCGATCAGAAAAATCTAGTGCATCCATTAAAAATATTTTGGAAACCTGATTTCAAACTGTGTTCACTGATTTATCTATATCATCATCTATTGATTATGTAATTAGTCTAAATGACTCAATGTTGTGATTAAGACTTTGGTAACCTTATATCTGACTCTGATTTTATCTTGAGACATGAAATCATACTTGACTAGACTAGATCTGATCTCATTGTCTTAACCACCTTTGAATATTAATCTTATGCCTTGAAGTAATTTTGATGATATCTTAATATAATTGATCTAAATCTTGTGGCATATCTAAATCTGTTGACCTAAAAGTCGATCTCTGATTTACTCATCAGAACTTGATCTGATCTTGAACAACATGATGATATAAATATTTGATGATGACTTGGATAATGATCATAAAGTTAAGGTTTACACATATGATCCTAGAAACCTAAGTAGGTCATCCATTCTTGAAACATGCTTGATATTTGAATAAATGTTAGACATTTGGAAATGTTGACGATGACCTAACCCTAAGGTTGACATAGGAAAAGTGTAACCTAATCTCGAATGCTGAGACCTAATATTCTGAACATCATGATTTTGACCCTTGATCCAATCTTGATGATTTAGGATCTGACTCGAAGGGTTGACCTATTGATTCAAATATTGATCATACTCAAAATCTTTGGTGAAAGGTACGCTATTATATAACTCCTCCTTGATTGTATTGAAGATACTTATACGTATATCTTGACTGAATGCTTGGCTATTTATTTGGATGAGCTATTGTTCCCTATGATTAGTCTTCTGTTTTTCTATACTATATTTTGAAAAACATGAAAATATAAATTGCATGCCCATTATGACTGCCCGTATATTGATAATGATGATGATATTGATAATGTTGATAATGTGGATATTGAGTACAACAACCCCCTCATTTGGAAGTGGGACTTGTACATTGGCTTCCTATGTTCCTATGGTGAAAAGGGGCCTAGTGACCTTCCCCATCGCGTTGGGGTAATAGAGTCATACAAAATATATAAGCATGCTTCTTGAATTACAGCATAATGGGAATTCATAATAAAAGTTGATTTGCTTGAAAAACTTGTCGAATAAATGTTGGTTTTGCAAATTGCATATTATTCTTTGAAATATAAGTCCTGCCAAGTATACTTATTTTCTTATAAACTGTTTTGCTTGATTTTGATAGCGTACCGTGCAATTGCATGATTGTGTCTTGATTTTATTGATTTTAGGAAATACAAAATGGAATACTGAATAAGATCGCTTCCGCACTCATACACTCTGATGAAAAAGAAAAATCTCCATATTGGGTTAGTATGTCTTTTAATTATCCAATTTTTGAGTTATTTATTTCTTATTGTATATGCCAGTGTGTTAGATCCTACGGGGCCACTCAGGGACGGGCGCTTCAATCCTATTTCTACTGTTTCGGCAGTAGGATTGGGATTGGGGTAAGAACGGTTCCGTGACACTTATGCTCTGGATTCTCGAGAATTTAGGGTGGGAAATCCTCCCTGTATCCAACAGAATTCCAGTCCTATCGAGACTTAGACACTGCGCGTCCATCATTGGATGAAGATCCAACAGACCATATCGCTTACGTTCAAAGCAAAGGAAATATTTATTCCATTAATTCAGAATTAATTCCCAAATCGAATATAACTTGAAAAATTGATTCCTCCCAAACCATAACTCCTTTCTTTCTCAAAATTTAAGGGAAGGTTCCTTTTAATATTGTCTAGATTTGTACGAAATTTGGGAAACAAAAAGCAATGGATGGGAAGGCTTCCTTCTCTCCCAAGTTGCTCATTAATTAGTCCAAATTAATTGCTATTCCTTTTTCCTTTGTCGTTATCTTGTTATTTTGGGTCCCTTGGACCTCAAGAAATCCTAAAGGCACAGATTCCCATATTGGGGAACATCTATTTGCCTTTATCCTTTTATTTATGTCTATTTCACCTATTTTCCTTATCTTTTTATTAAAATATCTCTTTTTGAAGATTTATCTTTTTATCTCTCTTTTTATTTTCCTCTTAATAGTAGAAACCCTTTGGATATGAAAATCCACCAAGGATAACTCAATTTTACCTCTTTTCACTTATTTTCCACATTTTAACATTACTTTCAAATAAAGAAATAATGATTTGATCTTTTCTTGTATTATTGCCTTTTCTTCGCAATCTTGGATTCCTTAGCACCCAAGGAACCTAAAGGTACGAAATCCATCCTTGGATTACATTCTTTTGCCTTCTAGAGGTTTCCACATCTTTCTTTTCTTGAATTCTTAATTAATTAAATTTCCCTATTATTGGGCCCAATAGCCAATAAAGCCCACAATGCAATCATCAAGGCTATTGTAAATGGAATTACATCATTATTTGTTCAATATGAGAGTTTACATTTCTCATCATATGAACCCAAAATTGGGGTTGTAACATCCTTCCCCTCTTATAGGAATTTTGCCCTCAAAATTCCACCAAGCAAACAAACAATTCATGATAAACCTTTCATATGACCATCATGGCTCCCATGTGGCCTTAACCTTTCCATGGTGCTTCCTAAGAACCTTTATCATCTCATATTCTTCCATATGAGTTCTTTCTTACCTTGGTATATCATTCCCTCATAGGTGACTCATGACATTTCAGCCTCTTAAAAGCTGAATAGGTTCAAGGCTCAGCACACGGCTTGGGTACCTCACATAGTGCTCTAGATCAGACTCATGGAACACATTATTCATCATGTTATCCTGAGGGGCAAGGCTAAACACAACTGTCTCCACCAATCCATCTCAAATGGAGCCATATATCGGGGACTCAACTTTCTCAACTGTATCTTAGAGGGGTCGGATTTTCACATCACATATTCTCCCATAGTGAACTGCATGTCAGTCTGCTTTGCATTGGCTCATGACTCATGTCACCACTGGGCTCTCTCTCGGCCATTGCATGATTAAAGTGACTTCATCTACACACACTATGGTTCTTTTCTGACCTTTGCGAGGCCTCCTTCACCAACATCATCTTAATGAAGTGGTGACCGACACAACCTCTCTATAAGACTTATTGCATCCCGATAAAGGTTATGGTGGTTAACATCACATCTTAAGAACTGTCTCTATGCATCACCCTGATTGAGCATACCTGCTCTCATCAGACCCTCTAGTCTGGATCATACTTTCCATTAGTATGGGGTGATAAACTGTACTATCATCGAGTTCTTCATGTATCTACTTCCACCTCATGGAAGTAAACCTTGGTCATGCCCAAGAACTTTTGAACTCTCATCATGGTGTGGTTAAACCATCTTTCTCTCTTAAGTAGTTCAACCGAATCTATCCCGTGACAATACTCTTTCTTTCTCATGTCATCTAGGTAAGGCGATCTACCATAACCCATATTGGATCTTGACCTTCCTTGGTCTAGGGGAGACTCACAACATCCATAGTGATGAACTCCCATTCCCTCTCGGGAGCTCTTTATACTTTATATCCATACACTGGGTTACTGGTGTGCGTCCTTCACCTCCTAGCTTACATGGCCACATGTTACATGTATCAGGCATCCAAAGCTTTACCATCACTTACTATCTTTGTATTTTCATGGTGTATGGTGATCATGATTTCCTCAAGATCGATTCTTCAAAAGCCCTAAACCACTCTCATCAGGATTTTACTACCTTCCTATCCAAAGAAGTGTATCCAGGGTTCTACAACCATCCTTCTACCACATCAAGGACTAGGCTGGCTATCCAAACAACCACTAATCATGTTCAATAGATCTCGTATGTCTGAGGGTTAGCCAAACTTATTTCTTTTAGCCTAACAACCTCAACTTCTTCTGGCTTCCATCTAAACTAGGCACTATATCTCAACTAGAGCATTCATTACCACTTCTTATCCTTAGGTGTTACGTAACATACACCTCCATGTATTATACTTATCATCTCATCTCAAACTCTGAGTTGGTCTTCATCAAGAAGCTCTGAGCTCATCCTCATGGTTATCAAACTCAACCTTAGTTAACTTGTAAATTCCACATAGCTCCTGATAAAACATCTTCATAAGCTAACTACATTACTTCTCTTAGTGTTTGTAAACCATCCATGTATCATTCACTCCCCCAAGGTATGTTACCATCTATGTCCTCATACCTCGTAGCAACATTCCAACTCGCACCATCTTTTACCCCTGGTGTATGGCATGCGTACTGCCCCATCTCTCCCTCCCATAACAAGAGGAAATAAGCATTTGGCGGCCATCCAAACACAAAGTTCTTCCTGTTCCAAGAGCAGATATGATACATCCCACATCGCCAGTACACCTTCAATTCTAAGTTGAAACGTGCAACTTATGTCTCTACATCACAAACATCAAAATTTGTTCCATGGAAAACTGGTCTCGAACCTTCATGGGTCACCACACAATCCTCAGTCATCTCCTCTAGGTCTATAGGGTACCGACACTTTTGGGGTCATCCCTTTTCCCTTATGCATCCAGAGAGTGCCCTACTGTCACGGGTTAACAACCTAACTCCACTGTACACCTCAGGCGCCAACATAAGGGGTACAATAGAGTTAAAGTTGCCCGTCCCTGAGTGGATCAAACACATGAATATATAAATGCACCAAATAAAAAGCTTCCATACATAAACCAAATTGTTCATTACATAGGGGCCCGAAGGCATGGGAGTTCTACAGAAGAAACTTAATACATGAGAAACTAAGTACAGAAGAAAAAGAAACATAATCTAGGAGTCCCATTTAGCTTTAGCATCCCCATGACAGATCTGATTTGTAAGCCAGCATATAGAGTAGCAACATCATCTTCTTTCATCATAAGCATCATGAGTAGAAGGTACCTATAGAAAAGCATTTGCAATGGGTACACGTCAGCACAATATATAAATATATTGTACTGAGTACGCCTACGTGTCTTCAAAACCACTCATCATGTCTTGGCAAAGCAGAAAAATAATAATAAGCATGGCAGGAGAATTAAACTAGGACTTTAGCACAGTTTAGTAAGAAAATAGACATATTCCTTAACCACAAAGTTTGCTTAGAAATTCAAAGACGTTTTAGGTTTATTTTTCCATTATATACTTGTGCATCTGCCTACCAATGGGATAGATGCTTTATGGCCTCATGATCTGCTTACCAAAGAGATAGATCATTTCTTATGGTGATCTGCTTACCAAAGAGATAGATCACCTTTCAGCACTATGCTTACCAAAGAGATATAGTGCTTACAATATAATGGAACAAGCCCTTTATGTTCATGGGTGGTAATATACCATATACAAATAAAATATTATTTCCAAAACAATCATACATCAAGACCCAAATACAACATCATCATATGCCAAGACTTTAATAAGTATAGTACACCCAAACGCTAATATAAGCCAAATGAGGGTAATGGCGTACCTTCTATTCAGAAGTGGGGAGTTCAGAGATGCTCCTCACTGGTACCTTTGATTTCCTGAAATTATTGGAGATTTGGTATTTATTAGATATATTATTTGAATTACCCATATTCTAAGAGTATATAAAAAGGCCCTTTATGGATTTGGGGTCATGAGATTAGAGTAGGGGTTAGAGAGTATGAGGGTTGAGTCCAAGATTATCATTGTCTCATCAGAGTAGGATCATAAAGTCAGAATCGGGGTTTAAAGATCATAATAACTATTTATGCATATTTTGATAGCTCAAAGTAGGGAAAAGAAGAAGTAAATAGGTTTTACTGGTAATTGAGTCATAATAAAAGGATCTGATTGTCCTAGGATGATAAGGGTGCAAAAAGATGATTATCACAGATTTTTGGTGATTTAAAGGAGATTCGAGCATTTTCTAATTAATTAAACAAGATATGAGCATAATAAAATATGAGAGTTTACTCGAGTCATAGTTAGGGTCAGCTGATGCCATAATCGTGATCCTCGTATTTTTCTGATCAAAATGGAGTATTTATTCGTATTTTTCTGACACTCCTACTAATTTCTACGAATTTCCCAAGATTAGGTCAAAAACTGAAATTCAAGGAAATAAAAGAAAAGAAAGGAAAAACGCGGACCGTTGGATGTTCAGATCCAACGGTCGAGATCGCGCGCGTCTAAAACCAAGCCGGCTGAGGCGGGTCACGGGCGGCTAACCTGGCGAACCGTGGTTCGCGCGATCGGCCCAGCTAAACCGACCGGGTCCTTCTCCTTCTTTGCTTCACTCGCGAGCAACAGGTAGGGGAGAGGAACTCCGGCGAGCTCGAGCGATGGCTGCGTTGCTTCTCGCGAGAAATCGAGGTCAGGAGCACCTTCGCGGGGATGAGCCAAGCTTGGACAGCTTGTTTGGGGACCGTGGCTCCCCGCGAGGCGTCGGGTCGACTAGGAGTCCGGCGAGGTGTAGAGCTCGCGGCGGAGGGTGAAGGGTGAGGGAGGAGCAGGCGATGAATCTTCGCGGTGAGGGGCCGCCAAGGTAGGTGGAGGTGCCTCGGAGCTTCGGGTGTGGTCAATTGGGGACGAGCAGGCCGATAGGGGCCTCGTCCAGCAATTCGACGGCGGCGGACAGACCGGAGGAGAAGAGTTTGAGGATGGAGCGATGCCGGGTTGCTTTGGGCAAATTGGAGGCAGGGGTGAGCTAAAGAGGCGTCAGGGGAGCTTCGCGGGGGTTTAAGTAGGCGCGAGGTTGATTGAGGAGTATATGCCCAATTGGGCTCAGCTGCGGTTGGAGACGGGGACTCACCGGTGAGGTCGTGCGAGGCGACGTTCTCGTTTCTGGAGGTCGTGTGAGGGGTCAGCGAGTTCGTGGAGGTGAGGTGGAGGCAGTGCCTCGGTTCGTTTGGCGCGAGGTGGCGCGTAGAGGCGGGGAGTGGGTCGCCCCTTGCTCGAGGTGGCTGCATCCACGATCTCGCGGATTGACCGGAGGTTAGGGATGACCCCATGGCCGTCCGATCTCTGGGCGCGCCATCGGGCGGTCAGGATGGCTCGCGAGGGGAGGTCCGCGGATTGCTGACGTCAGCACCGCGTGACAAAGAAAAAGAAAGGGAAACATAGGTTAAATGATCTTAATCGTGACCATATATAGGTAAACCTTAATCAAACTTGTAAAAATCATAGAGGGAGCTAGGAATGTCCAAATGACATGAAATTTGGACCATAGCTTCACCATAACATACCCCACCTGTTGATAAAGTTTGGGGTTGAGATTCTTATCATTGAATGACTAATTAACTTTTAGGAGAATAAGGGTTTTAAGATATATTGAAGATTAAGGAACAAAGTATAAAAGGATTTAGAAAATTCACTTTATCACATCCTACTCACCTTAAAAGAAATTTTGTCCTCAAAATTAAACTGGATAAAAGAGGTGAGGAAAACGTCGTTCCATGTCTGCTCGTAGCTCCCATGTGGCATCTTCTGCACCGTGATGGTTCCACTGTACCTTCACTATCGGAATCTGTTTATTCCTGAGCTCCTTTACCCTAGAGTCGAGAATCTTTGTAGGTTGTTCTGGATAAGATAGGTTCTCCCGTAACTCAAGAGGCTCATGATTCAGCACATGACTATCATCCTTCACATACTGTTTCAAGTTGGATACATGAAAGACATTATGCATCATGCTGTACTGCGGAGGAAGAGCAAGTCGATAAGCACATTCGCCAATGCGCTCCAGAACTTCGAAAGGACCCACGTATCTCGGACTAAGCTTCCCCTTGTTCTTGGCTATGGCACGGATAGGTCTGATTTTCAAGAATACATAGTCACCATCATTGAACTGTCTGTCCGTTCTGTGTGCATCTGCATATGACTTCTGACGATCCTGGGCCCGTTTCAACCTCTGCTTGATCAAAGACACCTTATCAGCATATAGTTGTAACTCCTCGGACTTAAGCATCTTCCTTTCCCCAACTTCATCCCAATGGAGAGGAGATCTACATGGCCTACCATAGAGAGCTTCATAGGGTGGCATATCAATACTAGATTGATAGCTATTATTGTAAGCGAACTCTGCTAATGGAAGGTAGTAATCCCAAGATCCTCCCCAATCTAAGACACATGCTCTGAGAAGATCTTCTAAGATTTGGATAGTACGTTCTGATTGGCCATCAGTTTGGGGATGATATGCTGTGCTGAAGTTCAACTGTGTGCCCAGTTCATTCTGTACCTGCTTCCATAAATGTGATGTGAACTTTGGATCTCGATCTGAAACTATCGAAACTGGTACTCCATGTAATCGTACAATCTCCTTTATATACAACTCAGCAAGCTCAGGAACCTTGTTGGTAGTCCGCATAGGTAAGAAATGTGCAGACTTGGTCAACCGGTCTACTATGACCCAAACCGCATCATGACCCTTCCTGGTCCTGGGTAGTCCCACCACGAAATCCATGGTGATATTTTCCCATTTCCATTCGGGAATTGGTAAGGGTTGCAATAGACCACCGGGACGTTGGTGCTCGGCCTTAATCTGCTGGCAAGTGAGACACTTAGAGATAAACTCAGCGATATCGTTCTTCATACCCCTCCACCAAAAGTGTCTCTGCAGGTCCTTATACATCTTAGTAGATCCAGGATGTATGGAATACTTAGACCCATGTGCTTCTTGCAGGATACGCTTCCTAATCTCTGACTCTTCAGGTACCCACATCCTATGCTTGTACCTTAGTCCACCGTCCATACCAACAGATAGATGTGTCTGGGGCTTTGCTACAAGAGCTGTCATCTCCTCCAAACTAGGGCTGTTCTTTTGAGATATCAGGAGTTCAGAAAGAAGACTAGGAATAATATTGATGTTTGCCAAAATAATAGAGCTCGATTCTGCTGGAGATGACTCAGAAGATGAAGGTTCCAGATGCATTGATGCACAAATCGACTTCTTACGACTAAGAGCATCAGCTACAACATTGGCTTTGCCTGGATGATATGCAATAGTGAAATCATAGTCTTTAAGGTACTCCAACCATCTCCTCTGTCGAAGATTGAGATCTTTCTGAGTCAAGAGGTATTTGAGACTCTTGTGGTCTGTGAATATATCAAAGGTAGCACCATACAGATAATGTCTCCAGATTTTGAGAGCATAGACAATGGCAGCTAATTCCAAATCGTGAGTTGGATAATTGACTTCATTAGGTTTCAACTGTCTAGAGGCATAGGCAACAACTTTACCGCTTTGCATAAGGACACAGCCCAGACCCATTTTAGAAGCATCAGAATAAATTACAAAACCATCATTCCCAGAAGGTAAGGTCAAAACAGGAGCAGAAGTCAAGCGGGATTTCAATTCTTGGAAACTAGCTTCACATTCAGGAGTCCAAACGAACTTTGCATCTTTTCTGGTAAGTTTAGTCATGGGAAGGGCTATTTTACTGAAATTAAGGATGAAGCGACGGTAATAGCCAGCTAGACCAAGAAAGCTACGAATTTCAGAAGCATTGGTAGGGGCTTTCCAATCAAGGATAGCTAGAACTTTGGCAGGGTCAACAGAAATCTTCCCACCCGAAATGACATGGCCAAGAAACATGACTTGGTCAATCCAAAACTCACATTTAGATAATTTAGCATACAATTTCTGGGTTCTCAAAACATCAAGGACTTTCTGGAGATGTTCACGATGTTGATTAACAGAATTCGAATATATAAGAATGTCATCAATGAAGACCACAACAAAACTGTCAAGGAACGGCTGGAAGACAGTGTTCATCAGATTCATAAACACTCCAGGAGCATTAGTCAAGCCAAAAGGCATCACCATGAATTCATAATGTCCATATCTAGTTCTGAAAGCTGTTTTTGGAATATCACAATCTTTTACTCGTAATTGATGATAACCTGATCTAAGGTCAATCTTGGAGAACACAGTGGCAGTGCGAAGCTGGTCAAACAAGTCATCAATTCTGGGAAGGGGATATTTATTTTTAATGGTGGCTTGGTTGATCATGCGATAATCAATACACATTCGCATTGACCCATCTTTCTTTTTGACAAAGAGAACGGGAGCACCCCAAGGAGAAGTACTAGGACGGATGAAGCCTTTATCAAGAAGTTCTTCTACTTGTTTCTTGAGCTCTGCAAGCTCGGCAGGTGCCATCCTATAAGGTGCCTTAGAGACTGGTGCGGTGCCCGGTGCTAACTCAATTGAGAACTCAATCTCACGATCTGGAGGCAGCCCTGGAAGCTCCTCAGGAAAAACATCCGGGTAATCTCTCACCACATCCAAGCTCTCTATAGGTCTCACCTTAGGATCAGGCATGGATACAACAGCAAGATAGGCTCTACATCCCTTGGCTATCAAGGTTTCAGCTTTAAGAGAAGAGATAATCATATTTCGGTGTCTTTCTTTTCTCCCGGAAATAGTCAAAGGTTTTGAATCGGGTGCACAAAAGATTACTTTCTTGCCTCGGCAATCAAGCATAACAAAGTTGGAGACAAGCCAGTCCATTCCCAAAATTAGATCAAAATCTTCCATATCAAGAAGGATAAAAGCAGATTGAAATTTATGACCGCCAAAAGAAAAAGGCAAGGCTTTGGTTTTCTGGAGAGAAGTATAAATTTTGCCACTGGGAGTTGTCACATCCAAGATATAACCTAGATCATTGATCTCGAACTTGAGCATGGAAGCAAGATTTCTAGATATGAACGTGTGTGTTGATCCTGAATCGAATAGGGCCACAACAGGATGATCTTGGAGATATATCATACCTACATTATGATTTTTATATGAGGTCATGGGCTTCAAAGATAAAAAGAAAGAAAATTTTAACATTATTACCTTCAATCAGATGATTATCATTGACTTTAGCTTCCTCTGCATCAATTGCAAAGACTCGGCCCTGTCGATGTTCTGGCTGAGCTTGAGCTATAGGAACAGCTGGTTGAGCAGGTGGAGCTCCAGGCTGAGGTAATGGGACAGGACGATTCTGAGGTGTCCCTTGGACCAGATTTGGGCAATTGTACCTCATATGCCCTTCATTCTTGCAGTAGTAACATACAGGCTTCTCAAACTTGCATTTTCCAACATGTACTCCTCCACAGTTTCTGCAATGGTTGGGGTTTGAAGATGATCCCCTGTATGGTCCACCTCGTCCTCGGCCTCCCCGGTTTGGTCCTCCTCGGAACGATCGACCCCTATGGTGATTTCCTCCTCCTCTGCCCGTGCCATGGCTGTTAGGCTTCTTCCTATCATTTTCCTTCTCTTTACCCTTGGTGATGCATGCATCGGTTAGACCCAGGTATCTCAAGCTTGGTGCTTTGCTTTTTCCTAGGGTTCTCTCTTGGGTAAGGGCATTGTTGATGGCAGCTTCAAAGGTAAGATGGGTGGTGGTGCAAAGGTGAACTTTGATTTCTTGGTTAAGGCCATCTATGAAGTGTTCAATCTTTTCATCTTCATCAAGGTTGCGAGCATGGCGCTCTAGGAGTCTAAAGGCCCTAACATAGTCAGCAACGGATAGATTTCCTTGGGTGAGGTTATTGAACTGTTTCTTCTTCTCCTTCCTAGTTGATATGGGCATGAAACGGTTGGTAAAGATCCCCTTAAACTCCTCCCAACCTATGGGGGCATCTGGAAGTTCTCGTGTATGGTAATAATTTCCCACCACAACTTCGCGGACCCCCTAAGTTGGTAGGTAGCAAAGGTGACCTTATCTTCCTCAGGGCACTTAAGGGCTCTAAAGGCATTTTCAACAGATATGATCCATGCATCGGCTTTATCTAGGACTTCACCTAAGTCTTCTCCATGAAAAGTTTCGGGTTTGAGTTTAAGGAAGTCACTAATGGTGGTTCCATGGTTTGTCCTAGAGGATGAGGCACTATTGCTGGTTTCTTTTAGGGCTAGGGCATGCATGCATTCCAACATCACCTTCTTTTGTTCTTCCCAATTTCCTACAGCCATGGTCTTATTAGGACGGGATTCAGATTCATCACCAGAACCATCACTAGATCTTGTTCTCTTGGACCTAGTTTTTGGAGGCATCTGCAAGGTTGGTATAAAAGACAGTTTAGAGATTTATTTGTAATAGATCATAAGGCAGGTGTTAAAGAATTAACAATCATATCATATATTTTTCCAATTTTTCATGTCTTTTAGTTGTTCCCATTTTCCTAACCTACCCACATAATAGAGAGAGTATGTCATCGATCATGGTCATGAGAGAGAAAATAGATGAGAAACCTAGTGTATATTAATCACTAAATAGGTTGGTTGGGGGGGGGGGTAGTCCTTAATTGAGAAAAGATGAGAGGAAGGATTTTTCTAGGGTAAGGGTGCCCACTTTAACAATAATTGCGTTAGCCAGGCAGATAGCTTGCGACGGGAACCCTCGCACCGTGAAAACGGATGGGGAGAGTATTATGTCAGAACCCTCCGCAAGGTACCCTTCTAGACACCTCGGCAAGTTACTGCTAAATGTGGGTTACCCTAGGTCTAGGTAAGATTGCCAATTATTTGATACATCTATATTGATTCATGTGACCGCTCTGATACCATCTGTCACGGGTTAACAACCTAACTCCACTGTACACCTCAGGCGCCAACATAAGGGGTACAATAGAGTTAAAGTTGCCCGTCCCTGAGTGGATCAAACACATGAATATATAAATGCACCAAATAAAAAGCTTCCATACATAAACCAAATTGTTCATTACATAGGGGCCCGAAGGCATGGGAGTTCTACAGAAGATACTTAATACATGAGAAACTAAGTACAGAAGAAAAAGAAACATAATCTAGGAGTCCCATTTAGCTTTAGCATCCCCATGACAGATCTGATTTGTAAGCCAGCATATAGAGTAGCAACATCATCTTCTTTCATCATAAGCATCATGAGTAGAAGGTACCTATAGAAAAGCATTTGCAATGGGTACACGTCAGCACAATATATAAATATATTGTACTGAGTACGCCTACGTGTCTTCAAAACCACTCATCATGTCTTGGCAAAGCAGAAAAATAATAATAAGCATGGCAGGAGAATTAAACTAGGACTTTAGCACAGTTTAGTAAGAAAATAGACATATTCCTTAACCATAAAGTTTGCTTAGAAATTCAAAGACGTTTTAGGTTTATTTTTCCATTATATACTTGTGCATCTGCCTACCAATGGGATAGATGCTTTATGGCCTCATGATCTGCTTACCAAAGAGATAGATCATTTCTTATGGTGATCTGCTTACCAAAGAGATAGATCACCTTTCAGCACTATGCTTACCAAAGAGATATAGTGCTTACAATATAATGGAACAAGCCCTTTATGTTCATGGGTGGTAATATACCATATACAAATAAAATATTATTTCCAAAACAATCATACATCAAGACCCAAATACAACATCATCATATGCCAAGACTTTAATAAGTATAGTACACCCAAACGCTAATATAAGCCAAATGAGGGTAATGGCGTACCTTCTATTCAGAAGTGGGGAGTTCAGAGATGCTCCTCACTGGTACCTTTGATTTCCTGAAATTATTGGAGATTTGGTATTTATTAGATATATTATTTGAATTACCCATATTCTAAGAGTATATAAAAAGGCCCTTTATGGATTTGGGGTCATGAGATTAGAGTAGGGGTTAGAGAGTATGAGGGTTGAGTCCAAGATTATCATTGTCTCATCAGAGTAGGATCATAAAGTCAGAATCGGGGTTTAAAGATCATAATAACTATTTATGCATATTTTGATAGGTCAAAGTAGGGAAAAGAAGAAGTAAATAGGTTTTACTGGTAATTGAGTCATAATAAAAGGATCTGATTGTCCTAGGATGATAAGGGTGCAAAAAGATGATTATCACAGATTTTTGGTGATTTAAAGGAGATTCGAGCATTTTCTAATTAATTAAACAAGATATGAGCATAATAAAATATGAGAGTTTACTCGAGTCATAGTTAGGGTCAGCTGATGCCATAATCGTGATCCTCGTATTTTTCTGATCAAAATGGAGTATTTATTCGTATTTTTCTGACACTCCTACTAATTTCTACGAATTTCCCAAGATTAGGTCAAAAACTGAAATTCAAGGAAATAAAAGAAAAGAAAGGAAAAACGCGGACCGTTGGATGTTCAGATCCAACGGTCGAGATCGCGCGCGTCTAAAACCAAGCCGGCTGAGGCGGGTCACGGGCGGCTAACCTGGCGAACCGTGGTTCGCGCGATCGGCCCAGCTAAACCGACCGGGTCCTTCTCCTTCTTTGCTTCACTCGCGAGCAACAGGTAGGGGAGAGGAACTCCGGCGAGCTCGAGCGACGGCTGCGTTGCTTCTCGCGAGAAATCGAGGTCAGGAGCACCTTCGCGGGGATGAGCCGAGCTTGGACAGCTTGTTTGGGGACCGTGGCTCCCCGCGAGGCGTCGGGTCGACTAGGAGTCCGGCGAGGTGTAGAGCTCGCGGCGGAGGGTGAAGGGTGAGGGAGGAGCAGGCGATGAATCTTCGCGGTGAGGGGCCGCCATGGTAGGTGGAGGTGCCTCGGAGCTTCGGGTGTGGTCAATTGGGGACGAGCAGGCCGATAGGGGCCTCGTCCAGCAATTCGACGGCGGCGGACAGACCGGAGGAGAAGAGTTTGAGGATGGAGCGATGCCGGGTTGCTTTGGGCAAATTGGAGGCAGGGGTGAGCTAAAGAGGCGTCAGGGGAGCTTCGCGGGGGTTTAAGTAGGCGCGAGGTTGATTGAGGAGTATATGCCCAATTGGGCTCAGCTGCGGTTGGAGACGGGGACTCACCGGTGAGGTCGTGCGAGGCGACGTTCTCGTTTCTGGAGGTCGTGTGAGGGGTCAGCGAGTTCGTGGAGGTGAGGTGGAGGCAGTGCCTCGGTTCGTTTGGCGCGAGGTGGCGCGTAGAGGCGGGGAGTGGGTCGCCCCTTGCTCGAGGTGGCTGCATCCACGATCTCGCGGATTGACCGGAGGTTAGGGATGACCCCATGGCCGTCCGATCTCTGGGCGCGCCATCGGGCGGTCAGGATGGCTCGCGAGGGGAGGTCCGCGGATTGCTGACGTCAGCACCGCGTGACAAAGAAAAAGAAAGGGAAACATAGGTTAAATGATCTTAATCGTGACCATATATAGGTAAACCTTAATCAAACTTGTAAAAATCATAGAGGGAGCTAGGAATGTCCAAATGACATGAAATTTGGACCATAGCTTCACCATAACATACCCCACCTGTTGATAAAGTTTGGGGTTGAGATTCTTATCATTGAATGACTAATTAACTTTTAGGAGAATAAGGGTTTTAAGATATATTGAAGATTAAGGAACAAAGTATAAAAGGATTTAGAAAATTCACTTTATCACACCTACTCATCTGCCCTTTGGGTCCCATGAGTCTATGAAGGTGATCAATCTCCTAACCCATGGCCCTCAGCCAATGATATCTGTTACCTCCCGACCCTATGGTCATGTGCAACTAGGGAATTAGGAAACTCCTTCTTCCATCGGTCTCATCCCTACCTGACCCTAGGATAGACTTAAGATTCTATTATAGTACATGTCCACTTAGAACCTTACCCAATCCTTCATCATCTCTCTCTGCATTCACGACTAACTTTCATCCCTTCATAGGGGTCATGACAACATGCCTACCTTGGTCAGGCCCCATACCGGTTACTTCCATGGTAACACATCCATATGCACTTAGAGATGGTTATCTATGGGTTTACAGGTTCAATCTCATACTATGTACTTTTCACTTAGCTTCTCAAGATCTTATGAAACCTCTTTAGGTTACCTCAAAACCAACAAAACTGCTATACACCCTACCAAAGGGTCCCTCTCCCAGGATGGGAGGAAACTACAACTCTTGACGACAAGGTTACAACCGTCCTTAGGGTTTACCTTCGCATGAGCATGTCTAACCCAACAGCTACTAAAGTACAAGCTAATCACCTATTAAACCATGCTAGGTCGTACTTGTTCTCTTTCCTCAATACAGGATCAACTTAGTTGTGAGGGGTTCATCAAACATACCCTCATCTTAAGGGATTTCCTTTTCCTCTACACATGAGGAGTATCATGCTCGAAACTATAAAGACTAAAATCTCATCATGATCATTGGATACACTTCTTCCCCTCTTAGGCCTAGGAACCCTAGGTTCGCCTTTGGGTGTCCAACTGCATGCTCATTCTCTTAACCACGAATCAAGCATGTCCAAGATATGTCATGTACTCCCATGATCTTTCTACTCAAGCAACACTTCAGAGTTGATTCCTCTTCCAGGAAAACTACTAGGTATAAAGCCTCACAACTGGTGACTTAACCTCCTCAGGGTCTAAAGCACTCTTTATCTCATCTAGTAGGTAATCACTTATACCATAGGTACCAGAAGCATCATCCTCTCTCTAGGGTTTGGTTACTCTCAAGCTAACCAAGACATCATCAACCTCCAGGGATCATGCATGAGGCAACCATTATCATCCACATAGGTGGCATCATTCTTGACTCCCACTGTTCCTCAAGTTTTAGGGTTTTAGGCTTCCAACCTTCTTGGCTGAGGTCTGCTCTCTCTCACTAGAGCTAATCCTACAACCAACCTCTCTATAAGAGGTCCTTTTTTATGAAGGATCAAGCTCATAAGCATGCCCCTACCCGAGTGAAGCCTATACTCGAACTTATGTTTACTCCAGATTATCCATAACCCCTTATGCTTATCTCATAAGCCATCCATCATGATCCCTTGTCTAGGGTTTCATTTAACTATCAACACTACTGATGCACTCTGGGTGTAAGTTATATCCTACTTGCAACAGCCCAAAAGGTTTCTATAGGTTCTTCTCTACCCTCATCCATGAAGGAGCTATCCTTCGCTAAAAAATGCACGACCCTCTCCAGGGTTGGGTTGCCAAATTTACTAGGTTATCCAACCTCTCATGGCTCGTATGATGATCCCAAGGCATGTCTGACTAAACACTCAGTCAACCATGACATCTAACTCATCATGTCATCTCTCTCTCTAACCTTCACTTAGGGTTAGGGTTAACATCATCCTCCAAGGATGAGCTAGGTCTCTACTTTTAATGGAGATCTCTACCTCCAAGACTAACTTTGTCTACTCATCCTCCTGTCAAGGAGGTCTAGCCTCAAGTCTTCTTCTGAGGGGCAATGACAACTCATGTCATACGACCTAAGCATGTATCTATTCTTTAGTTTGTGCTTAATCTATTAAGCTTATGTCCATGACATCTTATTTACATGCTTTTCATTAATTTGGTGGAGGATTCCTTAAACCTTATTAACCTTACCTATACCTCAAGAGGGTGAGGAGAAGAGAGGAAACCCTAATCCTTAAGGTCCGTAACAGAATTTGAGTTGAGAAGGGATGAACAAGATGAGAGAGACCTAAAGGTATCTTATTTTGAGTCATATCCTAAGACATTGGCCAGGCAGTCACACAATTCAGGAGTCCTCGTATTCCGACTAGCGGTGCGGAGGAAAATATTGTTGGGTTTTAGGGGAGGCAGAGAAGGCAACAGAAACAAAAAATTTCTCCCACAAACCCAGAACAAGGAAACACGTCAATGTCTATACAATAGGAAAGGATGGTTTGTGGAATCATACCTTGTCCCGAGGATTGTTCGGTGACAATACCTCACGCCTTGCGCGGTCTTCACCTCCTATCTTGGACAGTGTATGTGTAACTCCTGGTCGCACCGGGATTGACGAGATTGAATGCTGTCCTCCTAGCAGCAGAAACCTCCCGCCTCTGAAGTAGTCCACATGGACCACCTGGAACTCCAATGTCCTTGTCCCACAAGGAATTGGAAGGAGTCGCACCCTCCTATTGACGTACTAGTCGCCAACACACTCTCCTGCCTCTAGTTGCAACTGCAGTTGTCCTTCCCTTACTGCGCCTCCCTTTGCGGGTAGCACTTGCTCGGGCTCTCTCTCAGTTTCCAAAACCAGAGAGAACGACAACTTTCCAGAGCAACTGGTTGCATTGAGTTGTACTTTGAGAAGCCCCCAATACCCCTATATATATGAGGGTCATGGGACAAGGTTCTCCATCCCAGGCGATCATGGGAAATGCGGGACTAAAAGCAGGAGTATAAGGGTTTGAGATTTTCCACAAAACAACCAACTCCCAACATGAACCGATAGTTTTACAACTGAAAAGGTCGGCTGGGGACCTGAAGCGGTCAGTTGACACCTTAAACGATTGGTTGGGACTCATGAACCGGTCGATTCGTGGTCCTCATCAGTTCCCGATTGACTTTCCTTCTTTTGTTTCTAATTGGTATCGAATACCAATCCTTGTTCCAATCAAATTGGGCAAGTGAAACGCAAGGAAAATTCTCACCAATCCTACTTTCCCAACTTGCTCGGTTGCACCAGTTGAATCGATCATTTCAACACTTGAAGCAATCGTTTCACCCTGACCACGAGTCGATCGACTCAACACTTGAGCCGACCGGTTCACCAAGCTCAGCCGATCGATTCATCACATGAGCCGATCGATTGGGAGTGCAGATTGTGCAGAATCAGTCAATTGTGATTTCAATCAATCCGATACTCCAATCAATGTGTCCAACACCTTGAACAGTATGATTTTGAGCTATCAATCAATTGAGTGTTTAATTGAACTACTAAAATCCTTTAGTAATCAATCTAAACATTGTTTGTGGACAAAACTCCTCTTCCATGTTAAATCCTATGTGTGTGACCCTGCATGTCCATTTCACATTGGCAGTGAAAGTTCATAACATTTATGACTTCACAAGCAAAGAGCGGTGCCTAGTCACACATCAGTACTACCCAATTGAAAGTAGAAAGTTGGAGAACAACTTTCAATCCTACAATCTGTGAATGGTGTTACAGAGAATGTATAATTCCTTTGTCACTGATATCCCGAATGAACTCGAGGCATGGAACAGTCATCCTGTCAACGTTCATTCACTTTCTTGATCTTAGAGTAGATTGGAAGATATATGTATGACATCAATATCACATACTGATTCACACATGCATGCATGCCTTTCTCAATCCTACTCATCAAGTGGCCATGGATATCAAACTCCCTCAGGAGGGACAAATCCCATATCTATCACTCACCCCTCAAAATCCCCATGTGTTAAAGCCACCCAATCATCACCTTTATAACAACCCATGTTTCAGGACTGCGTTTGATGATGTCAAAGTGTGCCCAACGACATGTGTTGAGTGCAATGATTTTAGGTCTAAGAATCACACTCACCACCATCACTGTGAGTACTGACTGTGACTACCATGACATGGTTCCATGTGTCAAACTCACAGTGGGTCTGTCCGGTACACTTGTTCTCTAACAAGTACCTATGTGTTTGGTTTGATATCTCTATATCATGACTAATGAGATTCTGTCTTCAACCAACACCACAATCTAGTCTTGTGTGTCATTGTTGTCTATCTACCTTCCACAATGACATGCGACTAGGGACATAACAAGAATGTACAAACTCTTAGCATCCGTATGATCTCATCGTTCAGGTCCTCAACCTGAAGGCATACGTCATTGAGTACTATCATTCTCTAGACATTCAATCTGTTCTATCACTATCTCATATGACTGAACTAGAAAGAATTGGAAACTTGCCTTTGAAGTTTATCAAATCAATCTTAATGTATCCCACCAATCATCCCATGATTGGCTCTCAGGGCATACATACCAACAGACTCCCACTTGCACTGCGAGCCAATCACCCTTGAATAATATTCATAGTGATCTTCAAACATGTCCCCCATGTTACTGTGCTCTTAGTGCGAACATAGTGAGTTATGGCAACACCTTGCCAAAGTCAGTATTGATTGCATGTCTCACATCTGTTCACTGTACGTCACACGTATGAGATGGAGTTGCTGTAATATGTGATCCAGTATTCCTTTGCTAACCTTTAGCCACATTGCATGATCAAGGATTCCATACTTGTCATCAATGACCGGAATATCTATAAGTTCATCTCATGAACTTCCAGACCCATATAGTATCCACTGTTGTTCTCTAACACATAGATACTCGACATTTCCTTTTAAATGGTTTTATTGGAACACTTCCAATTATCAACAAACTTTCACTTTTATATATCTTATATATATTTTGCGATTAATTTTCTGTCCTTTCAAAAGTTCGCATCAATGTAACTCTTTACATCGAACTCTTCCTTATTTCCATAGAACTAGTACTCCTCAAGTACTTATCAAGTTCTTATGATTTCCAGTAACCCTTACTGGAAGTAGACAGACATCCACTCATCATGTCCCACATATGAGTTATCAGGATGAGCACATCATATTGCCATGTAATACATACAAGTTGATTAATGCATTTTGTTCTTGCCATGTCAATACATGCAAGATAATGGGATGTTTACATACATGATAGATCCATATCTATTCTTAGTGTTCCCATTCTTCATAAGAATTGGACACTTGGCCTTGGGATACTAACTCCATGTAACATGGACACATTTTCTCCCACTGAATCTATGCATAATGAAGACTTCAGTACATATTGCCAATGTATGTTTTTTTTCTTTTCAGGTCAAGAGGTTTTCGAGAACTATCTCTATAGATCTCTATTCCTATCACATAGGAATCATCTCTTTCTTCCTTAAAGATAATTTCCTCTTTTGGATTTCCATTCTAGAACAATTCCATTTCACAACAATATGTGGAATGTGAACACGCTCCCACTAAATCACAGATCCCTTCTTTATCTTTGACATATCAGCCAAGCCCTTTGACTATATCATCAAAGTAAAGATCCAATTCTGAGTTGCTTGTACTCAATCAATCACATTGATTAGTCCATTGTAACTTATAGACTTCATTTGCATTAGTGGATTCATAAACCTTATAGGTTGTGTCACGTACACATCCTTGTTTTATTCCTCATAGGAATGCAGTTTTAGTATCCATATGCCAAATGTCTCAGTCATTAAGTTACAATCAACAAGCATCATCCTTCTCAAAATGTTATCCATGTGTCTTAACACTTAAGACTCATTTGCACTTATGGATTTCATCCAATGAGTGCTACCATCAAGGTCATACCTTATGGTTGACATGGACGTCATTTAGGATGTAATGGTCATAAACCATAACTCAAAATTTGGTTCCTCATATTTATCTAGATAGTTGACTCATCACATGAACAACTCATCACATGGATAATTGAGGTGTATCTGTTAAGGATATAAGAACTCACAACTCTTGTGATTCTTAATTTCTTTTATTAGTGAGGGGTATTCTTTTATTAGGAAGAATTCTGTTATTTGATAATCATTCTCTAACTCCTTAGAGCATGATTCCTTCTTGATTTAGACATCACCATGCCTTAATCATGAGTTCACTATGTACACCATCATAATCACTCGTAAGGATCTCAAACATTTGGTCCAAGTATTTCATTCATTCATCTCATCAAGAATTAACACTTTACCAAATTTGCACTTCATCTATGATAATCTTGAACACTTCAAGATATTCATATTGGTATTTCTCTAAACACCATTTGAAGTATTATCATTTGTTCCAATAGGTATGTAAATACATCACATGTATCACACCTAATAGGATAATCATTCTCCCACTATCATTAGTGAAGATTGATTAATCATGTACAAGAGATTCATGTCTCTTACTGGTTCTCTAACAAAAGAGTCTAGATTTATCCATCACATGGAAACTAGAAATGAATTTCTCATGATTGATGCTAATATGATTGTTTGAGTTATCTATAACTTTTAGGTATCATTTTATCTTATGCATATCAAATACCACAAGATAAGCAAGGCATTGCCACAAAGATCATATCTTTTAGAAATTGAAACATCTCTTTATTGATTGCCATCATTGTCATACAATATGCAAAAATAAAGTGTTTCTATCTATTGGAAAATATGAAATACCAGTTCATAACTATATTACATGCCTTTTAGGCTGAAAATAAACTAAAGTACTCCTATCTATGGTGGAAACACTTGCCCCATTTATTGAGTGCTTTACACTTTACATCTTGCTATCATATACCTCAAAAAGTGTTACAAGTTTACTTTCATGACACCTTTAAGTAGAGACGGCTGTCTCCTCCTTATTCTTTTGTTCTTCCAGATAGAGAGGACAATTACTTTTCCAATGTCCTGGCTTTTGACAATGGTGGCAATTGCCTTTCTTGGTCACGCCTCCCTTGGCCTTGAGAGCTGAAGTCGTCTTGGGCTCCTGGCTAGCATCAGAACCTTTCTTAGCTTTTCCCTTGCCCCTGCGCTTGGACTTGCCTTTCTTGCTCGTGATCACCATCACAGACTTAGGCTTGTCCTTATTCATCTGTGTCTCGGCTTTCCTCAACATGCCCAACAACTCTGACAGTGGCCTATCAAAGTTGTTCATGTTGTAGTTCATCACAAACTGACTGTAAGATTCTGGCAACGATTGCAGTATCAGGTCAGTGGCCAACTCTTAGCTCAGTGGAAATCCCAGTCTTTGCAGGTTCTCCACATACCCAATCATCTTGAGTGTGTGAGGACCAACTGGATCTCCTTCTGTCATGACACACTTGAACAGTGCCCTTGAGACATCCTATCTCTCTTGTCGTGCCTGATCTTCATATAGGTTCCTGAGATGCTGAATCATCTCAATGACACACATATTCTCATGTTGTCTCTGCAACTCATGGTTCATGGAGCACAACATCAAGCACTTTGTATCAATGGCATCATCAGAATGCTTCTTGTAAGCATCCCTTTCTGCCTTTGGTGCATTAGGAGCTGGTTCCTCTGGAATTGGAGTATCCAGGACATAGAGCTTTCGCTGTTGAGTGAGAACAATTCTCAATGTCCTATACCAGTCGTGGAAGTTTGTCCCATTTAGTCTATCCTTTTCAAGGACCGATCACAAAGAGAAGTGATTGTTGTTTGTTTTCATTTGTACTACAAAAGGAAACATGCAATTTTAGTCCAAAAACTAATTTTTGACTTATTTGATTGATTTGAAAAGTGTCGATAAAATTAGGCCTTTAATTAATTATCGCTCCCACTATTTTACTTCAAATTGATAGCCCTCACCATCAATTCAGAAGATTGCAGCGTACAACCTTCTAGTGGGTAAGATCCTGAAATCCTCTAAGCCATGGACCAGCTAGGGCTGTCACCCACAACATAGATCTCTCAGGTAGGCAACTTTTGCCAATTGCATCATATGCAACTCTTCATAAGATGTCATATGAACTCCTTGCCATGATCATCTCCATGCCTCAAGGTACTAGATCCCATCTAGATCACCTTATGCACCCTGCTAGGGAAGACCCACACATTCATCCTTAACGCTTCCATGAGATAGACGGTGCACCACGCTAGGGCATGCCCACACTTGGTCGATCAAGCTTTTCATGTGTGTCGCATTTGGAAGGCATCTAAAACTTAATATTTTAATGAGGGATTTGGTTTTTATATACATATACATATCCAATCACCACAATACATAGTACGTATTATATACATGCTATATCCCATAGAAAACATGCACAAATGATAAAAGCGATGATTATGGCCATCCTAATGTGATTCCTCGAGCCAAGAGGAATCACGGTCATCTAGGTCTACATCACATGCAACCTATACAAGATGAACTTTGTGCCTTGCCATCTGAGTAGATCAACTCATCACATGAATGACTTGCCCGTTCTGGCCCGGTCGTCTGGGTGCCACTGGCCGATCGCTTGGCTCCTCCAACCGATCAGTTCGCCTGGTCGTCGTGCATCTCTTCATGGCCGCCACCCGCTCATCTCGCTCCTCGAACCGATCATCAACCGATCGGTTCACTCCTTGAACCGATCGTCTGGAATGTCAACCGATCGGTTCACGCCTTGAACCGATCGTCTCAGCTGTCGTCAGGATGTCCGCCGTTCTTCGACATAACAGGAAATAAAAAATCTATCCTATTTTACATTGTAAAAGGAGAAACCTCGAGTTACATTCGAGGGGAGCAAAGGTAGGAAATAAATATCGAATTATTTCGAGTTACATTAGAAATAGGAGAAGGAAGATCGGTGCGCAGACCGAGATGAAAGCAACCACATACAACCATACACAGATAGGGTTTATTGACCATAACCACACTATACATCCACCACAAAACTCGTTTAAGGGCGACGTGTATCGAGTGCATTAATAATACATATCATATATGTAAATTGGGATTTGTGGATTTAGGATTGGACATGCATAAAGCCAATTTTATTCGCATCGTATGCAATAAATAAATGCGACAAACCAAAATCGATCATATCAATATTCCTAAAATATAGAGTAGTTGACGTCGCTCTGATACCACTGTTGGGTTTTAGGGGAGGCAGAGAAGGAAGCAGAAACAAAAAATTTCTCCCACAAACCCAGAACAAGGAAACACGTCAACATCTATACAATAGGAAAGGATGGTTTTGGAATCATACCTTGTCCCGAGGCTTGCTCGGCGACAATACCTCGCACCTTGCGCGGTCTTCACCTCCTGTCTTGGACGGTGTCTGTGCAGCTCCTGGTCGCACCGGGATTGACGAGATTGAATGTTGTCCTCCTAGCGGCAGAAACCTCCCGCCTCTAAAGTAGTCCACACGGACCACCTGGAACTCCAATGTCCTTGTCCTACAAGGAATTGGAAGGAGTCACACCCTCCTGTTGATGTACTAGTCACCAACACACTGTCCTGCCTCCAGTTGCAACTACAGTTGTCTTTCCCTTGCTGCACCTTCCTTTGCGGGCAACACTTGCTCGGGCTCTCTCTCGGTTACCAAAACCAGAGAGAACGACAACTTTCCAGAGAAACTGGTTGCACTGAGTTGTACTTTAAGAAGCCCCCAATACCCCTATATATAGGAGGGTCATGGGACATGGTTCTCCATCTCGGGCAATGCGGGACTAAAAGTAGGAGTAGAAGGGTTCGAGATTTTCCACAAAACAACCAACTCTCAACATGAACTGATCGTTTCACAACTGAAAAGGTCGGTAGGGGACCTGAACCGGTCGGTTGACACCTCAACCGATCGGTTGGGACTCATGAACCGGTCGGTTCGTGGTCCTGATCAGTTCCCGATTGACTTTCCTTCTTTTGTTTCTAATTGGTATCGAATACCAATCCTTGTTCCAATCAAATTGGGCAAGTGAAATGCAAGGAAAATTCTCACCAATCCTACTTTCCCAACTTGCTCGGTTGTACCAGTTGAATCGATCGTTTCAACACTTGAAGCAATCATTTCACCCTGACCATGAGCCGATCGACTCAACACTTGAGCCGACCGGTTCACCAAGCTCAGCCGATCGGTTCATCACATGAGCCGATCGGTTGGGAGCGCATATTGTGTAGAATCAGTCAATTGCGATTTCAATCAATCTGATACTCCAATCAATGTGTCCAACACCTTGAACACTATGATTTTGAGCTATCAATCAATTGAGTGTTTAATTGAACTACTAAAATCCTTTAGTAATCAATCTAAACATTATTTGTGGACAAAACTCCTCTTCCAGGTTAAATCCTATGTGTGTGACCCTATAGGTCCATTTCACATTGGCAGTGAAAGTCCATAACATTTATGACTTCACAAGCAAAGAGCGGTTCCTAGTCACACATCAGTGCTACCCAAGTGAAAGTAGAAAGTTGGAGAACAACTTTCAATCCTACAATCCATGAATGGTGTTACAGAGAATGTATAATTCCTTTATCACTGATATCCCGAATGAACTCGAGGCATGGAACAGTCATCCTGTCAACGTTCATTCACTTTCTTGATCTCAGAGTAGATTGGAAGAGATATGTATGACATCAATATCACATACTGATTCACACATGCGTGCACACCTTTCTCAATCCTACTCATCAAGTGGCCATGGATATCAAACTCCCTCAGGAGGGACAAATCCCATATCTATCACTCACCCCTCAAAAGCCCCATGTGTCAAAGCCACCCAATCATCACCTTTATAACAACCCATGTTTCAGGACTGCGATTGATGATGTCAAAGTGTGCCCAACGACATGTGTTGAGTGTAGTGATTTTAGGTCTAAGAATCACACTCACCACCATCATTGTGAGTACTGACTGTGACTACCATGTAATGGTTCCATGTGTCAAACTCACGGTGGGTTTGTCTGGTACACTTGTTCTCTAACAAGTACCTATGTGTTTGGTTTGATATCTCTATATCATGACTAATGAGATTCTGTCATCAACCAACACCACAATCTAGTCTTGTGTGTCATTGCTGTCTATCTACCTTCCACAATGACATCCGACTAGGGACATAACAAGAATGTACAAACTCTTAGCATCCGTATGATCACATCGTTCAGGTCCTCAACCTGAAGGCATACGTCATTGAGTACTGTCATTCACTAGACATTCAATCTATTCTATCACTATCTCATATGACTGAACCAGAAAGAATTGGAAGCTTGCCTTTAATGTTTATCAAATCAATCTTAATGTATCCCACAAATCATCCCATGATTGGCTCTCAGGGCATACATACCAACAAATATTGCCAGCCCCCGGAAGTGATCCTTTTCTAGACACCTCAGTCTTTCAGACACTCCTCTAATAACTCCCTCGGTTCTATGGAATTTGTAAAATTTAATAATTATTAATGATTAGATGAGGAACCTACGCTCCGATACCAATCGTAACGACCCCGCCTCCCGATAACCCCCAATTAAGGGAGACCCGAAGGACAAAGCTGTTATTCAATTAACAGGATCAAATGTTCGACAAATAATCAATAATAATTATGAAATTCTACTACTAAACTGAAAACTGGTATAAAATAAAAACTTTACTTACCTTTTAAAAGCTGGGATTTCTAAACTTCTATCCGTGAAGAAATTAATCTAACTAATCGTCCTGTGTATGTTATTTCTCATTCAGTTCAACATATGCCACTTTACTGTTTGTTCTTTTCATTTGTACCTAAAATGCCGAAAAACAAAATGTCGGTCAGCAAGAAGCAGGTATGTGGGGGAAACAATAATTGTGCAACTATGTTAACAATGTAGTCAACCAAATATCATTTAACATCCAAGATTACGTTTTAAGCAATACTACTCAATCCTTGCCTATCCCCTATCTCTGTACCGTCCCTGCAGTGGACATGGATACTACCTCTCTCATATGGTAGATCCTTACCCCCATGGTCCTACCACACAGGTAGCCAATTCCTAGGGTTATGGAGTCGCATGGTCCTACCCAAAGGTAGCCCAATCCCTGACTCATGATGACTTGATGGACCTACCCCATTTGTAAGCATTTACTAAGTCATTTAATGACCTGATGGACCTACCCCATTGGTAGCCATTTACTAGGTCAATCCATTAGGCTACAGAGGGGACTAGGATGTGAGCTAGTAGGCACATCTCTTATGTGGTAGTCATATTCACATTATAATTTGCATGAATTAAATTCATCCAACAATTAATTCAAGCCACGATGTAAACATCGATAAAATCCTCGACAAACTAATACATGATATTCATAAGCGTAACCACATACCTGTATCGTAGGTTTGGAGACAAAATTTATGTAGAGAGAGAAAAAGTCCAATCAAGCAAGCAAGGTGCACAGAAATCCTGAAATAAACATTCCAACTTCCTTTTATCAATATTTATCCAATTTCATTTTTATTCCTTAGGATTGTTATTCCAATTTTAGGGTTTGTTGAAAAATAGGGTTTCATTACCTTTTTCCCAATTTTATTTCATTTTTATCAAAATATACATCAAACCCTAATTTTCTTATCTTATTTTCCATTAAGATTCTTAAGATCAGGTTTGGTCCACAAAAACCCTAATTTTCGGACTACTCTATCTTTTCTTTTCTTTTTCTCTAATTTAGGATTCTTCAACATATTAATCAACATATTGAATTAAAAACCCTAAACATGCAATTCTATCATAAAAATGGGTTAAAAACCATCTTAATCATTAATCAAGTTAAACATGCTCGAATTAACCTAATTGCAACACTAAGTATAACTTTTATCAACAATTAGGGTTTCTAACCACAAATTTAAAACCTTTTCTAACCAAAATATGCACTTTTGCAAAAAGAGATAGATTTAGGCCTTCAAACCATTTTTAACATATTCCTCATATTTTTTTGATCATTTTTCATGTATAAATTTTCTTCATCGGAGTTTCATATTAAAAGATACAATTTTTATAGGAAAAACCCTTTAATTAATTTATTGGATATATTCTGGAAAAATGAGAGACGTCGGATCCGTGGTTCGCTGGTCCACTCAGGATCCAGTGTCCCGGATCGCGCGTGCCCTCTCTTTGTAAACAAAAGATCAAATTGTTCGTTCTAACCTTGGCACGACTAAAGGGAGTGAGGGATAAGGAAGTAATTTCACGGGAGGCCTTCTTCAACCTCGCGTCGTCTCCTGTTGCGATCTGATGGTCAACCTCAGGGTTGACTTTGGGCTCCAGACCTCCTGCGAGCGGGTGGATTGTACAGGGAGCTTCATCTCCCTCGGCCGAAGCTGAAGACGACCTCTATTGATCACCCGAGCCTCGCCAAGCCGCCTCCCCTACTCGCCGAAAACCGGCGAGGTCTGTTGCATCGACGAGGGTCCAGGTTAGGGTTGCTGGCGCAATTGAAAGTGCAAAAACGCTCCACACGATCTTCCGCAGAGGTTGGAGCAGCCAAAAAGGATGTTGGTGTCTCCGTTCAACCTCCCCTATATATAGGGTCGAGGCAGTCCCTGCTAGATTGGGCATTTTCCAAAACCGCGACCAAACCTAGTCAAACCAGGGACCTTTCCCTTCGGTTTCAACCCCAGGATCTAAAGGAACGATCGCCAGGCTTGCTGATGCTCTGGATTCTCGAGAATTTAGGGTGGGAAATCCTCCCTGTATCCAACAGAATCCCAGTCCTATCGGGACTTAGACACTGCGCGTCCATCATTGGATGAAGATCCAATGGACCATATCGCTTGCGTTCAAAGCAAAGGAAAGCTTTATTCCATTAATTCAGAATTAATTCCCAAATCGAATATAACTTGAAAAATTGATTCCTCCCAAACCATAACTCCTTTCTTTCTCAAATTTTAAGGGAAGGTTCCTTTTAATATTGCCTAGCTTTGTACGAAATTTGGGAAACAAAAAGCAATGAATGGGATGGCTTCTTTCTCTCCCAAGTTGCTCATTAATTAGTCCAAATTAATTGATATTCCTTTTTCCTTTGTCATTATCTTGTTATTTTGGGTCCCTTGGACCTCAAGAAATCCTAAAGGCATGGATTCCCATATTGGGGAACATCTATTTGCCTTTATCCTTTTATTTATGTTTCTTTCACCTATTTTCCTTATCTTTTTATTAAAATATCTCTTTTTCAGGATTTATCTTTTTATCTCTCTTTTTATTTTCCTTTTAATAGTAGAAACCCTTTGGATATGAAAATCCAACAAGGATAACTCAAGTGTACCTCTTTTCACTAATTTTCCACATTTTAACATTGCTTTCAATTTCTTTCTTAATAAAGAAATAATTATTTGATCTTTTCTTGTATTATTGCCTTTTCTTTGCAATCTTGGATTCCTTGGCACCCAAGGAAACTAAAGGTACAAAATCCATCCTTGGATTACATTCTTTTACCTTCTTGAGGTTTCCACATCTTTCTTTTCTTGAATTCTTAATTAATTAAATTTCCCTATCATTGGGCCCAATAGCCAATAAAGCCCACAATGCAATCATCAAGGCTATTGTAAATGGAATTACATCATTATTTGTTCAATATGAGAGTTTACATTTCTCATCATATGAACCCAAAATTGGGGTTGTAACAAGTTCTTTTAAGGCTAATCTAGGTTTTTGCTTTTTCTTTTGATACAATCGATCATCCTCTTGAATTCATTTCTACTTCGTCAATTTTACATCTGAAAAATCTTTCTATCCCAGGTGCCAACAAAGACTCGTACATGCACCGCTTGAACAATCCCGAACTCTCTGCTAGCTTTGACCCTGAGATAGATAGAACCTTTCATCGTCAGAATAGAGATTACAAAGCAAGGATGGATCAAGAGGAGGAAAAAGCCCGAAGGGTAGCTTAAGCCCTCAATGCACAAAGAGAAAGGCTTATGCAAGAAGCCCGAGCTACAGTTCAAGAAGAAATCCAAGCAGCTCAAGCAACAATGCAAGCAGTAGAATTGTAGAAGGACCTTAGAGAGTTCTCAATCCCTAAAGCTGTGGATGTTCATCACCCAGTGCAACCTCCTCCCATCAATGCTGCCAATTTTGAGATAAGGGCATATTGGATCACCTTGCTTCAGAATAGCCCATTCTGTGGTAAACAAGGAGAGGATAGTCAAGAACATCTTCTGAGGTTTATAGATCTATGTGCTATGACAAAGCAAAATGAAGTATCCGAAAATGGCATCCGACTCCGTCTCTTCAAGTGTTCTCTTGCTGATAGAGCTATAAGTTGGTACAACTCCTTGCAATGCGAACCCATCACCACTTGGGAACAACTTCAGAATGTTTTTCTGGAAAAGTTCTATCTGCCTTCTCTCACCTATGAAATTAGGGGTTGAATAACAATGTTCACTCAGGTCCCTAGAGAATCCCTTGTTGAAGCATGGGAAAGATACAAAGAGCTTCTGTGCAAGTGTCCACACCATGGTATTCCTAAGAATCAAGTTATTGAGATCTTCTATAGGGGTGTGGATGACGACATCAAGAGGTTCTTAGAATAATCATCTGGAGGAAACTTCATGCGTCAAAATTATGAGAGCACATGGAAGGTTGTTACCCTTGGATCTGAAAATCAAGCTAATTGGGGAAGATCGATAGGAAAAGGAGTATTGGAGGTAGCTATGGTTGAATCTATTCCTAAATATAAGTCTATCGTCGAAACTGTCAAACTCTTAGTTGATAAGTAAGACCATATTGAATCAACTCTTGATGCCTATGAAAGAAGACACTCACTCCCACAACCACAAGAACAGATCAAGTCAGCTTCATTGTTCTATGAAGCATGTAAAGGCACTGATCATTCTACACTAGCCTGCAATGTTCTCTATGATGTTGTTTTAAGGAACGTTTATGTCCAAGGAGATAATGGTCAGATGGAAAATCTTAATGCCATAAACACTATCCCTGGTCAAGGATATTACAATATGAACCAAAATAGGAACCGTCCTGGTTTTCAATATGGAAATCCTTAAGGAGTGAAAAACCCATGACAACTTGGTTCAAATAATCAGCAACGAGGCCTACCAGGATTCTAGTATAACCAACAACAAAATTTCGAGAATCAAGGGAATTATAGAGGTAACTTCCCGAATAGGAACTACAACAATTATCAAAACAATTCTCAGTTCCAGAATCCAAACCAAGTCCCTTATCAACAACAAGGATAGCAAGCCAGTCCCATCTCTCCTGATGACAAGCTGTTAGCCATTGAGAAGATGTTACAGTCGCAAAAGACTATGACAGCTAACCAACAAGCCCATCAGAAGGCTATTGAATCTCAATTAGATCAACTTACAGCTAGCATGAAGCCACCTGCTAGAGCCTTTACTGGCCAACCAAAAAACAATCCTAAGCACCCATAACAACTGAAGGTTGTCACCACCAGGTCTAGAAAAGATTATTCTGATCCACCTGTCAAGACACCTGTGGTTAGTACAGATGAGGATGACTCTATGATTGTACAAGACTCTACCACACCTGAGTCTCAACCAAAAGAACCAGCAATTGCTGATAAGACAGACAATGAAAGTTCTGAAAAACCTACTATTGCATAAACAAAAACACCAGAGCCAGGCATGCCAGTGTATAAGCCTCACCCTCCTTTCCCAACTCATTTGAGGTAGACCAAGCTTGACACTCGATTCAACAAGTTCAAAGAAACTATGAAGAAACTTCATGTTGATATACCCTTTCTTGATGCGCTGGCTGAAATACCAGCATGGTAAAAGTACTTAAAGTCTCTCCTCATAAGGAATTATATAACTAAAGAATATGAGATAGTTAAATTAGCAACAACCACTTCCGATATCATTAAGAGCAAAATTCCCAAGAAGCAGAAAGACCCAGGATCCTTTGGGATTTCATGCCATATTGACGACTCTTCATGTAAGAAAGGATTGGCCGATCTTGGTGCTAGCATCTCTATCATGCCACTTAGCCTTTGCAAGAGGCTAGAGTTTGCTGAACTGCTCTCGACTGGCATGACCACACAACTTGTAGATAACACAGTGACTCTTCCCTTGGGAATTATTGAGGATGTACCTATCAAGGTAGGCAAAGATTCCTATGTTCCATGTGACTTTGTCATTATATACATAAACGAAGACGCTAGATACCCTCTCATATTTGGCCGTCCATTCCTTACCACTGTAAGAGCTCTAATTGATGTTGAAGCAGGAACCTTACTACTCAGACTAGGCAAAGAAACTCTCGAGTTCAAAGTTTTTGAATGTAAGTGAAGACCGAGAATGCAATAAGAAGTCTACTTGATTGATTGCATAGAGAAAATGTCACTGCTTATGCAAGATGATTATGAGCAAGACGATCTATTAGAAGTGGCTCTACAAACCCATATGCTGATGACTCCATTGATGAACAAATAAAGGATTATAGACTCCACCTCAACAGTACTAGAGAAGATCCTGAAACCAAAGTTGAGAAACTCAAGGCTATAAATATTACTAAAGAATCGTGTGAGAAACTAAAAGCTCCTGAAATGAAACCCCTACCAGAGGGATTGAAGTACGTATTTTTAGATGAACTGAAGGTCTTCCCAGTTATTATAAATTCTGATCTAATGGAAGAACAAGAGGATAAGCTCCTCAAAATTAAAGGAAAGAAGAAAAGCCATAAGCTACAAGATGAGTGATCTCACCGGGGTCAGTCAAGCGCTTTGCATGCACAAAATTCCCATGATGGAAGATCACAAGACAATCATTGAACATCAAAGGAAGCTTAATCTGAACATGAAGGAAGTAGTCTGCCATGAAATCATTAAACTGCTCACTATAGGAATCATCTATCCGATATCTGACTCACCATGGGTAAGTCACGTGCATGTTGTCCCTAAGAAGGGTGGAACTACTATAATATAGAATGAAGATAATGAACTCATCCCCATCCAAATACTCACAAGGTGGAGGATGTGTGTCGATTACAGGAAGCTGAACAAGGCGACACGTAAGGATCATTTCCCGATGACTTTTCTTGATCAAATATTAGAGTGGTTGGCTTATCAAAAATATTTCTGCTATCTCCATGGTTACTCTAGATTCTATCAAATACATATACATCTGGATGACCAAGAGAAAACAACTTTTACTTGCCCATTTGGGACATATGCTTTTAGAAGGATGTCGTTCGGCCTTTGCAATGCACCAGCAACTTTCCAACGTTGCATGACAACTATATTCACTGGTCTCACTAAAACTATAATGGATGTTTTTATGGATGATTTTTTTGTATATGGAGATTCATGTGACTCATGTCTGAAGCACCTCTCCCTTATCCTTAAATGATGTGAACAAGCACATCTTGTGTTGAACTGGGAGAAGTGTCACTTTATGGTAAAAGAAGGCATTGTTCTTAGCCATAGAGTCAACAGTAGAGGGATCGAAGTAGACAGAGCAAAAATCAAAGTGATTTCCAAACTCGCAATCCCAACAAATGTAAGAGGAGTTCATGCTTTCCTTGGTCATGCATGCTTTTACATACGGTTTATAAATGATTTCTCCAAGAATACCAAGTCGGTGATGAACTTGTTGCTAAAGGATGTTGATTTCCATTTTGATGAAGAATGTGTGAAGAGTTTCAACAACCTGAAGCATGCCCTTACAACAAGACCCATCATCTGAGCTCTCGATTGGGATCACCCATTTGAAATTATGTGTGATGCCAGTGATTACGCTGTGGGTTCTATTTTAGGCAAATGTGTAGAGAAGAAACATTATATGATCTACTATGCATCGAAGACCCTCGATGAAGCTCAGAGGAACTATGCAACTACTGAAAAGGAACTCGTTGTAGTCGTGTATGCCTTTGAAAAGTTCAAATCTTACCTCATTGGTTTTAAAGTCATTGTGTACACAGATCATGCCGCTATTCGTTACCTCCTAGCAAAGAAAGATGCAAAACCCAGGTTAATCAGATGGATTCTCCTCTTGCAAGAATTTGATCTAGAGATAAGAGATAAGAAAGGCACGGAGAATGTTGTGGAAGACCACCTCAATCACATCCACACTCTGGAAACCGAGAAGATCCCGATTAATGATTCTCTTTCAGACGACCATCTTATGAAAGTTTCAGAAGCTACCTATGGTACTCAGATTATGTGAACTATCTCTCTACTGGTGTCATCCACCCTGAATGCACCGAAAATGCCCTAAAACATTCATTCATGATGTGAAGCAATATCACTAGGATGAGGCGTACCTCTTCAAGCTCTGTGATGATGGTCTCTACAAACGTTGTATCGGTGAGGAAGAAGCCCAACTTATTTTAGAGCAATGTCACTCAGGCCCAGTTGGAGGCCATATGAGTTCTATGAAAACTGGTTTGAAGGTCTTAGAATGTGGTTTCTTTTGGCCAACCATAACCAAAGACTCCTACTACTTTGTTCTATCATGCGATAAATGTCAGAGAACTGGTAACATTACGAAAAGAGATGAGATACCACTTAAGTTGTGGCAATAAGTCAAGATATTTGATGTTTGGGGAGTGGACTACATGGGTCCATTCCCATCTTCACATGGATTTCCCTACATCCTAGTCACAGTGGACTATGTCTCAAAATGGGTAGAGGCTATACCGACCGTCACTAGTGATTCAAAACCTATCATCAAAATGTTCAAGGATATTATTTTTCCCCATTTTGGAGTACCACGAACAGTGATATCCGAGGAAGGTTCTCATTTTCTGGAAAGAAGTTTTGAAGTGTTGCTGAGGAAATATGGTGTAACACACAAGGTAGCCTCACCCTACCATCCCCAAACAAGTGGGCAGGTAGAGGTTTCCAATCGTCAACTCAAGGCTATTTTGGAAAAGACAGTAGGCCACAACCGAAAAGATTGGTCAGTGAAAATCAAAGACACCTTGTGGGCCTACCACACCGCTTTTAAGACTCCTCTTAGAACTACACCATTTCAATTAATCTATGGAAAGTCATGCCACCTGCATGTAAAACTTGAACACAAAGCATGGTGGGCAATTAAACAACTGAATTTTGATATGAAGAAAGTTGGCCAAGCCAGGATTCTACAACTTTAGGAGCTAGAGGAACTCTCGAGGACAGCTTATGAGAATGCATGAATCTAAAAAGAACACACCAAACTTTGGAATGATGGTCATATGAAAAGAAAGGACATACAAGTGTGAGACCAAGTTCTATTGTTCAACTCAAGATATAAATTATTCCTAGGGAAACTCTATTCTCGCTGGTCTGGACATTACATTGTCAAGAGCATATACCCACATGGTGCTTTCTCTTTATGGAGTGAAAAGTCAGGCAAATTTGTTGCCAATAGTCAACGCATGAAGAGATATTTCACCTCATCCAACATAGGCACTAAAGCAATGATGGATCTCACCAATCCAACATATCCACTAGAAAAGTGAAGGAATCAAGTCGAGCCATAGACATAAAACAAAGGCGCTTGTCAGTAGGCAACCCGATCAATAAATTCATTTTTACTTTTAATCTCAAATTAGAATGTTTCTTTAATTTTGTTTTTACTTTTTTAGAAAATGTTGCACCAAATAAAGATTGCATCACATGATGCTATCTTAAGTTCTGATTAGTCATCATTTTTGAGATTTTCATATGGAGGACGCATGCTGATTGGAATGCAACCACACCTTGTGGTTCAACCATTATGATTTTTTCCCCTCCATCTCAGATTTAGAGTTTGCTCATGATGAGCAAATTTCTAAGTTTGGGGTGGAGGGTGGGTGGTATGTACTTTAATTTCCACCCACACCCATCTATTCCAGACTTAAGATTTCATCATTGATCATTGCATTTCTGATTAAAATTTTCAAAATTTTTAAATGTTTTTCAAAGAAATTGTATAGAAACTTGATGAAGTTTTGACCCTTTCTGTTTCTATAAAAGCCTTTACCTAGCTGGCTAGTTTCTCGCTCTATGCATTTTGAATCATTATACCCTCCTTATTCGAAGTAGATCCTCGAAAGGACCATTCTTTGAAACTAGCCTATTGATTGAAATCATCTTGTGAAGCTTATGAATCCTAACATCATGATCCTTCTACAAAAATGGCAAGTTTCTGTCGAATTGATAGGGATCAAACACGTCATGCTTCCTAACTGACTAGTGGAACAATAACATAGAACACCCATCAGATCCTCATCAGGTCATTATTTGAGAAGAATACGATAAAGAGAATGACTCAGTGCATGAAATTGTAAATCAAGTTGCATTCTGATCTGAACTCTCTTCTACACTTCTTCTATCATCTTTGTACCCCTTTATCCATAAAAAAGAAACAAAATTAACCAAAACAGTGCCAAACCCTAAGTTCGGAGTGGCATGCCACTTCCCTCTATATCTACTTCTTCCATATCCCTCGCTAATAAATAGGGGCATACCACCAAGAAAAGATGCCAATGCGCACAAAAAAATGCAATCTCGAGTCGAAAAGAGGAGAGATTCGCACACAAAAAATGCAATCATAAAATAAAACCCTTCACTCCCTTTTCCACCTAAAGGCACAATGAATGCCTCCACTGTCCTGAAAACACCAATATCAGATCAGGTGCACACTTGTTGTTTTGCAGGTATCTCTAGACTTTTCCGAAACTCTTAGAAATGCTTGTTGCTGGAAAAGTGAGGAGGAAGTGATGTTGGAAAACAAACTCAAGAATGAAGATATGGTGAGATGTGGTTAGTGATCTCAGGAAGTTAAGATGCTTAGTCATACTGAGCAGAAAGGAAACAATCATGATGTGAAGATGAGGCAATCACACGATTCGAAAGTATTCATGTGGCGACTATTTCAGATTTTGTGTTACTCGAGGACGAGCAACATTTAAGTTCGGGGTATTATGATGAATGCATATACATCATGATTTCAAGTCACCATCTTGGGCCAAATTCAACTCTATACATTCAATTTCATCTCCTAAATCCTACAATATGCAATTTTTCCTAATTAGTTGAATTATCAAGTTATTGACTAAATTCCATATTGATTTCATGTAGATTGAGCAAGCCATGATAACGACAGATCTTCATCTAGGAACCACCTTCGCTCAACCCTGGATCCTCCTATCATCACCACATCCTTGATCAACTTCATCTCCTCTGTTGATCTCGAGCACATATCTATTCACCTTCATCAACACCCTTCATCTCTTTCACCTTGAATCAATGGTCATCACCCTCACTTGGTTCACTTTCCACCTCCATCGACATCAACATCAGCCTTCTAACTTCACCACCCTCAATCACCATCATCACCACCGCCAACTGTCTTAGCAGTATGCCCTACCAGTCTTAGCCTCTCGGTCTTGCCCTAATGGTTTGCTCCTCCATTCATTCTAGCAGTCTTACCCTCACAATTACCCATTTAGTCCTGGGCCTTCTCCCATCCACCCAATCACCAATCAGTGGTCTTTATCCATTTAACCACATGATCTGCCCTAGCGCTCTTGGCTACCAGATCTGCCTTAACAGTTTGCTCTGTCACCCTTCTCATGGTCTCAAGACCACGAGGTCTCCTCATAGTCTCAAGACTGTGAGAGCCATCACGGTCTCAAGACCATGAGGAGTGCCCTCATAGTCCTGTACAGCACGACGCCACCACAAGGAGCTATGGTGACCGCCCAACATTGTTCTTCTCCACCTTCATCAATCTGATTACCAGCACTGTTGGGTTTTAGGGGAGACAGAGAAGGCAGCGGAAACACAAATTTTCTTCTCCTAAACCCAGAATAAAGGAATCGCGTCAATGTATATACAATAGGAAGGATGGTTTGTAGAGACATACCTTGTCCTGAGGCTTGCTCGACGACATTACCTCGCGGCTTGCGTGGTGTTCTCCTGTACTCTTAAATGGTGTTTGTGCATCTCCTGGTCTCACCGGGACTGTCGGGATTGACAGCTATCCTCCGAGTGGAAGAAGTCTCCCGCCTCTGAAGTAGTCCAAATGAACCACCTGGAACTCCAATCTCCTTGTCCCACAAGGAATCAGAAGGATTCACATGCTCCTGTTGGCCTACTAGTCACTGACACACTCTCCTGCAACCATTCGCTTTTCTACAGTTATCTTTCACTTGTTGTGCCTCCCTTATCAGGTAGCACTTGCTCGGGCTCTCTTGGTTACCACAACTAGAGAGAACAACAACTTTGTAGAGCAACTGGTGTTCTGAGTTGTTGTTGTTGAGAAGCCCCCAATACCCCTATATATATAGGAGGGTCATGGGACATGGTTCTCTACCTCGGGAAATGCTGAATTAAAGCAGGAGTAGAAGGGTTCGAGATTTTCCACAAAAACAACCAACTACGCCACCTGAACCGATCGTTTCAAACATGAAACGGTCGGTTGGGGACCTGAGCCGATCGGTTCACACCTGAACCGATCGGTTGGGGAACCTGAGCCGATTGGTTCAAGCATGAGCCGATCGGTTCGCGGTCCTAATCAGTTCCTGATTGACTTTTTCTCTTTTGTTTCGAATTGATCCAAATACCAATCCTTGTTCCAATCAAATTGGACAAGTGAAATGATAAGAAATTTCTCACCAACCTGACTTTCCAAACTTGCTCGTTTGGACCTGTTGAGCTGATCATCTCAACCTTTGAACCAGTCATCTCAACCTGTCCTGAGCCGATCAGTTCATCACATGAGCCGATCGGTTCACCAAGTTGAGCCGATCGGTTCATCATATGAGCCGATCGGTTGGGAGTGCAGACTGTGCAAAATCAGTCAATTGCAGTTTCAATCAATCTGATACTCTAATCAATCGGTCCAAAACCTTGAACACTATGATACCGAGTTATCAATTTATTGAGTGTTTAATTGAATGACTAAACTCCTTTAGTAATCAATCTAAACATCATTTGTGGATAAACTCCTCTTCTAGGTTAAATCCTATGTGTGTGACCCTGCATGCCCATTTCACATTGGCAGTGAAAGTCCATAACACTTATGAATTCACAAGCAAAGAGCGGTGCCTAGTCACACATCAGTGCTACCCAAGTGAAATAGAAAGTTGGAGAAAAACTTTCAATCCTACAATCTGTGAATCGTGTTACAGCAAATATATAATTCCTTTATCACTAATATCTCGAACGAACTCAAGGCATGGAACAGTCATCCTGTCAACATTCATTCACTTTCTTGATCACAGAGTATATTGGAGGAGATATGTATGACATCAATATCACATACTGATTCACACATGCATGCACACGCCTTTCTCAATCCTACTCATCAAGTGGCCATGGATATCAAACTCTCTCCGAAGGGACAAATCCCATATCTATCACTCACCCCTCAAAAGCCCCATGTGTAAAAGCCACCCAATCATCACCTTTATAACAACCCATGTTTCAGGACTACGTTTGATGATGTCAAAGTGTACCCTACGACATGTGTTGAGTGTAGTGATTTCAGGTCAAAGAATCACACTCACCACCATCACTGTGAGAACTGACTGTGACTACCATGTCATGGTTCCATGTGTGAAACTCACGGTGGGTCTGTCCGATAAACTTGTTCTCTAACAAGTACCTATGTGTTTGGTTTGATATCTCCATATCATGACTAAGGACATTCTGTCATCAACCAACACCACAATCTAGTCTTGTGCGTCATTGTTGTCTATCTACCTTCCACAATGACATCTGAATAGGGACATAATAAGAATGTACAAACTCTTAGCATCCATATGATCTCATCGTTCAGGTCCTTAACCTGAAAGCATACATCATTGAGTACTGTCATTCTCTAGACATTCAATCTATTCTATCACTATCTCATATAACCGAACCAGAAAGAATTGGAAGCTTGCCTTTGATGTTTATCAAATCAATCTTAATGTATCCCACCAATCATCCCATGATTGGCTCTCAGGGCATAGATACCAACATACCTCCTATCGTGGTCTACAACCCGAGCCTTCTCCTCCTCATGATCCACCACCGTCTCCCTCTCCTCCATTAACCTACATCAGCAATGATGGTGCCACCTTCCTCCATCAAAAGCTCTGCCTGGTCTGCAACCACCATCTCCACCTGCAATCCCGCGATTAGTGTCCTGCTCACACTCCCGTCGACGATCACCTGCAACACCACCCCTCCTGCTCCACCGCGCACTCACGACCTCCTCTCCGCCCAAGCCAAAGGGAGCCCTCACGGTCATAAGACCATGAGGTAGTGATCGTCCTTCAAGACCGTTAGGCCAGGGACCGATTGAGCAAGAGGACCACTTGATGAGATCGTGCGGCTGCTGGGTCTTGCAAGACCGTGAAGGCCTCTGATTGGTTTCTTCAAGACCGGTTGGAGGTAATTAATCTGCAAGACTGAGAACATATTGAAGTTTCCAAACCGTGTGAAGTGGAATACTCCCAGACCGCTAGGGCATCAAATTGTGAAGAGCAGGGAAGATGAAGATCAGTTGGCAGCGCATATTGTTTGCTCCAAATCGCGAGGAAAGTATGCAAAAACATGAAAACCCTCGCGGTCTCAAGACCATGAGGATGTTAATCGGTCTCCAAGACCGTATGGACAGAGACCCAAACCGTTAAGAATACAAAACTGTGTAAAGAAGACTCACACCATAAACATGAAGACCTGACCAGTGCCTATAAATAAAACCTCAAGGGTCCTCATTTGGGGATCGGATCTGGGATGCCACCAGGCTGCCCGAATGTTGGTTCAATCCCAATAATCATGTACATACACAACCTACTCCTGCTACTGCGAGTAAGAAGGTTGAGAAGAGAAGGAAGAAGGAAAGAGAGGGTCTGCCCCGTCTACTTTTGCATCCCTCATTCCTCATCCAAATCTGCACCAACACGGCGTAGAAGACCACATTATATTCACCGAGTTGTGATCACCTTCTGCATCATGCTCATGGAAGAATCTTCCCTCTCTCTTGTTCTTCTTGTTTCTCACAACATGAGCGAGTAGTTCCTTTTTGTTGGGGTGTGGGGACTAGCCCCGATACCCATGCTTACATGTTCTTTTGTTAAACATTCCATGGCATGTATATAACTTTTCATTTTATTGTTAATCATCGATGTTTGCTTGTAGACTGATCACCTTCTTTCTTTTATCTTATTCTTTCCTATGTTGCAAGAACTTCAATATGTAGGATAGGATGTCGATTAATGCGGTTGACTCCCTGACTAGAAATAGAAAGGGATTCCTTGAGGTTCTAAGTGTGTGATCTGTGAGAGGATGAGCCATCTAGCCCACGATGACGCTTCTGTGTGCCTAAAATCCCTCAGGGAGGGCCACAACTTTAGTTGGATATCTGTATCTTCAGAACCATAAGTGCATGATCCGGATGGTGATGAGACATATGATGCCTAAGGTGACGCTTGCACGAATCTAAACATCCCTCAGGGAGGGTTCACAACAGTTCTATTTGGATAGTTAGATCTTTCCTGGATGTTTGTGATTGGATGTGTTTGCTTGTGTAGTGGTGGTGAAACCCGGGACCACCCTAGTGATCTTCATCATTAATTTAGTTTCAACTTTAATTCCGCTCTTTACTTTCTTGCAATTAGTCTAATTAACCTCAAACCAACCTTTGTTCTAAATATTAACCTTACTTGAACTAGACTAGCAATGATTCTTAAAAATGTTGTCCCTTGGGATTCGATCCTTAACTATACTGCAATAAGACTCGTCCACTTGCGGGTGGTATTATTGCACAAGTTTTGGTTAAAAACTCTGGGATTTCAACCCCGAGTGAATTTGTTAGTGTGATAATAAACCACATCAAATTCTGGCACCGTTGTCGGGGACAATGGAATTAGTTAGTCAAATCTAGTTCTTTTAAGGCTAATCTAGGTTTTTGCTTTTTCTTTTGATACAATCGATCATCCTCTTGAATTTAGTTCTACTCCGTCAATTTTACTTCTGAAAAATCTTTCCATCCTAGGTGCTAACAAAGACTAGTGCATGCACCGCTTGAATAGTCCCTGATTCTCTACTAGCTTTGACCCTCAGATAGACAAAACCTTTCGTCATCAAAATAGAGAGAACAAACCAAGGATGGCTCAAGAGGAGGAAATAGCCCGAAGGGTAGCTCAAGCCCTCAATGCATAAAGAGAAAGGTTTATGCAAGAAGCCCGAGCTACAGTTCAAGAAGAAATCCAAGTAGCTCAAGCAGCAACGCAAGCAGCAGAATTGCAGAAGGACCTTAGAGAGTTCTCAATCCCTAAAGTTGTCAATGTTCATCACCTAGTGCAACCTCCTCCCATCAGTGCTACCAATTTTGAGATAAGGGCACATTGGATCACCTTGCTTCAGAATAGCCCATTCTATGATAAACAAGGAGAGGATAGTCAAGAACATCTTCTGAGGTTTATAGATATATGTGCTATGACAAAGCAAAATGGAGTATCTGACAATGCCAATCTGACTCCGTCTCTTCAAGTATTCTCTTCCTGATAGAGCTATAAGTTGGTACAACTCCTTGTAATGCGAACCCATCACCACTTGGGAACAACTTCAAAATGTTTTTCTAGAAAAGTTCTATCCTCCTTCTCTCACCTATGAAATTAGGGGTCGAATAACAATGTTCACACAGGTCCCTGGAGAATCCCTTACTGAAGCATGGGAAAGATACAAAGAGCTTCTACGTAAGTGTCCACACCATGGTATTCCTATGAATCAACTTATCAAGATCTTCTATAGGGGTGTGGATGATGACATCAAGAGGTTCTTAGACTCCTCATCTAGAGGAAACTTCATGTGTTAAAATTATGACAGTGCATGGAAGGTTGTTACCCTTGGAGCTGAAAATCAAGCTAATTGGGGAAGATCTGTAGGCAAAGGAGTATTGAAGGTAGCTATGGCTAAGATATTCCTGAGTATAAGTCTATCGCTGAAACCCTCAAACTCTTAGTTGCCAAGCAAGACCATATTGAATCATCTCTTATTGCCTATGAAAGAAGACACTCACTCCCACAACCACAAGAATAGATCAAGTCAGCTTCATTGTCCTGTGAAGCATTTAAAGGCATTGATCATTCTACACTAGCCTGTAATGTTCTCTATGATGTTGTTTTAAGCAACGTTTCTGGCCAAGGAGATAATGGTCAGATGGAAAATCTTAATGCCGTGAACACTATCCATCGTCAAGGATATTACAATCCGAACCAGAACTGGAACCATCTTGGTTTTCAATATGGAAATCCTTCAGGAGTAGAAAACCCACGACAACTTGGTTCAAATAATTAGCAACGAGGCCCACCAGGATTCCAGTATAACCAACAACAAAATTTCTATAATCAAGGGAATTATATAGGTAACTTCCCGAATAGGAACTACAACAATTATCAAAACAATTCTCAATTCCAAAATCCAAACCAAGTCCCTTATCAACAACAAGGACAACAAGCCAGTCCCGTCTCTCCTGATGACAAGTTTTCAGCCATTGAGGAGATGCTACAGTCACAACAGACTATGATAGCTAACCAACAAGCCCACCTTCAGGCTATTGAATCTCAATTAGCTCAACTTGCAGCTAGCATGAAGCCACCTGGTGGAGCCTTTGCTAGCCAACTAGAAAATAATCCTAAGCACCCAGAACAACTGAAGGCTGTTACCACCAGGACTGGAAAAGATTATTTTGATCCTCCTATCAAGACACATGTGGTTATTATAAATGAGGATGACTCTATGATTGTACAAGACTCTACCACACCTGAGTCTCAACCAATAGAACCAGCAACTACTGATAAGACAGACAATGAAAGTTCGAAAAAACCTACTGTTGCAGAAATAGAAACATCGGAGCCAGACGTGCCAGTGTACAAGCCTCGCCCTCCTTCCCCAACTCATTTGAGGCAGACCAAGCTTAACACTCGATTCAACAAGTTCAAATAAGATATGAATAAACTTCATGTTGATATACCCTTTCTTTATGTGCTGGCTGAAATACCAGCATGGACAAAGTACTTAAAGTCTCTCCTCACAAGGAAGTATATAACTGAAGAATATGAGACAATTAAGTTAGCAACAACGACTTCTGATATCATTAAGAGAAAAATGCCTAAGAAGTAGAAAGACCCAGGATCCTTTGGGATTTCATGCCATATCGGTGACTCTTCATGTAAGAAAGGATTGGCTGATCTTGGTGCTAGCATCTCTATCATGCCACTTAGCCTTTGCAAGAGGCTAGGGTTTGCTGAACTGCTCCCGACTAGCATGACCATACAACTTGCAGATAACACAGTGACTCTTCCCTTGGGAATTATTGTGGATGTACCTGTCAAGGTAGGCAAATATTCCTATGTTCCATGTGACTTTGTCATTATGGACATAAAATAAGACACCAGATACCCTCTCATATTTGGTCGTCCATTCATTGCCACTGTAAGAGCTCTAATTTATGTTGAAGCAAGAACCTTACTACTCAGACTAGGCAAACAAACTCTCGAGTTCAAAGTTTTTGAAAGTATGCGAAGACCGAGCATGCAAGAAGAAGTATACTTGATTGATTGCATAGAGAAAATGTCACTAATTACGCAAGAAGATTATTAACAAGACGATCTATTAGAATTGGCTCTAAAAAACCCATCTACTCATGAATCCATTGATGAACAAATAAAGGATTATGTTCTCCACCTCAACACTGCTGGAGAAGATCCTATTGGGTTTTAGGGGAGACAGAGAAGGCAGGGGAAACAAAAATTTTCTTCTCCCCAATCCCAGAGTAAAGGAATCATGTCAACATCTATATAGTAGGAATGATGGTTTGTAGAGACATACCTTCTCCCGAGGCTTGCTCGGCGATGTTACCTCACGGCTTGCGTGATCTTCACCTCCGGTCTTAGACGGTGTATGTGCAGCTCGTAGTCTCATTGGGACTGTCGGGATTGACATCTGTCCTCCGAGCGGCAGAAGTCTCTCACCTCTGTAGTTGTCCACACGGACTGCCTGGAACTCCGATCGCCTTGTCGCACAAGGCACCAGAAGGAGTCATACCCTCCTGTCAGTGTACTAGTCACCGTCACACTCTCCTGCCACCAGTCGCCTTTCTGTAGTTGTCCTTCCCTTGTTGTGCCTCCCTTATCGGGTAGAACTTTCTCGAGCTCTCCTGGTTACCACAACTAGAGAGAACTACAACTTTGCAGAGCAACTGGTGTTATGAGTTTTTTACTTGAGAAGCCCCCAATACCCCTATATATAGGAGGGTCATGGTACAAGGTTCTCTACTCCAGGCAATGCAGGATTAAAGTAGGAGTAGAAGGGTTCAAGATTTTCCACAAAACAACCAACTACACCAACTGAACTGATCATTTCATGCTTGAACCGATTAGTTGGGGACCTGAGCCAACCAGTTCACACCTGAACCGGTCGGTTGGGACACCTGAGCCGATCGATTCACTTCTAAACTGATCAGTTCACTGCCCTGGTCAGTTCCCGATTGACTTTTCCTCTTTTTGTTTTGAATTGATCCAAATACCCATCCTTGTTCCAATCAAATTGGACAAGTGAAACGAAGAGAAATTTCTCACCAACCTGACTTTCCCAACTTGCTCGTTTGGACCAGTTGAGTCGATCGGTTCAACCCTTGAACTGGTCATCTCAAAATGTCTTGAGCCGATCGGTTCATCACATGAGCCAATCGATTCACCAACCTGAGCCGATCGGTTCATCATATGATCCGATCAGTTGGGTGTGCAGACTGTGCAAAAGAGTCAATTGCAGTTTCAATCATTTGGTCCAACACCTTGAACACTATGATACTGAGCTATCAATTGATTGCGTGTTTAATTGAACTACTAAACTCCTTTAGCAATCAATCTAAATGTTGTTTGTGGATAAACTCCTCTTATAGGTGAAATCCTATGTGTGTGACCCAGCAGGCCCATTTCACGTTGACAGTGAAAGTCCACAACACTTATGACTTCACAAGAAAGGAGCGGTGCCTAGTCGCACATCAATGCTACCCAAGTGAAATAGAAAGTTGGAGAACAACTTTCAATCCTACAATCCGTGAATGGTGTTACAATGAATGTATAATTCCTTTGTCTCTGATATCCCGAATGAATTCAAGGCATTGAACAATCATCCTGTCAACATTCATTCACTTTCTTGATCTCAGAGTAGACTGGAGGAGATATGTATGACATCAATATCACATACTGATTGACACATGCGTGCACATGCCTATCTCAATCCTACTCATCAAGTGGCCATAGATATCAAACTCCCTCAGGAAGGACAAATCCCATGTCTATCACTCACCCCTCAAAAGCCCCATGTGTCAAAGCCACCCAATCATGACCTTTATAACAACCCATGTTTCAGGACTGCGTTTGATGATGTCAAATTGTACCCAACGACATATGTTGAGTGTAGTGATTTCAGGTCAAAGAATCACACTCACCACCATCACTGTGAGAACTGACTGTGACTACCATGTCATGGTTCCATGTGTCAAACTCACGGTGGGTCTGTCTGATACACTTGTTCTCTAACAAGTACCTATGTGTTTGGTTTGATATCTCCATATCATGACTAATGACATTTTGTCATCAACCAACACCACAATCTAGTCTTGTGTGTCATTGTTGTCTATCTACCTTCCACAATAACATCTGAATAGGGACATAATAAGAATGTACAAACTCTTAGCATCTGTATGATCTCATCGTTCAGGTCCTGAACCTGAAAGCATACGTCATTGAGTACTATCATTCTCTAGACATTCAATCTGTTCTATCATTATCTCATATGAATGAACCAGAAAGAATTGGAAGCTTGCCTTTGATGTTTATCAAATCAATCTTAATGTATCCCACCAATCATCCCATGATTGGCTCTCAGGGTATACATACCAACAGACTCCCACTTGCACTATGAGCCAATCACCCTTGAATCATATTCTTAGTGATCTTCAAACATATCCCACATGTTAATTTGCTCTAGTGCTTATGCAGTGAGTTCTCATCTCTTCACTGTACGTCACACGTATGAGATGGAGTTGTCATAATATGAGATCTAGTATTCCTTTGCTAACCTTTTGCCATATTGCATGACCAATCACTCCTTATTTGTCAACAATGAACGAAATATCTATAAGTTCATCTCTATGAACTTCTAGATCCATATAGTATCCACTAATGTTCTCTAACACACAGATACTTGAGTTTTCCTTTTAAATGGGTTTATTGGAATGTTTCCATTTATCAACAAACACTCACTTTTATATTTCCCATATATATTTTGTGATTAATTTTCTGTCCTTTTAGGAAGTTCGCATCAGTGTAACTCTTTATAGTGAACCCTTCCTTATTTACATAGAACTAGTTTACATAGAACTAGTACTTCTCAAGTACTTATCAAGTTCTTATGGTATTCCAGTAACCCTTACTGGAACTAGACAGACATCCACTCGTCATGTCCCACATACGAGTTATCAGAATGATCATATCATATTGTCATGTCCTACATACAAGATGAATGCCTTTTATTCTTGCCATGTCCATACATGCAAGATAATGGGATGATTACATACATGATAGATCCATATCTATTCTTAGTGTTCCCATTCTTCATAAGAATTGGACACTTGGCCTTGGGATACTAACTCCATGTAACATGGACAAGTTTTCTCCCACTGAATCTGTGTACATTGAACCCTTCAGTATAGATTGCCAATGTATGCTTTCTCTTTTCAGGTCAAGAGGTTTTTGAGAACTATCTCTATAGATCTCTATTCTTGTTATATAGGAAATGTCTCTATCTTCCCTAAAGATAATTTCCACTTTGGATTTCCATTCTAGAACATTTCCATTTCACATCAACATGTGTAATGTGGATATGCTCCCACTAAATCACATATCCCTTCTTTATCTTTGACATATCAGTCAAACCCTTTGACTACATTATCAAAGTAAAGATCACAGTTCTGAGTTGCTTGTACTTAATCAATCACATTGATTAGTCCATTATAACTTATATACTTCATTGGCATCAATGGATTCATAAACCTTATAGGTTGTGTCACATACACATCCTTGTTTTATTCCTCATAGGATGCAGTTTTAGTATCCGTATGCCAAATCTCTTAGTCATTAAGTTGCAATAAATAAGCATCATACTTCTCAAAATGTTATCCATGTGTCTTAATGCCTAAGACTCATTCACACTTATGGATTTCATCCCAATGGGTGCTACCATCAAGGTCATACCTTATGGTTCTCATGGAAGTCATTTAGGATGTAATGGTCATAAACCATAACTCAAAATTCATTTCCTCATATTCATCTAGATAGTTGATTCATCACATGACCAACTCATCACATAGATAATTGAGGTGTATCTGTCAAGGATATAAGAACTCACAACTCCTTGTGATTCTTAATGTCCTTTATTAGTGTGGGGTATTCTTTATTTAAGAAGAAATTAGTTATTTGATAATAATCCTCTAACTCCTTAGAGTATGAATCCTTTTGATTTAGACATCACCATGCCTTAATTACGAGCTCACTGTGATACACTATCATAATCACTCATAAGGATCTCAAACATTTGGTTCAAGTATTTTATTCATTGATCTCATCAAGAATTATCACTTTACCAAATTCACACTTCATCTATGATATTCTTGAACACTTCAAGATATTCATATTGGTATTTATCTAAACACCAATTGATGTACTAGCATTAAGTCCAATAGGTATGTAAATACATCACATGTATTATGCCTAATAGGATAATCAATCTCCCACTATTACTAGTGAAGATTGATCATGTCCATGAGATTTATTTTTCTTACTAGTTCTCTAACCAAAAAGAGTCTAGACTTATCCATCATATGGAAACTAGAAATGAATTTCTCATGATTTATGCTAATTTTATTGTTTGAGTTATTATTAACTTTTAGGCATCATTTTATCTTATGCATACCAAGTACAATAAGATAATCAAGGCATTGCCACAAAGATTGAAACATCAACTTTATTAATTGCTATCATTGTCATACAATATGCAAAACTTAAGGTGTTTCTATCCATTGGCAAATATGAAATAGCATTTCATAAATCTATTACATGCCTTCAAAGCTGAAATAAACTAAAGTACTCCTATCTATGGCGGAAACACTTGCCCCATTTATTGGGTGCTTTACACTTTATATCTTGGTATCATATACCTCAAAAATGTTACAAGTTTATTTTATGACACCTTCAAGTGGAGATGTCTATCGCCTCCTTCTTCTTTAGTTCTTCCATATAGAGAGGACAATTCCTTTTCCAATATCCTGGATTTTGACAATGGTGGCAATTGCCTCTCTTGGTTACGCCACCCTTGGCCTTGAGAGTTGAAGACGACTTGGGCTGCTGGCTAGCATCATAACCTTTCTTAGCCTTTCCCTTTCCCTTATGCTTGGACTTACCTTTCTTGTTGCTGATAATCATCGTAGATTTAGGCTTGTCCTTCTTCATTTGTGCCTCAACTGTCCTCAACATGCCCATCAACTCTGTCAATGTCCTGTCAAAGTTGTTCATGTTGTAGTTCATCACAAATTGACTGTAGGATTCTGGCAATGATTGCAGTATCACGTCAGTAGCCAGCTCTTGGCTCAGGGGAAATCCCAATCTTGTCAGGTTCTCCACATACCCAATCATTTTGAGCATGTGTGGACCCACTGGATCTCCTTCTGTCATGACACACTTGAACAACACCCTGGAGACATCATATCTCTCTTGACATGCTTGATCTTCATACATGTTCTTGAGATGGTGAATCATCTCAATGACACCCATGTTCTCATGTTGTCTCTGCAACTCATGGTTCATGGAGCACAACATCAAGCACTTTATATCAATGGCATCTTTAGAATGCTTCTTATAAGCATCCCTTTCTGCCTTTGGTGCGGTAGGAGCAGGTTCCTTTGGAGCTGGAGTATCCAGGACATAGAGCTTTCACTCTTGAGTGAGAACAATTCTCAACGTCCTAAACCAGTCATGGAAGTTAGTCCCATTCAACTTGTCCTTTTAAGGACCGATCGCAACAAAAAGTGATTGTTGTTTGTTGTTATTTGTACTACAAAAGGATATATGCAATTTAGTCCAAAACTCAATTTTGAATTATTTGATTGATTTGAAAGGTTGACAATATAATTAGGACTTTAATTAATTATCGATCCCACTATTTTTGTTCAAATTGATAGCCTTCACCATCAATTTGGAAGATTGCAGTGTACAACCTTCTAGTGGGTCAAGATCCTAAAATCTTCTGCGTCATGGACCAACTATGGCTATCACCCACAACTTAGATCTTCCAAGTAGGCAACTTTTGCCAATTGCATCATATGCAACTCTTAAAAGATGTCATGTGCAACTCCTTTCCATGATCACCTCCATGCCTCAAGGTGCGAGATCCTATCTAGGTCACCTTGTTAAGTCTGACCCAAAGCCAACACGATGAATATGCACCCTGCTAGGGCAGACCCACATATCCATCCTTCATGCTTCCATGAGATAAATGGTGCACCATGCTAGGGTGTGCCCACACTTGGACGATCAAGTTTTTCACGTGTGTTGCATTTGGAAGGCATCTAAAACTTTAATATTTAATGAGGGATTTGGTTTTTATAGGTACATATACATATCCAATCACCATAATACATAGTACTTATCATATACATGCTATATCCCACAGAAAACATGTGAAACGATAAAAGCAATGATTATGGCCATCCTAATGTGATTCCTAGAGCCAAAAGGAATCACGGTCATCTAGGTCCACATCACATGCAACCTGTACAAGATGAACTCTGTGCTTTGCCGTTCTGGGTTTGATCAACTCATCTCCATGATTGATCGGCTTGCCATCAGGCCGGTTGGTTGAGTGCCACCAGCCGATCGATTGGCTCCTCTAACCGATCAGTTCATCTGGTCGTCGTGCATCTCCTCATGGACGCCACCCACTTGTCTCGTTCCTTGAACCGGTCGTATGGAACGCCAACTGATCGGTTCACACCTTGAATTGATTGTCTTAGTCGTCGTCAAGTTGTCTGCCATTCTTTGACATAACAGGAAATAAAAGTTCTATCCTATATATATTTGAATTGAGAAACCCCGAGTTACATTCAGGGGGAGCAAAGGTAGGAAAGAAATCCCGAGTTATCTCAAGTTACATCAAGAAAAGGAGGTAGGGAATCAGTGCGCAGACCGAGATGCAAGCAGCCACATTCAACCATACATAGACATAGGGTTTATTGGCCATAACCACACAATACATTCACCACAAAACTCATTTAAGGGCGACGCGTATCAAGTGCATTCATATTACATATCATATATCTATATTCGGACTTGTGGATTTAGGATTGGACATGCATAAATCCAATTTTATTTGCATCATATGCAATAAATAAAGGCGACAAACCAAAATCGATCACATCGATAATTCTAAAGTATAGAGCAGTTGATGTGGCTCTGTTACCACTGTTGGGTTTTAGGGGAGACAAAGAAGGCAACATAAACAAATTTTTTTTTCTCCCCAATCCTAGAATAAAGGAATCACATCAACGTCTATACAGTAGGAAAGATAGTTTGTAGAGACATACCTTGTCCAGAGGCTTGCTCAGTGACATTACCTCACCGCTTGCGCAGTATTCACCTCCGGTCTTGGACAGTGTCTGTGCAGCTCCTGGTCTCACCGGGACTGTCGGGAATGATAACTGTCCTCCTGAGCGGTAGAAGTCTCCCGCCTCTGTAGTCATCCACACAGACTGCCTGGAACTCCGATCGCCTTGTTGCACAAGGCACCAGAAGGAGTCGTACCCTCCTATTAGCGTACTAGTCACCGACACACTCTCCTGCCACCAGTCTCCTTTCTGCAGTTGTCTTTCCCTTGCTGTGCCTCCCTTATCAGGTCGCACTTGCTCGGGCTCTCCTGGTTAGCAAAACCAGAGAGAACAACAACTTTGCAGAGCAATTGGTGTTTTGAGTTTTTTACTTGAGAAGCCCCCAATACCCCTATATATAGGAGGGTCATGGGACAAGGTTCTCTACCCCGGGCAATGCAGGATTAAAGCAGGAGTAGAAGGTTTTGAGATTTTCCACAAAACAACCAACTGTGCCAGCTGAACCGATCATTTCATGCATGAACTAATCGGTTGGGGACCTCAGCCGATCGATTCACACCTGAACCAGTCGGTTGGGACACCTGAGCCGGTCAGTTCTCTTCTGAACCGATCGGTTCACTGCCCTGGTCAGTTCCTGATTGACTTTTCCTCTTTTTGTTTCAAATTGATCCAAATACCAATCCTTGTTCCAATCAAATTGGACAAGTGAATCGAAGAGAAATTTCCCACCAACCCGACTTTCCCAACTTGCTCATTTGGACCAGTTGAGCCGATCAGTTCAACCCTTGAATCGGTCATCTCAACCTATCCTGAGTCGATTGGTTCATCACATGAGCCGATCGCTTCACCAACCTGAGCCGATTGGTTCATCATATGAGCCGATCGGTTGGGAGTGCAAACTATGAAAAAGAGTCAATTGCAGTTTCAATCAATCTGATCTTCTAATCAATCAATCCAACACCTTCAACACTATGATACTGAGCTATGAATTGATTGAGTGTTTAATTGAACTACTAAACTCCTTTAGCAATCAATCTAAACATCGTTTGTGGATAAATTTCTCTTCCAGGTTAAATCCTATGTGTGTGACCTTGCAGGCCCATTTCACATTGGCAGTGAAAGTCCACAACACTTATTACTTCACAAGCAAGGAGCGGTGCCTAGTCGCACATCAGTGCTACCCAAGTGAAATAGAAAGTTAGAGAACAACTTTCAATCCTACAATCCGTGAATGGTGTTACAGTGAATGTATAATTCCTTTGTCTCTGATATCCCGAATGAACTCAAGGCATGGAACAGTCATCCTGTCAATGTTCATTCACTTTCTTGATCTCAGAGTAGACTGGAGGAGATATGTAAGACATCAATATCACATACTAATTCACACATGCATGCACATGCCTATCTCAATCCTACTCATCAAGTGGCCATGGATATCAAACTCCCTCAGGAAGGACAAATCCCATATCTACCATTCACCCCTTAAAAGCCCCATGTGTCAAAGCTACCCAATCATCACCTTTATAACAACCCATGTTTCAGGATTGCGTTTGATGATGTCAAAGTGTACCCAACGACATGTGTTGAGTGTAGTGACTTCAGGTTAAAGAATCACACTCACCACCATCACTATGAGAACTGACTGTGACTACCATGTCATGGTTCCATGTGTCAAACTCACGGTGGGTCTGTCCTGTACACTTGTTCTTTAACAAGTACCTATGTGTTTGGTTTGATATCTCCATATCATGACTAACGAGATTCTGTCATCAACCAACACCACAATCTAGTCTTGTGTGTCATTGTTGTCTATGTACCTTCCATAATGATATCTGACTAGGGACATAATAAGAATGTACAAACTCTTAGCATATGTATGTTCTCATCATTCAGGTCCTGAACCTGAAAGCATATGTCATTGAGTATTGTCATTCTCTAGACATTCAATCTGTTCTATCATTATCTCATATGACTAAACCAGAAAGAATTGGAAGCTTGCCTTTGATGTTTAACAAATCAATCTTAATGTATCCCACCAATCATCCCATGATTGGCTCTCAGGGTATACATACCAATATATCCTGAAACCAAAGTTGAGAAACTCAAGGATGTAAATGTTACTGAAGAACTGTGTGAGAAACTGGAAGCTCCTGAAATGAAACCCCTACCTGAGGGATTGAAGTACATCTTTTTGGATGAACTGAAGGTCTTCCCAATTATTATAAATTCTGATCTAATGGCAGAATAAGAAGATAAGCTCCTGATGGAATTAAAGGAAAGAAGAAAACCCATTGGTTACAAGATGAGTGATCTCACCGGGGTCAGTCAAGTGCTTTGCATGCACAAAATTCCCATGATGGAAGATCACAAGCCAACCATTGAACATCAAAGGAAGCTTAATCCGAACATGAAGGAAGTAGTCCGCCATGAAATCATTAAACTGCTCACTATAGGAATCATCTATCTGATATCTGACTCACCATGGGTAAGTCCCGTGCATGTTGTCCCTAAGAAGGGTGGAACTACTGTGATACCAAATGAAGATAATGAACTCATCCTCACTCGAACAGTCACCGGGTGGAGGATGTGTATTGATTATAGGATGCTGAACAAGGAGACACGTATGAATCATTTCTTGAAGCCTTTTCTTGATCAAATCTTAGAGCGGTTGGCTCATCAAGAATATTTCTGCTAACTTATTGGTTACTCTGGATTCTATCAAATACCTATACATCCGGATGACCAAGAGAAAAAAACTATTACTTTCCTATTTGGGACATATACTTTTAGAAGGATGTCGTTCGGCCTTTGCAATGCGCTTGCAACTTTCCAACGTTGCATGGCATCTATATTCGCTGGTCTCACTAAAACTATAATGGAAGTTTTTATGGATGATTTTTCCGTACATGGAGATTCATATGACTCATGTCTAAAGCACCTCTCCATTGTCCTTAAACGGTGTGAACAAGTACATCTTGTGTTGAACTAGGAGAAGTGTCACTTTATGGTAAAAGAAGGCATTGTTCTTGGCCATAGAGTCAGCAGTAGAGGGATCGAAGTAGACAGAGCAAAACTCGAAGTGATTTCCAAACTTGCGATCCCAACAAATGTAAGAGAAGTTTGTGCTTTCCTTAGTCATGTGGGCATTTACATATGGTTTATAAAGGATTTCTCTAAGATAACCAAGCTAATGACGAATTTGTTGCTAAAGGACATTGATTTCCATTTTGACGAAGAATGTGTGCAGAGTTTCAACAACCTGAAGCATGCCCTTACAACAACATCCATCATGAGAGCTCCCGATTGGGATCACCCATTTGAAATTACGTGTGATGCCAGTGATTACGCTGTGGGTGCTATTTTAGGACAATGTATAGTGAAGAAACATTATGTGATCTACTATGCATCGAAGACCCTCGACAAAGCACAGAGGAACTATGCAACTACTGAAAAGGAACTCCTTGTAGTTGTGTATGCCTTTGACAAGTTCAGATCTTACCTCATTGGTTCTAAAGTCATTGTCTACACAGATCATGCCGCTATCCATTACCTCCTAGCGAAGAAATATGCAAAACCCTGGTTAATCAGATGGATTCTCCTCTTGTAAGAATTTGATCTAGAGATAAGAGATAAGAAAGGCATAGAGAATGTTGTGGCAGACCACCTCAGTCACATCCACACTCTGGAAACTGAGAAGATCCCGATTAATGATTCCCTTATGGACGACCATCTTATGAAAGTCTCAGAAGCTACCCCTTGGTACTCGAATTATGTGAACTATCTTTCTACTGGTGTCATACACCATGAATGCACCGGAAATGCACTAAAAAATTCATGCATGATGTGAAGCAATATCACTGGGATGAGCCGTACCTCTTCAAGTTATGTGTTGATGGTCTCTACAGATGGTGTATCGCTAAGGAAGAAGCCTAACTTATTTTAGAGCGATGTCACTCAGGCTCAGTTGGAGGCCATATGAGTTCTAATAAAACCGCTTTGAAGGTCTTACAATGTGGTTTCTTTTGGCCAACCATATCCAAATAATCCTACTACTTTGTTCTATCATGCGACAAATGTCATAGAACTGGTAACATTACGAAAAGAGATGAGATGCACCTTAAGCTGTGGCAAGAAGTCGAGATATTTGATGTTTTGGGAGTGGACTATATGGGTCCATTCCCATCTTCACATGGATTTTCCTACATCCTAGTTGTGTGGACTACGTCTCAAAATGGGTAGAGGATATACCAACCATCACTAGATATTCAAAACCTATCATCAAGATGTTCAAGGATATTATTTTTCCCCATTTTAGAGTACCATGAACAATGATATCTGACAGAGGTTCTCATTTTCTGGAAAGAAGTTTTGAAGCATTGCTGAGGAAATATGGTGTAACACACAACGTAGCCTCACCCTACCATCCCCAAACAAGTGGGAAGGTAGAGGTTTCCAATCATCAACTCAAGGCTATTTTGGAAAAGACAGTAGGCCGCAACCGAAAAGATTGGTCAGTAAAAATCAATGATGACTTGTGGGCCTACTGCATCACTTTTAAGACTCCTCTCAGAACTACACCATTTTGATTAATCTATGGAAAGTCATGCCACCTACCTATATAACTTGAACACAAAGCATGGTGGGCAATTAAAAAACTGAATTTTGATATGAAGAAAGCTGGCCAAGCTAGGATTCTACAACTTGAGGAGCTGGAAGAACTCCGGATGACAGCTTATGAGAATGCACGAGTCTACAAAGAATGCACCAAACTTTGGCACGATGGTCATATGAAAAGAAAGGACATACAAGTGGGAGACCAAGTTATATTGTTCAACTCAAGACTAAAGTTATTCCCAGGGAAACTCCGTTCTCATTGGTCTAGACCTTTCATTGTCAAGAGCATATACCCACATGGTGCTTTCTCATTATGGAGTGAAAAGTCGGGCGAATGTGTTGCCAATGGCCAACGCTTGAAGAGATATTTCACCTGATCCGATATAGGCACCAAAGTAATGATGGATCTCACCAATCCAACATATCCACCAGAAAATTGAAGGATTCAAATCGAGCCATCGACATAAAACAAAGGCACTTGTCGGGAGGCAACTCGATCAATAAATTCATTTTTACTTTTAATCTCAAATTTGAATGTTTCTTTAGTTTTTTTTAATAGAAAAATTTGTACAAAATAAAGATTGCATCACACGATGCTATCTTAAGTTCTGATTAGTCATCATTTTTGAGATTTTTAGATGGAGGACGCACACTAATTGGAACACAACCACACCTTGTGGTTCAACTGACACGAATTGTTTCCCTCCATCTTGGATTTAGAGTTTGCTCGGGACGAGAAAATTTCTAAGTTTGGAGTGAAGGGTGGGTGGTATGTACTTTACTTTCCACCCACACCCATCTATTCCAGATTTAAGATTCATCATTGATCGTTGCATTTCTGATCAAAATTTTCAAAATTTTTAAAAGTTTTTCAAAGAAATTGTATAGAAACTTGATGAAGTTTTGACGCTTTCCGTTTCTATAAAAGGTTTTACCTAGAAATCTAGTTTCTCGCTCTATGCATTTTGAATCATTATACCCTCCTGATTCAAAGAAGATCCTCAAAAGGACCATTTTTTGAAACTAGCCTATTGATTGAAATCATCTTGTGAAGCTTCTGAATCCTAACATCATGATCCTTCTACAAAAATGGCAAGTTTCTATCAAACTAATAGGAATCAAACACATCGTGCTTCCTAACTGACTAGTAGAACAATAATATGGAACCCCTACCAGATCCTCATCAAGTCATTATTTGAGCAGAGTACGATAAAGAGAATGACCCGGTGCACGAAATTGTAAAACAAGTTGCTTTCTAATCTGAACTCTCTTCTACACTTCTTCTATCATCTTCGTACCCCTCCATCCATAAAAAAGAAACAAAAATAGCCAAAATAGTGCCAAACCCTAAGTTCGGGGTGGCATGCCACTTCCCTCTATATCTGCTTCTTCCATACCCCTCACTAATAAATAGGGGCGTACCACCAAGAAAAGATGCCAATGTGCACACAAAAAATGCAATCTTGAGTCGAATAGAGAAGAGATTCGCACAAAAAAATGCAATCAATGATATTGCAATCATACAATAAAAATCTCAAGTCAAATGGAGGAGAGATTTATTTCTTCCTTCCATACCACCCTTCACTCCCTTTTCCACCTAAAGGAAAAATGAATGCCTCCACTGTCCTAAAAACACCAGTGTCAGATCAGGTGCACACTTGTTGTTCTATGGGTATCTCTGGACTCTTACGAAACTCTTAGAAATGCTTGTTGCTGGAAAAAGTGAGGAGGAAGTGATTTAGGAAAACAAACTCAGGAACAAAGATATGGTGAGATGTGTTCAGTGATCTCAGTAAGTTAAGATGCTTAGTCATACTGAGTAGAAAGGAAACAATCTTGATGTGAAGATGAGGTAATCACATGATTCAAAAGTATTCATGTGGCAATTGTTTCAAATTTTGTGTTACTCGAGGACAAGCAACATTTAAGTTTGGGGTATTTTGATGAATGCATATCCATCATGATTTCAAGTCGCCATCTTGGACCAAATTCAACTCGATACATTCAATTTCATATCCTAAATCCTACAATATGCAATTTTCCTAATTAGTTGAAATATCAAGTTATTGACTAAATTCCATATTGATTTCATGCAGATTAAGCAAGCCATGATAAAGACAGATCTTTATCTGGGAACCACCTTCACTCAACCCTAGATCCTCCTATCATTACCACATCCTCGATCAACTTCATCTCCTCTGTTGATCTCGTGAATATATCTATTCCCCTTCATCAACACCCTTCATCTCCTTCACCTTGCATCAATGGTCATCACCCTCACTTGCTTCACTTTCCACCTCCATCGACATCAACATCATCCTTCTACCTTCACCACCCTCAACCACCATCATCACCACTACCAACTGTCTTAGCAGTTTTCCCTAGCGGTCTTGGCCTCTCGGTATTTCCCTAGAGGTTTGCTCCTCCATTCGTTCTAGCGGTCTTGCCCTCATAATTGACCATTCAGTCATGGGCCTTCTCCCATCCACTCGATCACTAATCAATGGTCTTTATCCATTTAACCACACGATCTGCCCTAGCGCTCTTGGCTACCAGATCTGCCTTAATGGTTTTCTCCATCACCCTTCTCATGGTCTTAAGACCACATGGACTCCTCACGGTCTCAAGACTGTGAGAGCCCTTATGATCGCAAGACCGCGAGGAGTGCCCCTACAGTCCCAAGCACCACGACACCACCACAAGGTGCTACGGTGACTGCCCAGTAGTGTTCTTCTCCACCTTTGTCGATCTGATCACCAACACCTCCTGTCGCGGTCTGCAACCCTAACTTTCTCATCCTCATGACCCATTGCTGTCTCCCTCTCCTCCATTAACCTACAACAACAATGATAGTTTCGCCTTCCTCCATCACAAGCTCCACTTGGTATACAACCACCATCTCCATCTGCAATCCCGCGATCAGCATCCTACTCTCGCTCTCGTCGACGATCACCTGCAGCACCACCCCTCCTGCTGCACTGCGCACTCACGACCTCCTCTCCGCCCAAGACGTAGGGAGCCCTCGTGGTCATAAGATTGTGAGGTGGCGCTCGGCCTTCAAGACCATTAGGCCAGGGACCGATTAAGCAAGAGGACCACTTGATGAGATCGTGCGGCTGCTGGGTCATGAAAGACTGTGAAGGCCTCTGATCGGTTTCTTTAAGACCGTTTGGAGGCCATTGATCCGCAAGACCGACAACGCACATAAGTTTCCAAACCATGTGAAATGGAATACTCCGAGACCACTAGGGCATCAAACCATGAAGAGTAGGGAAGATGAAGACCGATTGGAAGCACAGACCGTTTGCTCCAACCCACGAGGACAATATGCAAAAATGTGAAAACCCTCACGGTCTGAAGACCATGAGGATGTTTATCGGTCTCCAAGATCGTATGGACAGAGACCCAAACCGTTAAGAATACCACATCGTGAAGAACTTAATAGTTTACAAAACTATGTAAAGAGGACTCAAACCATAAACATGAAGACCTGACCAGTGCCTATAAATAGAACCTTAAGGGTCCTCATTTGGGGATCGGATTTGGGATGCCACTAGGCTACCCGAACACTGGTTCGATCCCAATCATCATGTACATCCACAACCTACTCCTCCTACTACGAGTAAGGAGGCCGAGAAGAGAATGAAGGAGGAGAGAGAGGGTCTGCCCCGTCTGCCTTGGCATCCCTCGTTCCTCATCCAGATCTACTCCGACGCGACGTAGAAGACCGCATTATCTTCACTGAGCTGTGATCACCTTCTACATCATGCTCATGGTGGAATCTTCCCTCTCTCTTGTTCTTCTTATTTCTCACATTATGTGTGAGTAGTTCCTTTTTGCTGGGGTGCGGGGAGTAACCCCGCTGCCCATGCTTACATGTTATTTTGTTAAAGATTCCATGGCATGTATATAACTTTTCATTTCATTGTTAATCGTCGATGTTTGCTTGTAGACTGATCACCTACTTTCTTTTATCTTGTTCTTTCATATGTTACAAGAACTTCAATATGTAAGATAGGATGTCGATTAATGAGGTTGATTCCCAGACTAGAAATAGAAAGGGATTCCTTGAGCTCGTAAGTGTATGATCCATGTAGGGATGAGCCATCTAGCCCACGATGACGCTTCTGTGTGCCTAAACATCCCTCAGGGAGGGCCACAGCTTCAGTTGGATATCTGTATCTTTGAAACCATAAGTGTATGATCCATATGGTGACGAGACATCTGATGCCTAAGGTGATGCTTATGGAAATATGAACATCCCTCAGGGAGGGTTCGCAACAGTTCTATTTCGATAGTTAGATCTTTCCTGGATGTTTGTGATTGGATGTGTTTGCTTGTGTAGTGGTGGTGAAACCTGGGACCACCCCAGTGATCTTCATCATTAATCTAGTTTCAACTTTAATTCCTCTCTTTACTTTCTTGCAGTTAGTCTAATTAAACTCAAACCAACCTTTGTTCTAAATATTAGCCTTGAACTTGACTAGACTAGCAACAATTCTTAAAAATGTTGTCCTTTGACATTCGATCCTTTACTATACTATGATAAGAACTGTCCGCTTGCGGGTGGTATTATTGCAGAAGTTTTGGTTAAAAACTATAGGATATCAACCTCGAGTGAATTTGTTAGTGTGACAATAAACCACGTCAGAAGGGTCATTAATTTTTTTTATGATATTTAATGTCTCTAGGGTTTCTTATATCTAGATTCACCCATTGTCTACTTCCTTGCTTCACTCACAGAACCTTAGGAATCTAATAACTGCTTCACTCACAGTATCTTAGGAATATGATAACTGCTTCCTCTTTCCTTCTGATTATTAGGGTTATGAATATTAGGGTTAAGGCATCCTATGCCAAATCATAAAATGCATGTAATCAAGATGACATGGAAATAATTTTACGGTGTTGTAAATGCCCTAAATATAAAATTGAGATTAATTTATTTCTATGACATAGCATGACCCGCACCAAGACGATCACCATCCCCAATGATAGAAGTAGGGACTACCCAGAGGGGAGGCCCCCTATAGAAAGAGATTGTCCTTAGGGAAGAGGAGGTGATCCATGCAGGGTGAGTCCTCCAAGAAGCAAAATAGGTCAGATGACACCTCTTCTAAGAAAGGCTCTGAGAATGAGGTTGTCCCCTTTGGCATCCCAAACCTTTAAGATGGTCATCACCGTAAAGGTGAACCTATGATGGAAGATTAGCCCAAGGATGACCCTGACCATGTTGCCAGCTCCAGACTAATAGTCAGACAAGTGGTAGTTCATACCAGCCACATAGTCTGGTTGGAAAAATAGAATAAGCTTAGGCCATTAGTGCCTTGGCCCTCAAAGATGTTGCTAGAAATGAGAATGGTGAACCCCTTCCTGACTATCCTTTTCTTGTGGACCCACCATCCTCAACTTCTTCAATATGAAACATAGCAAAGTTCTGAGGTGAGGAGAAGACTGAAGTGGTTGACAAAGCAGATGCCTAGCTCCTAGATGTGGAAAATGGTTCCACATTCTAGAGCTACAACCCAACAAGAAGGTCCATTTCTTTGTTCACCTTCTGGAAGGAGGTGCAAAGATATGGTGGGAAAATTACATGGTTGACCAAGACCTGACTGAGGAGCCTATAGACTCGGTAGATTTCCACACCATCTTCTTTGCAAGATTCATCCACATATCGGTCAAGAAGGAGAAGGAAAAACAATTCATGATCCTTTATCAAGGCAACATGTCAATCACAAACTTGCTTGGAAATTTTGCCTCCTTGAGTGCTTTGCCTATATGATGACAAAGGAAAGGTGAGCGGAGAATTTTGTCAAATGCCTACATCCTCTATTGAAGCCCAATGTGATGGCTAGCAAACATCCAAACTTCACTGAGGCCCTCAACTTCACACTAGAAACAGAGAAGAATGTCTTGACTACTTAGAACCCACCTAAGGGAAATCTAGGGTTCACTGAAAGAATTTATACCCCAAGGAATGATAATAGGAGGCCATAGGTGAGACTATTGCAAGGGTAGAAATGGAGGAAAGGGAAAACCCCTTCAAGAGAACTGCCACCCTGAATGTGTGAAGAATCATCTTGGAAAATGTCTACATAAAAAGAAGGTATGTTATCACTATCAACAAGGACAAATTAGGTCCAACTATCCTCTTCCTAACCCTCAAGGTCCAGGTCTAGTGGTGGCTCAACCAGTGACTACAACACCCCAGGGGGACAACCGCACATGTAGGAGAGTGTCCAAAGGCCTGAGTCTTAACCATTGATTATGAAGAAGATTAGGCTAATTCCAACTGACTTATAGAAGGTAACCATACTTAGAACTCCATTTTCTATCCTTTACCATGAAGTGCGTAATACTTTTGACTTTCATAAATACAACATAGGATTGCTTGATATAATGGGGCATAATGTTAAAGCTTTATTCGAATCTAGTTCTACTAATACTTTCATCTTGAGAAATCTTGCAACTATTCTTTGTTTGGACTTTAAGGAATTAGGATATGTTTTGGAAGTCCCTACCCCTAGTGGCATTATCTTCTAATACCACCTTAAAACATTGGGCATACCTGTGAAATATATGAACAATGAACTCCCTATTGACTTTATCCTACTATAGCAATGTATTGTCTTTATAACGATAATGCAAATATAGATTATACGGAAAAGAAAATAAGGATATAAAACTCAAGTAATGAACCCTTTACCAATAGAGGTAGCAAAGATGCCACTACCAGCATGTATGTGTCTGTCGTGAAAGTGAAATGGATGTTAGATAAAGGTTGTCTAGCATTCCTTGACATAGTGACTAAGCCAGAGAAAAAGATGTAGTCCTTAGAGGAAATAATGATATTCAGGGACTATGTTGTGGTGTTCCTAGACAATTGTCTAGGCACACCTCCACAGAGAAGAGTGGACTTCTTAGAGATAGATTTAGAGACAAAACCCAATTTCTAGAGAACATTATAGGATGGATCCTACCAAATTACTTGAGTTATATAAGCAATTGCAAGAACTACTAAACATTGGCTTCACCCAACCTAGAACATCCCCATGGGGGGCACTGATACTCTTTGTAAATAAGGGAAGAAGACCCTGTATATGCATAAACTATAGAATGATAAATCAGGCTACAATAAAGAACAAGTATCCTATACCCCACATAGATGACCTATTTGACTAGCTCAAAACTGCTCGAGTTTGTTTAAAGATTTCTTAGAGATCTACATACCACCAATTGCGAGTTAAGTGTGAAGATATCCCAAAAACTACTTTTGGAACCTACTAATGCCACTATGAGTTTTTGGTTATGACTTTTGGGTTGTCTAATGCTCCAAGTGTGTTCACAAACCTCATGAATAGTGTGTTCGAGCCCTTCTTTGGCACCTTTGTCATAGTGTTCATAGATGACATCCTAGTCTACTTGGATGACATAGAGAAACACCATGAAGACCTATCTAAGGTCCTTGATATCATGAGAAAGCAAAAGTTCTATCAAAAATTCTTAAAGTGTGAATTTTGGATAGACCGAGTTATTTCCTCGAGCACATTATATCTGGAGGAACCATTTTGGTGGACCTTCCCAAAGAAGCAGCCATTCGAGAATGTCCAACCCCAAAGAATGCATCCAAGATTCATAGTTTCTTGGGATTGATTGGGTATTATCAGCAATTCATCCATGATTTCTCGAAGAGTGCTCTTCCCTTAACCAAGCTCACTTAGAAGGATGAGAAGTTTGTTTGGTTCGATCAGTGTGAATCACGATTCCAGGAGTTAAAGAAAAAGCTTACCTCAACTATTGTTCTGACCATACCTTCAGGTAATGATGCTTTCATCATCTTCATCGACACATCAAAGACGGGCTTAGGATGCATGTTAGAGAAAAACAAGCATGTGGTCACCTTTTTTCCAAACAACACAAGATCATTGAGTTGAATTACTGACCCACAATCAGGAACTTGCATCAATTATTTATGCCTTGAAGATTTGGTGACATTATCTATATGGAGCTAACCTTGACATCTTCACCGACCATAAAATCCTAAAGTACCTATTGATTCAGAAGGACCTGAGCTTGGTTAACCAGTGGAAGATACTATAGGATGTTGCTCGATGGATTCCACAACCTATGACAGATGTGTTTTGTCTTGCCAATATCCAAATCAAGACCAACTTGTTGATCAAACTTGTAGCAGCCTTAGCCATCCCAAAAATAGAAAAGATGTAGGGTTTGATGGAGAAGCCTCAAACACACCTCTCAGTGGGTATGGATAGTGGAATCTGATGTAAAAGTCGTATTTCGGTTCTTAAGTATTCACCTTCAAAGACTCATATCTTTCAAGAGGCTCATTGGTCAAAATATACTATACACCTCGGCACCACTAAGATGTTCAAAGACTTACAGTGGTACTTTTGGTAGTCAGGAATGAAGAGAGACATAGCTTCATATGTGGCTAGTTGTCTTATATGCCAGATGGTGAAGGATGAGCACTAGCGACCCGATGAGTTACTACAATCAATTGAGATTCCTTATTTGAAATGGAACCAAATCACCATGGATTTTTCGATTGGTCTTACCAAGACAATAAAAAGTCATGATGTGATATGGGTCATCGGGTACCACCTCACCAAGTTAATAAACAAATTACTAAAAGTAATGGACAATTGGTAATTTAAATATGGAATTGTGTTGAGCTTTCATGGAAAGAGATTTTGAAGAAAACTAAGAAATATATTCGATTCAATATTATACTTAATAAGAAAACACATCAAAATAAGTAATCTTGAAAATCTTGGATGAGAAGGAGTTAATGGATGCCTTCAATAAATCAAATAAAAGTGAGACTTAGAGACAAAGAAAAGTATCTTTAACTTTTGTATATTGGTCCCACATCTTGCCAACACCTAGAGATAATTAAAAAAAACTTCCTATAAAATTTGAGAACAATTGATTAAGAGGAGAGAGAGTTATGAATTAATTGGTTTTCTCCTAAAGTGATGATTTAAAGGAATAAGTATTAAATGTAACAATTATATCGAATTTAGAAATGAAGGACTCGACTCATTGATATATTGCATGATTTTATGGACCACATATCAAGGATATGATGACTTGTAGGTCATCTCCCACCTTCAATCGGAATAGGAAATAAGGAACATGAAGTTCCTTTTTCATTTCTCATTTTCCTCCCTCTTTGATTCACTAGCATTCTAGGAAACCATCCCATCATGATCGGGAGACAAATCCAAAAAAGTCAATCTCTAGTTTGAATGCCTTTGAAAGGCCATAAATATATCCCCAAATCGCAAACCTAATTGGTTCCCAATCCTCCATATCCAGATCTATATAAAGGGGTGGCGACCCTCTACAAGACATGTAAACACTTTGCAAGTCGTGGCTAGAGTAAAGGAATGTATCCCTACTGCCAATTCAAATCATATCTACGCACTCTGTCTTGTTCTCTACTCAACACACTACTGAAGGAAGTCCTACCCTTCCACTCTTCTCCAACCATCTTCATTCAAATGGAGGCCACGATCGAGTTTGAAAAGACAAGGAAAAGAAGACCACACACTCAACTACTTCTCAGAGCCACCACCGCTCAAAGTCAACCTTTATGTTGACTCGTTAGAGCCTACTCACAAATAAGTAGAGGAAGAAGACAACTTGGGGGTGTTTACAACTCTACCACTTAACAACTGTAGTGAGGTAAGGGTCATTTAAGACCTTTCTCCCTTTATTTCTCACATTATTTAACCACACTACGTGAGCATGGGTGCCGACATGGAACAAGCCGATTGGCTCGGTCATGGCCCCACGATGTGCTGACTTTACATAGTTAGTCACTTATGTGTTGAGCTGTGATTGGCCAGAAGCGATCAAACTTCTAAAAATTCTTGAAAATCATAGGGATATTGAAATATAGAAAATAAGTAGTGTATTTTGAATAGAAAAATACAATGAACTTGTTTTAAATACCTATTTCTTTGTAGAAATTCTATAAGTGCATAACGATGTAACTTTGATGTTTTAAATGCATGAAAACTCTAATTTCTTTGTTTTAATGATCATAACTTGGTTAATGAGAAAAGACTAATCTTTTTGGATAAAATGTGACGTCTTTATCTAATATAAGTTTAAGAACACACATGTTGCAAAAATTAGGGTTGTAAGTTAAAAAGCATTCAATGTGATAATTATGGTTTGGGAAGTCTAATCCTAATAAAACCTAATTTGACCCCAAAACCCTAACTTGGAACCCAAGTCAGTCTTAATGTTAGTTTATGGACAAAATAGTAATTCTTGGGTATTATGCATTAATTTCAAGGTAAATGCTTGGTTGATTACAACTCCTCTTGTTTACTTGGACTGTAAGTCATCTTTCAGAAAGGTATGTGGTTATGCCTATGACTACTCATCTTACCGACTTCCATGCTTTTTGAAGTTTTCTGTAATGGATTGTAATAAAAATGCTTGAAGGTTTATTTACTTCCTAGAATCTTGAAAGTCACCACGAGTATCATCTTTTATAAATGTAATATTCTAAAACCTTGAATAATCTATGGTGAGTTAAAGAACATGGGATGAATAAAGTAATTATGGGAATGACTGGTGATCAAGCCCATAAAGGAAGACCAACATAGGCCAAGACCAGAAAGGAAGGCCTATGTATGAAACCAAACCTAGGTGAGGAAGGTTATATATGTCCACTACAAGGACCAAACCCTAAAGAGAGGGTTCCCCATATAGAGGCTCCCCTACAAAGAGGGCACACCATAGAGAATCAAAAGGATAGGGTAGACAGGTTAAAACAAGAACATTTTTTGTTTCATGCCATTTTAGTTTAAACAACAAGTAATGATGAAAGATGGACATTAAGAGAAAATGGCACCAAAACATAAGATTTAAAGTTATTATGTAGGATTTAGATAGATAGAATTTGTTCCTACTTCCAACATTTAGATTTCCATTTCATATAACTCCCAACCAGAGATTCTATGTTCATATTGTTATCAAACTCCTTCTCATTCAATGGATTTTTTAATTATTATTAGTTAATTGCTAAATGTTGATCCTGCATAAATGATAATGGCCCCTTCCCTCTCAATCCACCTTAATTAGGGATAATAATAGGACGGGTTCTCTACACATAGTTTCTTTAAACTTGTCAAACCTAGAGTCCAACTGGATCTTCTTTAGCCATCCATCAAAGGGTATACACAGTTTATAAATATGAATCTTGTCCTTTGGGGTGGGTGACACTAGTTGATTTGGGACAACTGCTTCATCACCACCCCCTTGGTAAGAAATTATGGGAGGAGGACTTTCTCTTTTTGGAGTGGTAAGGTTGGATCGTGTAGGTACACTATTGAGATGTTCTATATGTTTGGGATTTAGTTTGGGCTTCCTGACAAGTGATCCTGTCTGAGGATGTAGTATGACAGTCAACAGTTCCAACTGAGTGTTACTACCTTTAGGAGGAGGGGAAGCATGATGAGGATTCTAGAATTGTTTATCCTTATAGATGACTTGATTTTTGTAATTTTACTTATTTTTATATTGAAGGATGGGGTGGCCTCTAGCATGGTGGGGATTACTGGCTTGGTTAGACATATTGTGAATAACATTCACATCCTCAATTTGTTGCTAATGAAATCCTCTTTTTTCATATGCATTGATAGAAGATTCCAATTGTTCTTGTTTTAAGGTAGTCCTTTTTAGACTCTCTATAGTAGACTTTAACTTGGAGTTGTCTTCAACTTTTGCTACCTTGAGGATTCCTCCTCAGTTAGATCTGGCCTATGTTTTGACACTTCTCTAGACAACTATCCAAGCATATTTAAGTTTTTGGGACATAAAGTTCCCCCAAAGGATGTGTTTAGGAAGTTTTTTGTGTGATAGTCTACACCTCGATAGAAGATCTCTATCAATTGATCTTTGGGTATATTGTGGTGTATACACAGACATACAAGTTCCTTGAATTTCTCCCAAACTTCTTTAGGGGTCTCATCAGGAGCCATGGTGAATCTGGTGATTTATCCCCATATTGTATAATTTAGCAATGGGGGGCAATTCTTCCCAAGAAATTTAGCATGTAAAGCTTCTCATATGGTGATGGGGTTTCCTTCTAGAGAATTATACTAACTGATGGGTTCGTAGATGAGAGAGTATTTGAACAATCTAAGTCTAAAGGTGTCTTCGTTATGTGTGGTACTTTATGCAAGGGGAAGAAGTTAAGAAATCGTGGGAGGTGGTATTAACTGTTTTCTCCTATTCTTCTTGCAAATGGGTTGCCTTGGAGGAAATTGCTACACTATAATGAATTTCAAATTATAGAGCATTGATTTCAGGAGGAATAGTGAAATGATGTCGATCATCACTCCTAGGGATTTAAAAGTCCTTAAGTTGTTTCTACTGCTCGGCTTCTTGTTGAGATATGGCTTGGGATTCCATAGCCTCTCTCTGCCCGGCTAGAGCTTACTCTATCTGCATTTGGATATCCTCTTCTTGATTCTTCCTGGATCAATGGGATCAATTTAAATGGTATAAGGTCACATTGATCTTAGGATCATAAGGGCAAGGGGTGTTGTCAATGCCTCAGGGACTAAAATTTTGAAAAGACGAAGAATCCTAACTAAGAAATCAATTTCAAAAAGTAATACATGTCATCCCCGACAAAAATGCCAAATTGATGCATGTGCTTTATGTACCAATCACTAGGAAAAGTCCTAGAATGTAACCTTATAAAGAAGTGGTCAACTTGTTGTAGCAACAAGTCAACACATACCAATTACTAGGAAAAGTCCTAGAATGTAACCTTCTAAAGAGGCGGTCAACTTGTTACGACAATGAGTCAACCTTCTGGTAGTAAGGTATCAGTCCAAGGGACGGAGGAAGAAAAATGGTTGCAATCAAAAATTAATTTCTAAAATGAAAAGGAAAATTTTATTTGTTGAAGTTTGGTTATGCTTAGAAGAGAAAGTAAAAGATACAAAAATAACTATTTAAGATTGAATGATAAAAGGAAATCAGGTTCTCGAGGATCACGGCCAATAGCCATGTTTTTACTCAATGTATCAACTCCTCAATTTCATAGATCAAATTAGGACCATGAGGGTGGTGTCATTTCAGAGCACAATCATACAAGAGCTAGACTTCCCACAAACCTACTTATCCTGATGCTTATAGATCCTTATCCAACCATCCAAAATGTTACTTTCTGAGATTTTAACCAGAGACATGTGATTCTCATCCGATGTTAGAGCCCATGGAACAAGTGATCGAGTCACCTTGGTCTATAAAAAACCAAGTCATATGGTAGAATAGATCATGATCTAAACCAGGTGATCACATCAAAAGATCATGGATTCATTCTTGTAAGACCATCAGATCTTGTCACCCTCATAATAATATAATCATTCTATCAAAAAAGAAGTACGAGATCAAAAGATAAAAAGATAACAATTACAATTAAGATATTATGGGTTCATTTTTGTGGGAATCCATGATCATATCACCCAACAAAAATTATATCGATTCATCCGATTATCAAAGTAGAAACGGAAGAAAATCATTCTTTTATTGAAAAAAGGAGCCAAATACATCAAATAATAACATGCTATGGGGATAGTATCCATGCCCCAGAAAGGAAACTACTCAAACACAATGTAAATAACAAAAGAAAACACTAGATAACAAGGCATTCCCTTTTTTCTTTGGACTCCCCCTACTTTTATAGGGATAGAGGGGAAAAACCCTAAGTATGGGAAGAATTCTAGTTGGCAGCTAAAATGGGTTTCTCACAAATGGTGAACCAATCACTTCACTATCTCATCCACTCAGTTCATATCTATGTGGGCATGAGTCAATGGATGTGATCAAAAACCTAGAGGGAGAGTTGGATGTCCATTTGACCAAGTTTTGTCATTAAGGAATTAAGTCAGCAATTTTGAACTTGAAATGCCTACTTTGAGCTTCTGAGATGACCTATTTGTTGAATGAACTACTCTATTTAAACACTGACTTGGAAGGTTGAGTTGGTGGATCAACACCATGAAACAACCACTGAGCCAATGAATCGATCATCTCACTAGTTGGGTCACTTAGTTCAAATCTTGGGAAGATGATTCTTCTAAGTCATTCATTTGGGATGATGAAACGGTTGACTGGGAGGTTGGAATTGGAATATGAAGCCTCTAACTCTCAATTCTTTTTGGGCCTTTGAAGTAATGTGAATATTTTGCTCCAAACTCATGTAAATCAAGTAAAACTACAATTTAATAAATAAGAGCTAAACTAAGATAATTTATGCTAAAACTATCCAATTGACAACTATTTATTATCAATTCATGATTGAAAATATAAAAATAAAGGTGATGAGTTTGCATTCATAAGTGATCATGTTTTTTGTGTGTTTTTTGTCACACTAGGAGTCCAATGATTGTCTTTTCTCATATAGACTAGGATTTTCATAATATTTTTATTTTAACTAGAGATCTAGGTTATAATTGCAACATTGGTGGTGTCTTGGTTGTGAGAGGTCTTAGGGTTAACGTTTTTGTGGAGTCTTCATATGGAGGTGATTTTCTAGAGATTTTAAGATTTATAATTTTGAGATCTAGATATGAACAAGTTGATAGTGTTATAATAAGGGGTCAATTGGTTAGATTGGTGGTAAAAGATCAGGTGGGGGTGGTGGTAGAAGGGTAATCCAAAGGTGAAATTGGTGTCATGTTAGGGTTCATCTAAGAGGTTAGGAGAGGGAAAGTATGGCCCCTAACTTAATGTTGAAGGATGTGGGGGCAAGAAAAGTCCTTTTTGAACAAAAAACTAATATTGTGTGGCTATAATTTTGGGGGTAAGGACTTCAAGAACATCAATGAGGAAACTGCCCTATGCATGAACACTTTGTGAATGACTTCATGGATCCAGAGGTGAGCGGAAAGGCCGAAAAGGATGAACTTGTATATAAATGTATGTGGATTTATCCTGACTTAGAAGTCCACATCCAATCTGAAGATGACATTTTCCACTTTGGCACTAGAGGACTTAAAGTAGAAGGACCAATCTTTGACCATCTAAACTTCTAAGGATTATGTGAGATGTAGGATCTTTGAGGTTGATATATATTCATGTTTTGTGATCACTATGATGGGAGGAGGGAGATGGTATCTTAGTAATCAAATAAATAAAGGAATTTGAGAGTCAAAACAATAACAACTAGAATTCATTATTCTATCATATCATCTTGGCAAAGGCTTAAGAGGAGGAATTATAGTTTAAAGTCATGATGAGAGCTGGGAGCTTTTGATAGTGAAGTGTGTCTGATTTTTTCTTGTGTTGTTAGGTTGTCAGGGTCAAGGTTTATGGTTCTTTAACTTTCTAATCTAGAGTTCTTGGGTAGGTAGAGGTTTGAAGGAGAGGTTGGATGTTGATGATACTTTGTTTTATTCTTTCTATTTTAAAAGGAGTTCAAGTGTGTTTTAGTTGTAGTTTGAAGGAATTTTTCGATGAACCGGTTTGGAGTGACCATTCAAACAATTATTTGGTGGGTGGTTGATAGTTTTGTGATAGAGAATGGTGGGGAATGCATATATTCATGGAAGGGATGGATATAATGAAAAGAAGCTAACATCTAGAGGTATCAATGGCATAGGGCAATGGAATGTTCATATTTAAGGGGTGTGTGTGTGCTGATGTAAAGTTTCAATTACCCATGTTGAGATAGAGAAGTTTGCGTGTTTATGGGAAGTATCCATCCATGTCAAACTATTGGATACAAATATGGTGGTGTTATGATGGTTATACAATTTTGGGAACATAAGATATGATTCAATATTTTTAGTGGATGTGCGATATAGGGGTTGAAGCTTTGGGAATGAATGGTAGGGGATATTAATTTGAATGGAGGTGGAAAATAGAGTGGTGTTTTTTTTTCAATACTGGGTGGCCTAGACTATTTTTATTATTTTGCATCACATGGGTTCTTTTGTGAGGGCATAGTCAAAGGGATGGTCATGGGAACACCATTTAAAACAATTTCATTATCAAGAAAAACAAGTGATTTATGGTATAAAACTCCATAGATATAACTTTTTCAAGGCTTTCTCCAATATATAATATTTATATAGCATTCCCACCCTCTAATTTAAAGGAAGGAATTCTATGGAAATGAACTTCTTAATTTATTAATTGGAAATCATTTGGTTCAAATTGGATGGCGAAGATGTAGAAGTAAGACCATTATTTGGGATAGGAAGGACTTACAAGTGTAGGTATGAACTAAAAGAACCAAGACATATAAGAAAAAGTAGTAGATGACAATGATGAAGCAAACCTTCAAAGGCCTCTGGGGATGGGATATTGTATCTTGTGGATAAATGAGAAAAAATAATCGTTAGATGATTGCAAGCCTGAAAGATCTAGAGGGGGGGTGAATAGAGATTTTGACAATTTTACAATTAATATAAAACTTAAATTTCAAGAAGAAGAGGGACACAAGGAAGAGACTCACAATTTAGATTGGTTCCACCCTTTGAATCGAAGAATGTCAATCCACTACCCAATTGTCTCCAATTGGGATTTTCCAAGTAATCAATTTTATTACCTCTCAAGGAATAATAATTAAATACAATCACTTCACCTCAACCTCTTATTTATTGGGATGCGGAATAGAACCCAAAGGAGAGGATGACGATCCACCTTGACCACCTTGACACAACCTTCATCTCCTTGAAGTAGCGTCAATCACCTTAGAGTAGCCTTCACACCTTGAAGTAGCATCGGTCACCTAGGAACATCCTTCACTCCTAGAAGCAGCTCCAATCATCTAGGAGTAGCCTTCATGCCTTGAAGTAGCTTGGAGCAAGATCCCTTATACAACCACACACACTTGGGAGTAGTAAAGGAGCACAATCACATCAACTTGGAGAAGTAGATTGGAAGAAGGAAGATTATACTAATGTAGTAAAACACTTTGATCCTGTATCAAGTGTTAGACCTCCTAACCACATAAGATGGACGTTTCTAGATGGTTCCTAGGATAATTTATCTATAGGACACTAACTAAGAGCTCAAGGGATAAGATAACAAGTGTATTTAAGATATGTTGCTCGTTAGAATGATTGCTCAAGTGTATCTTGTGTTTCTTAGATGTCCTAAGGTCACTTACATTTACAGGAGTGGGTTTCAAGTGACTAGGGTATCTTAGGAAAGTGTCTAGAGGGTTCTTAGTGGAGAATTAGCCGTTCTAGACGAGTTATTGCTTGGTGCAATGGCTAATTTGGTCATTTCTAGAAATCAGTCCAGAACCCAGCTAGGTCAAGAAATTTGTCGACCGATAATGTCTAGGACGAGAATTTCTTCAAACGATTGTGAGTTAAATTCTCAACTACTTTTATAACATCTATTCACCAGTTCAAACTACTTGGTCTATTGGTCATGTATTCTTGGACCAAAGGTGTCTCATTTGACAATATTTTTGACCAAAAATGGTTTAGCGCACAAATGTGTAAGATTTCTTCCGGTGCTCAAATCCTCAACTAAAGTGGTTCTCGGTCGACAATGTCTTTGACCAAGTATGTCTCGGTTGACTAGTTTCTCGACCGAAAATGTTATTGGAAACCAGTGTGCAAATTTTTGAAACACCTATCAAATGATTTTTCTAATGAAGGGTAATGACTCCAATCTCTAGGGGGGATCCTACCTAAGGGTTTTTTGTGGATAGAGGAAATCTAACACTTGATTTTACATGACTTATAGATACTTGTACATTATACACTTGTATAAGCTATTACAAGTTGTACGAGCATATAAATACAAGAATTTCAGCATATTATCTTCATATATCCATTAAGTGTGATCTCCTTGGACCGTGAAACTCTTAAGTAGCAAGTTATATCCATAATAATGAAATGTTTGTCATCATCAAAATAAAGGATAAGCTAATGTCCAATTTAGCAAATAATCACACCATTTTTGAAGATGGAAAACATTTCTAAAATGTAAGCAAAATATTATGACGATGAGTTTTGTACCCGAGATGAACAAATCCTTGATTGGCATAAAAATGTGTGCTGGTATGCTTAGAGAGATATGGAACATGATATCCATCTCACAAAATTTATATATGCCCAGCGAGTAAAGTCGTGAAACTCAAGGAATTTAATACTTTGCATTATATTTTATTTCTCCCTCTTTGTCATCTCAAAAGGATTGCCAAATAACTCCCCTTAAATGAGATACTCCCCCTTACTAGAATACCCATGTTTTAAAGTATACAAACCAAAGTAAGTACAAAATGTCCAATGACAGAAACAATTTTAAGATGCATGCTAGAAGTCAAGAATACAATCAAGAATCTTGAGCAAATATATCAAAGAAAACATCTTCTAGAGAAGTAATGATTACTTTCCTTCTAATGTATAGAAGTTGATCCAAAGGAAGCAGTTTGGTAAAAACATCTGCCAATTGTTCCTTCGTATCAACATGATGAAGAGAGATATTATTTTTGGCAATATGGTCTCTCAAAAAGCGATGTCTAATCTCAATGTGCTTGGCACAATTGTGTGGAACGAGATTATAGGCCAAGTTAATTGCACTAGTATTATCACAGAATATTGGCATAGAAGAAAATACAAAACCATAATCATTTAAGACTTGTTTCATATACAACACTTTAGCACAACATGATCCTACAACCACATATTGAGCTTCGATGATAGATAAAGCAATCATATTTTGTTTTTTTTACTAAACAAAGGCTCTTGTTAGAAAGAAACAACCACCACTTGTGCTCTTCTGATCAAGACAAAAACCAACATAATCAACATCGGTGTAAGCTTTCAAATCCAATGATTGACCCTTTGGATACCATAACCCAAAATTTATAGTGCCAATAAGATAACTCAAAATTCTTTTGACAACTTGAAAATGAGAATGCATAGGATTCGATTGAAATCTAGCACAAAGTCAAACAACAAACATAATATCCAGTCTAGATGCGGTCAAGTATAGCAAGCTACAAATCATGGCTCTATATAAGGATTCATCAATGGGTTCATCATCTTCATCCTTGTAAATTTTAGTAGAAGTAGCCACAGTGGTGGTAGCATGCTTGCAGTTTTCCATGTTGAAACATTTTAGTTCCTTAGTATATTTACATTGACTTAGAAAAATTCTAGTAGAAGTTTTTTTATTTGAAAACCAAGGCAAAATGTTAATTCACACATAAAACTCATTTCAAATTATTTTTGTATGATTTCACTTATTTGTGTACATAAGGAGTCATTTGAAGAACCAAATATAATGTCATCAACATATATGTGAACAACTAGAAAATCTGATTCATATGATTTGAAATATACCGTGGAATTTGACTTTTCTCGATAGAGAACCCATTATCAAAAAGATAGTTCTTAGGTCTTTCATACCAATTTCAGGGTGCTTGTTTTAGATCATAAAGAGCATTCTTTAGATTATAGACATGTTCAAGCTTGTTTGGAATTTCAAAATTAGGTGGTAGGGAAACATAAATTTCTTATTCTATCATTCCATTTAAGAAAGAACTTTTTACATCCATTTGAAAAAGTTTGATGTCTTTATGGGCAGCTAGAGATAATAACATTCGAATTGCCACAAGTCTAGCTACGGGTGCATAAGTCTCATCAAAGTCTATCCCTTCTTGTTGATTATACCCTTGAGAAACCAACCTATCTTTGTTTATAACCACTTCCCCAGCTTCACTAAGTTCATTTCAATAAAACCCACTTAGTTCTAATGATGATTTTTCCTTGAGGTATAGGAATTAAATCCCATACTTTATTCTAAGCGAATTGATTTAGCTCTTCTTGCATAGAAATTGTCAAATAATCATCTTTTAGAGCTTCATTTATCTTTTTAGGCTCAACAATTGATACAAAGGCCATGTTTGCAACATCTCTAAATGATGATCGAGTTTTCACTCTATCAAAAGGATTTCCTATGATTAGGTATTGAGGATGATCTTTGACTATTGTAGGAATAGGCTGTTGTGACTCATTATTTTGATTATTATTTTGTTCAATTTTAGAATTTTTGTCATTGTTTGTTGATATGGTTAATTCCTCAATTTGAAGTGTAATATCATTCAAGTTTTCATTTTCTTTTTATTCTAGCATTTTGTTTTGTCATTTCATGAAATGTGATATGAATTGATTTCTCCACTTTCTTAGAAATGGAGTTATAAATCCTAAATGCCTTACTAGATGCTGAATATCCCAAGAAAAATCCTTTTGGTGATTTAGGGTCGAATTTGTCTCTAACATTTTTGTGTTCAATATATAGCAAGGTGTAACAAAGTTATGGAAGTAGTCAACTCTAGGTTTCTTGTTAAAGATGAGTTCATAAGGAGTTTTCATAAGATGTGAGTGAATTGAAACACGACTTAACACATAGCATGCTATATTCATTACTTCATCGCAAAATGTTTTAGGTGTATTATGTTCTAGTAGCATTGTTCTAGCTATTTCTGGTAAGGACCAATTTTTCCTCTCAACTATCCCATTTTCTTGTGGGGTGCGTGGAGCTAAAACAATTTGTGTATACCATTTAGATGTACACAATTCTTAAAAGATATGGTTTTTAAACTCTCCCCATGATCACTACTAATAGTGCATGTTTTGTTTTGTAGTTTATTTTCAATCTTAGAGAAAAAATGGATAAATATTCTAATAGTATTATCTTTTGTAGAAAGAAAATGCACCCAAGTATATCTACTATAATCATCAACAATAACAAAACAATACTTTTTAACACCAATAGATTGAGTCCTCATGGGACCAAATAAATCCATGTGAATAAGTTCTAATGGTCTAGTATTACTAAGAAAAGCTTTAGATTTGAAAGAAGTTTTAAATTTTCTTGCCTAGAATAAATGGTTCATAATTTTCAGGTTTATTAAAAGAAAGTTTAGCTAAACCACGACCTAGACCATATTTAAGAAATTTTCTAATAACATGCAAGCTTGCATAAACCTATATTTCTATGTCATAATTGTAAAGATTCATCATTTGCAAGAAGACATTTTCCAATATATATTGCATATCATCCCAAGCAACATTGTAGGTTTTGTCTTCTTTATCCTTATTGTTGGAAGATTTCTTAAGTTTCTTTTTTTTAGGACACTAATTCTTCACATATCCGATCCTCACACATTCAAAGAACCTAAGGGAACAAGAAGAAGAATCACTAGCATTTTTTTTAGATTTAGACTTCTATATTTCTTACCATTTACAATGAGAGCATACTCCATCATCTCCTTCACTTGTCTCATCACTTTCTTGAGTGATGACTCTTGATTTGGCTTTAGTTCAAACCTTGAATATGATATCCTTCCTTCTCTCCTTTTGGAGTTCGACCTCCACTCTTTATTCTTCTTCAAGGGTGACTTCATGTGTCTCATGGTTTCCAATGAGCTGCTCCATCATCAATTTGGTGAGATCCTTTTCTTCTTTAATAGTTTTCACCTTGGACTTGTATTTTGGAGGAAATGATCTTAGTATCTTGGATACTTGATCCTCTTCACTAATGTACTTACCCAAAGCATTCAAGCTATTGAGGATAGAAGAAAACCTAGCATACATATCACTCATAGATTCATTAGGCTTCATACGAAATTGTTCAAACTTTTGCTTAAGCATAATGATTTTAGTATTCTTAGCTTGAATAATACCTTCATGTGTAACCAAAAGTTTGCCAAATTTTATAAGTGGTTTCACAAGAAGATATGCGATTGAACTCACCGACAAATATTGAATAATATAGAATGCCAACAACCTTGGCATTGAGTTGAATTCTTTTTACCGTTTTCCCATCCCATTTATCATACTCCGTAGTTGGATGCTCATATGGATGAGTCACCATTCTTCATAGCTCCAAGCTTATTCCTTGGAAGTATAATTGCATCCGCCTCTTCCAATAAGTTTATTTTGAACCATTTAATAGTTGTAGCTGGCTCGGGTACGTCCTTCGAGGTTGAGGTTGCTAAGCACATTTTCCCTCAAGCTTCAAGACCTGTGCGAGATCCTTAAAGACCTGCTCTGATACCAATTAAAAGATCTAGAGGGAATGAATAGAGTTTTTTATAATTTTAAAATTAATTTAAAACTTAAATAGCAAGAATGATAGGGATACAAGGAAGAGACTCACAATTTAGAGTGGTTCTAGCCTTTGAGTGGAAGGATGTCAGTCCACTACCCAATTGTCTCCAATTGGGATTTTGCAAGTGATCAATTTTATTACCTCTCCAGGAATTACAATAAAAGATAATCACTTCACCGCAACCTCTTCTTTACCGGGATGTAGAAGAAAACCCAAAGGAGAGTATGACGATCGACATCCACCACCTTGACACATCCTTCACCTCCTTCAAGTAGTGTGAATCACCTTGGTGCATCCTTCACACCTTGCAGTAGAACCAATCATCTAGGGGAAGCCTTCACATCTTGAAGTAACTCCAATCACCTAGGAGCAGCCTTCAAGCCTTGAAGTAGATCTGACCAAGGTCCCTAAGACATCCTCCCACACTTGGAGTAGTCAAGGAGCACAATTACATCAACTTAGAGAAGTAGATTGGAAGAAATAAGATTACGCCAATGTCATACAAGGCTTTGATCCTGTATCAAGTGTTAGGCCTCCTAATCAATTAAGATGGTAGTTTCTAGATGGTGTCTATGAGATTATAAATATAGGACACGAACTAAGATCTCAAGGAAGAAGATAGAAAGTGTATTTCATCTATGTCACTCTTTAGAATGATTGCTCAAGTGTAGCTTGTTACTAGTACATAACCGACCTTTAGTGTCGGTTATTTAAGGCCTTTAATGTCGGTTTTTAAGCGACACCTATGTGGGCACCGCTAAAAGCCCAACCGTTACGCGTCGGTTCTCAAACCGATGCCACAACCCATCACGTGCCACCGAAAATGCACCAGCAGGGGGGTATAGGCGTCAGTTATTAGCTTTGAAACCGACACCATATACCTTCGCGCCACAGAAAGGGCGCCATCTGGGGCACTATCGACGTCGGTTTATTAGTGATAACCGACACCATCTCACCCACTGTCACAACCGTGCTGGCCAGCACGACCGTGGTGTCTGGTCCGCTGCCACGGCCGTGCTAGCCAGCACAGCCATTGTGTCAGGCCCGTTGCCATGACCATGCTGGCCAGCACGGCTGTGGTGTGTGGCCTCATTAGGGAAATCGACGTCGGTTACTAGTAGGGAAATCGACATTGTAACCATTTGTCATTAGTTTTATACAAATAACTGACGCCTATTTTATGTTTTTTTTCTGTCAGTCTGTAGACATGTTGTGGCTAGTCGTAGGATGAGAAACCTGTAGTTCAGTTATGAACTACAGTTTTTACGACATCTATTGATATCAACCAACAACAGGACACAAACCTGCAAAATTAACAACATAAATGTTCACACATTTAGCAACCTGCAGTTCCATTCGATTTTAACACATGTAGAAACATTCATGTAGCAATCTGTAGTTCCATTCATTTTCACATTCACACATGTAGAAACATTCATATAGCAACCAACAGTTTCATTCATTTTCACTCAAACACATGTAGAAACATTCAGACATGTAGAAACATTCACACATATTATAATTCAGAAATTCATTTACAAAATATCATTCTTTAGTCATTATTCGCTATCAACATCCCAATTATATGTTAAAACCCCCACTACTTGTATGGCTGTTGCCCATTCTTCTCTTACATCATTTAATTCTTCCGTCGTATAGGTAGCATGTACATCTGGTAAGGCCTTTCCTGTATTGTTGTCAGTTTTAAACACATGCAAAGAGAATGATGCATATATATAATTAATAATATATAAATAAGATTGATATATTTCATAATATCTAATGAGACTATATATAATACCTCAGGAATGGTATTGATGTCCACTGCGGCATATTTGATAATCATGTGCATGAATCACATCACATAGTATGCACATACCCATTCGTTGTCTTGTGTAGCACACTATAAATTGAAACATACAAATATTAAAAAATATAGCTAATTAAGCATTGTTCACATAAATAATATATACATTGTTGTCGGGAACTTACTTCCATGTTTTTCCAAATTATTTGCTGGTTCTTTTTCCTAGGGACCTTTCCTCCAGCCTTTTTGAACTCATCTAAACCCCTACATGTTAATGTTACATAGTACATTGCATAAATAAATAGTAATCTAATAACATATGTTAACGAATATGAAAATGAAATATTTCTCACCGGAATAATGCCATTTTCATTTTGTGTCCATATTCTGAATTCAATTTAGTCCCCTTAGGATCTAGATAATAAATAGTGAACGTATCGGGGACAATACACTACTACAGAAACATCATTCAATGTCGCTTTTCTGGGCGTCGGTTATTTAGGAAAACTGACGCCTATAAATTTAAACGTCGGTTATTTATACAAACCGACGTTTATATTCGAAGACCAGCCAGACACGGGTACCGCTTTATATTCAGCGTCAGCTAGTTATAACAGACCGACAACTAAAATCGCCCGTGAAATGAAATTTTTGAGCGAAAACATTTTAGGTCACCTACAACGTCGGTTTTTTAACTATTCACTGACGCCTATTAAAAATGAAAATTTGCGCGAAAAGTCCCACTTTCAGTGTTGGTTATCCCTTGAGAACCGACGCTGATAATTGTTCCCGCCAAATAATTTAGGGTAAAGGTTGTCTAGTTGGGCGTCAGTGTTTTACTATCAACCAACGCTAAAGCATAATAGGCGTCGGTTTTGTAGATAACCGACGCTGTTGACCAACTTAATAGACCTGATCACCCGTCTCTTCCCCCTTTCTTCCTATTTCATCGTGATATTCTCCTGTGCTGCTGCTCGCCGCCGCTCTCCCAAAATCGCGACGTCGGTTGCTGCCCCTCTGCTTCTTCGGTGTTGGTTTTCTTCTGCTCGCCAGTGCCGCTGCCCGCCGCCCACCGCTGCTGCTTCTTTGCCTACTGCTTCTCCGGCCGTCGGTTGCTTCTGCCCACCACCCGCCCCTCTGCTTCTTCGCCTGCTCGCCGCCACTGCTGATGCTGCTCTTCTCCACGCTAGCTCCAGGTAGGCTATCCTCTTTGCTTCCTTCTCCCTAGCTCCTTACCAACAGCAAGCACGGCCATGGCTATGTTGGCCTACCACAACCGTGCTGTCCAGCATGGCCATGGCTATGTTGGCCTACCACGGCCGTGCTGTCCAGCACGGCCGTGGTAGGCCAACACAGCCATGGCCGTGCTTGCTGTTGGTAAGGATATGAACAAAATTTTATGTAATGCTTTATGTAAATCCTAGGATATGAACAAATCTTTTGCTTGCATATATTTGTAATATATTTGTGCTTCTAATCGTAATGTTTGGCCTAATTCAGTAAATTTTTATGCATGTTGAAATAAGATTTAAACTTGTCAATTATAGCATCCTAATTTGATTTGATTAAACCCTAACATCAATTGTGATGAAACCCTAACATTAATTGTGATGAAACCCTAACATGTACATATCTATTATTGTGTTTGTTGGCCTAGAAACCCATCCAAGATTTACCATTAGGAGTAAATCTTGGATAGTCCCCAGTTTGGGACTGTTCTTGAACAGCTAATCTCACTTAGGATGTAAGTGTATAATGTGTATTGGGTTTTTGAGAAAATTTTAGTAGCATTTCCCCGTTTGTTCTCTAAGTACATATGTACTTAGAGAACAGGGGGAAATGCTGCCAAAATTTTCTTGAAAACCCAATACACATTATACACTTACTAGTGAGATTAGGTGTTCAAGGATGGGATAGGTGGTACACATTTATTATATATAAGAATGACATCACATGTGTTTGTTGGCCTAGAAACCCGTCCAAGATTTACTCATTAGGAGTAAATCTTGGATAGTCCCCGATTTGGGACTGTTCTTGAACACCTAATCTCACTTGGGATGTAAGTGTATAATGTGTATTGGATTTTCGAGAAAATTTCGGCAGCATTTCCCTGTTTGTTATCTAAGTACATATGTACTTAGAGAACAGTGGGGAAATACTGCCGGAATTTTCTTGAAAACCCAATACACATTATACACTTACTAGTGAGATTAGGTGTTCAAGGATGGGATAGGTGGTACACATTTATTATATATAAGAATGACATCACATGTGTTTGTTGGCCTAGAAACCCGTCCAAGATTTACTCATTAGGAGTAAATCTTGGATAGTCCCCGGTTTGGGACTGTTCTTGAACACCTAATCTCACTTAGGATGTAATTGTATAATGTGTATTGGATTTTCGAGAAAATTTCGGTAGCATTTCCCCATTTGTTCTCTAAGTACATATGTACTTAGAGAACAGCGGGGAAATGCTGCCGAAATTTTCTTGAAAATGCAATACACATTATACACTTACTAGTGAGATTAGGTGTTCAAGGATGGGATAGGTGGTACACATTTATTATATATAAGAATGACATCACATGTGTTTGTTGGCCTAGAAACCGGTCCAAGATTTACTCATTAGGAGTAAATCTTGGATAGTCCCCGGTTTGGGACTGTTCTTGAACACCTAATCTCACTTAGGATGTAAGTGTATAATGTGTATTGGGTTTTTGAGAAAATGTCGGTAGAATTTCCCCATTTGTACATTGGTATACATTAGAATGAACAATCACTAAATTGTATATTGTTTGTATGGAGTCCGGCTTCATTGTAGATAATAGGAGTAAATCTTGGATAGGATGTAAGTGTATACCCTAATCTTATCCTAATATATACTTGTTTTCTCTTTGATCATAGAATGGATAGATCATGGATGTCCATTCGCAATCGCTGCACCCCTGAGTTTATATCTGGTCATGATCAGTTTATTAGATTTGCCGAGGAACATAGGAAAAAACCTACAGATAGGTTCTACTGTCCATGTAGGCATTGCGGTAACAAATTGAAAGTCAACACTGGTGAGGAAATCAAAAGTCATGTCATGTGCAATGGGATTGTACAAGGCTATACAGAATGGCACTGGCATGGAGAGATTTCAAACTCGAAACCAGTAGATGTCATTAGCAGTGCTTGGGTGGAAGAAGAAATTGCCTCCGATGTCGTAGATTTAAACGAACCAGTTCCAGTAGACATCGTTGATGCGATGTTGGATAGTTGTAGGGTAGAGCACACCGATCCACCTCCTATCTTTAGAAACATTGTGCATGATGCTGAGATACCATTTTACACATGCTGTGCTAAGTTTACAAAGCTTAGCGCTGTGTTGAGATTGTATAAGTTGAAAGGTAACAATAGATGGAGCAACAAAAGCTTCACTTCATTGTTGACTTTGTTGAAAGAAATGCTTCCTGAAGGAAATGAGCTGCCAATCTCAACATACCAGGTAAAGAAAATGTTGTGCCCAATGGGAATGGAGGCCAAGAAGATACACGCATACCCGAATGATTGTGTATTATTTCAAAAGGACTATGTAGATTTGAAAGATTGTCCAAAATGTGGTGCGTCACGGTATAAATTGACGACTTCGGGGGAGTTCAAAATTGGTTCTCCTGCCAAGGTGTTGTGGTATCTACCTATAATATCATGGTTTCAACGCTTGTTTGCAAATTCGAAAGATGCGAAGAATTTGAGGTGGCATGCAGATGTTAAGAAAAATAATGATGGGATCCTACGACATGCGTCTGATTCCCCACAGTGGAAGAAGATTGATCTATTGTACCCCAAATTTAGTGAAGAAGATAGGAATCTAAGACTTGGGCTTTGTACAGATGGGATGAATCCGTACGGGACATTGACCAGCCAACATAGCACTTGGCCAGTCATGCTTGTTATATACAATCTTCCTCCCTGGCTGTGTATGAAAAATAAGTATGTTATGATGTCGTTGTTGATATCGGGCCCTAAACAACCCGGAAATGATATCGATGTGTATCTTGAACCTCTGATTGATGACTTAAAGAAACATTGGGTCGAAGGTGTGATGACCTATGATGCTTCAGGAAGAGAGACATTTCGTTTGCACGCTATGTTGTTTTGCACTATTAATGACTTTCCAGCATATGGGAATTTGTCTGGATATAGTGTCAAAGGAGCTAAAGTGTGTCCTATATATGAAGAAAACACTGATTCAATAAGACTAAAACATGGCGGAAAGACTGTATATCATGGTCATCGAAGGTTTATTTCAAAATTACATCCGTATCGTAGGAAGCGCAAAGCATTCAATGGATGGAATGATGAACAGAGTGCACCTAAACCTATACCAGGGGATGTTGTTTATGAAAGAGTAAAAGACATTGTCAATGAATTTGGTAAGAAATCACAATGTAGTATGGCCACACGGAGTGACAATTCTTCATTCAAGAAGAAGTCAATATTTTGGGATCTTCTTTATTGGAGTTCTTTGACAGTCAGGCATTGTATCGATGTAATGCACGTTCAGAAAAATGTCTGTGATAGCATCATTGGTACTCTGTTAAATATACAAGGTAAGATTAAAGATGGGATAAAATCCAGACTGGACCTACGTTAAATGGGAATAAGGTCAGAATTAACAGAATTACGTGAAATGGGCAACAAAAGAACATACTTACATCTCTCTTGTTACACGTTGTCTAGAAAGGAGAAGAAAGCTTTTTGTGAATGCTTGGTAAATGTTAAGGTGCCACATGGTTACTCATCCAACATCCGTAGATTGGTATCAATGAAAGATCTGAAGTTGATAGGTCTTAAATCTCATGATTGTCACACTCTAATGCAACAAATATTGCCCGTGGCAATTCGATCTATATTGCCAAAGCATGTAAGGTTTGCAATCACCAGACTTTGTTTCTTTTTCAACAGTCTATGCAGCAAAGTTATTGACCCTGATACTCTCGATAATTTGTAAAGAGAAGTGGTTGTTACCCTATGTCAGCTTGAGATGTATTTCCCTCCTTCATTCTTTGATATCATGGTACATCTTGTTGTCCACTTGACTACGGAAGTGAAAATGTTGGGACCAGTTTTCATGCATTGGATGTATCCCTTTGAACGATACATGAGCGTTTTTAAAGGTGATGTTCGAAACCGTTATCGGCCTGAAGGGAGTATTATTGAAGGTTATGTGGCGAGAGAGGTTATGGATTTTTTCAATGACTTTCTGAGTGGTAATAACACTCCTGTTAATGACAAGAATATTGAGGAGGGCAAAGGAATTTTGGGATCACGGGTGAAAGTAATAAGCCGTGAGCCGTTGGAACAAGCTCACTTGTATATTTTACACAACATGGACGAAGTGAGTGTTTATATCGAGGAACATACCAATTTCATCAAGAGACAACATCCTCGAGAAAGTTCAATGTGGCTTGATAGAGAGCATAATAAGACTTTTACTAAGTGGTTTGAAGATAAAGTCTTACATCAACAATCTCAAACACCAAATGATATTACAGAAACTATCAAATGCCTCGCCTTTAAACCAAAACCGAATGTTATGTCTTATGAAGGGTTTGATATTAATGGGTTCACATATTACACAAAGCGCCAAGATGATAAGAGTGTCATCCAAAATAGTGGGGTCACTCTTCAAGCGTCGACTATGTATTTTGCAAGTGCAAAGGATAAGAGTCCACGTGAAGCTAAAATGTCATATTACGGTGTCATTGAAGACATATGGGAGTTTGACTACATAGATTTTAGAATTCCGCTCTTAAAATGTAATTGGGTTGATAACACCAAAGGAGTTATAGTGGATGAATTGGGTTTCACTTTGGTGAACTTTGAAAAGATTGGCGAGAAGGGTGAACCATTCATATTGGCATCACAGGCGAAACAAATATTCTATACCAATGATCCTGCAAATGATAAATGGTCGGTTGTTCTTCAGGGTAAAAGATAGTTCATTGAAGATCCTATAGATGAAGAAGAGTACTATGACAAGTATGATGACTCCAGTCCATTCTCAGTTGGGTTGCCAACTCCACAAAATATTGAAGCTAATGATGACTTATATGTGCGCGGAGATCACAATGAAGGATTGTTAATTGATAAAAGACCACAATTTTAGAGGCATGTATGTTTATAAAAGATCACATTATCTTCTAGTTAATACAAATGCTAAATGTTTGCCTTTTTCTAGTTAATACAAATGATAAATGTTTCCCTTTTTCTAGTTAATACAAATGCTAAATGTTTGCCTTTTTAATGACATTTTCAGATGGCTGACCATGATGAGCATGATGTCCATGATGAGCATGAAGTCCATGATGAGCATGCTGTCCATAACGAGCATGGCGAGGATACCAATGTATGTTCTAAAAACATATCCTGTATTTCTATAAAATTCATTATCTTCTGGTTATGTCATATATCCCATATTTCTATATTGCGCTAATTTAGTGGGTTTATTTTTGTCAAATTTTAGGTTGATGATGCACATGTACCCACTGAAGCACTGGAGCAACTTGATGTGCAGCACCAAACACTTAATAAGAAAAGGGGCATCACTTTGTTGAAGAAGTTAATAGTGCTAAGTGGTAGTGGATCCAAATTGGTTGTGGAGTTTGATAATGGAGGAAATGCAATTGGAGTGAACCGCAATAATTTTGTAAACTATCTTGGGTGTGTCACTCAAAGCCATTGTGGTGTTAAGTATGATAATTGGCATAAAGTTCCTTAGGGGAAGAAAGACTTGATATGGAAGGATTTATGTGTGAGTTATTATTATTTGCAATTCTATTTTGTAGATTACAAATTATATTATTTGCAATTCTATTTTTGGATACTAGTTAATAAGAATTATATTTTATAGAATCTGTTTGCATTGGATGAGAAGCTGCATCGTAAAAGCATGATGCAATGTGTTGGAAAGATGCTTAGGAACTATAGGACAAATCTCAACAGAGAATACATAAAATATGGTGATAAGAAGAAGAAGTCAGCCCTTGAACAGTGGAACTTCTTGGACAAAGAAGATTGGGACAATTTTGTTGCTTCAAGAAAATATGAAGAATTCAAGGTATTAGGCGTCACTCCCAATTTAATTAATATACGTTGTATTCACCTATTCAAGATTAACATTTAGTGCTACTAACCAAATCATTAATGTGCATACTAACTAGGCCCTCAGTGACGCGCAAAAAGCAAGGCATGCACTGAATGTGCATGACCACACTATGGGTCCAAAGGGCTATGCAAGCATTCACCAAAGACTACAGGCGGAGTCTGTGGCTACTCAGGAGTCTGCCACACCCATGCCTTGCCATGATATCTGGATAGTTGGGAGGCAAAACAAGAAGGGTGAAATAAAGAAGCCTGTAACTGCTGAGGCGGCTGTGAAAATGGTAAAATACAACTCTTAGAGCAATCATTTGAATATTGATTATTTGTGGTGTTAACTTACCAATTTCTGTTGATGGTGATTAGCGGGAGCTGCACGAGCAGAGGAAACAAGGCACGTTCATCCCTCAGGGCACAAGGGATGAATTGATAGTTGCTCTGGGTAACCCAGAGCATCATGGACGTGTTAGGGGTGCAGGTGCTGGTATGGGCATCAAAGCATTCTTTGGGCCATCCCAGCGCAAACCCAGAGCGGGACTTTCACAAGAAGAGGTAACCTATTCTTTTTTTAGAATGTTACTGCAAAAGGGAATTCAATAATAAGAAGCTAATGTTTCTTTTATCCATGTATAGGAGAATAAGAGAGTCGAGGATATAGTTTCTAAGAAGGTCAATGATATAGTTGTTGAGAAGGTAAAGGAAGAATTAGTGTGGTGGCAAGCATCTCAGGCTTCCAATCAGCCTATGGTGACCCACTCTTCTCCTAATGCATAGACTACGAGTAATCCTGGAGACCCATCGCCTAACACGTCTGCTGTAAGTATTGTTTATGACATTGTACCTAGTCTTTTCAAGATGATATATTTTCAAGATGATATGTATATATGTATAACATTCTTTACGTAATTTTGTAGGCATTGAAGCCATGCCGCTTAAGAATGCAAGACTATGTTGTTGCAGAGGCGCAGGCTTACCAGTCCCTTCCTGGGGCAACGTTTCATGGGACTCCAATGTCGTAGGGCTACGTTCGTGTGAGCCCGATATGTGTATTACCCGATTGGAGGGAAGCTGCATTGCCATATGCCCACCCATATATTGATACACTTGGTGAGGTAGAAGGCGGGGTGATATTGTGGCCCACAGCAGATGTCGTCTACACTACTGAAATTGTAAGATAAATTTACATTACTTTAGATTGTTAATGTGTATATATGAGGTCAACTGATCTAAAATTATATATATAGGTTAAGAAGAAGACACCCGGAGCACCTAGGCCTCCACCTCCACTTCCTGCATTACCAAGTTGGGTTCCAACTGACCTAAAATACCCGTTAGGTCCTGCTTGTAGGGGAATGGCATGTTGGCTATGGGCACATAATATACATTGCCCTATAATTGTTTCTTTAGAAGCAGATTATGTAGGTCAATCATACGATAGCTCTTTATTTATACAAGATATTATTGAGCTGTTTATGTATGATTGGCTGTATACATCAATGATAGAGACATGGATAAGGTGAGATCTTATTTATACATCCATATACCTTGTGTAAGATCTGGTGATCTGGTTTCTTATATATTAATGCATACGTAATACATGTTTTGTAGCTACTTAGTCGAAGATCAATGCAAACAATTTGCATTTGATCATGTGGGTTTTTTGATTCCATCATTGATTAGTATGGTAGCTAAAGACCCTGATAGTGTTCAACAATACTGTATAGATTCTTTTACAATTTTTGGTCAGCAAAAGAAGACGATAATAATAGCTCCATTCAATGTCAAGTAAGTTTACTTTATTTATAATTTGGACTTAAGAAAATTCCATTTTTGTTGTGCATTTTGAGTTATTAATTTTTAACTTTTTTACCTCTAGCGGTAGACATTGGGAGTTACTAGTTATTGTCCCCGGGACGTTCACTGTTTATTATCTAGATCCTTCGGGAAGTACATTGAACAGTAAAATTGGACACATATTGAGAATGCCATTATTCTGGTGAGAAATATTTCATTTTTATATCCGTTAACATATGTTGTTACATTACTATTTAATTATGCAATTTACTATGTTACATTAATATGTAGGGGTTTAGATGCATTCAAAAATGCAGGAGGAAATGTCCCAAGGAGAAAGAACCAGCCAATAATTTGGGAGAACATAAAAGTAAGTTCCCGACTCCAATGTATATATTATTTATGTGAACTGTGCTTAGTTGTATTTTTTTATATTTTGTATGTTTCAATTTATAGTGCGCTACACAAGACAACGGCTGGGCATGTGCATACTATGTGATGTGATTTATGCAGATGATTATCTGACATGCCGCATTGAATATTAATACCATACATGAGGTATTATATATAGTCTCATTAGTTAGTATGAAATATATTAATCTTATTTTTATATTATTACTTATATATATACATCATTCTCTTTGCATGTGTTTAAAACTGACCACACTATAGGTAAACGCTTAAAAAATGTATATGCTCCATATACGATGGAAGCATTAAATGAAGTAAGAGAAGAATGGGCAAAAGCCATACAAGCAGTGGCGATTGTAAGATATAATTGGGATGCTGATAGCGATGCTGAATGATATTTTGTAAATGAATATTTCTGAATGTTTATACATGTCTGAATGTTTCTACATGTATTTGAATGTTTCTACATGTGTGAATGTGAGAATTGAATCGATGTCTGAATGTATCTACTTGTGTGAAAAAATATTTGTTGATTTTGCAGGTTTGTGGCCTGTTTGTCGGCTGATATCAATGGATGTCGTAAACCTGCACTTTAGAAAACTAAACTGTAGGTTCTCATCCTATTGACCAGCCACAGTAGGCCTGCAAACTGATAAGAAAAAAAAAGTTAAAGTATAGGCGTCGGTTATTTATAGAACACCGTCATCAAAGGCCTACAACGTCGGTTATTAGATAAAAATGGATGCCTAATATGGCAAACAACCTGACCGTGCAGGAAAGCACGGCCGTGGTGGAAAAGGTGTCGCTTATTCGTATAAAACTGATGCCTATAGTACTAAACACGGCCGTGCAGCGAAGCACGACCGTGTCGTCTGGGAGTATGGCGTCGGTTGTTCAGTTGTTAACCGACGCAGAAAGTGTCCTAGGTGGTGCCCTTTTTTGTGGCGCGAACCCGATAGACGTCGGCCAACTATATATAACCGACACCTATAGATCATATAGGCGTCGGTTAAAAACCGACGCCGAAGAGTTCGACCTTTAGCGGCGCCCACATAGGCGTCGCTTGAAAACCGTCGCCAAAGGGGGTTAAACAACCGACGCCAAAGGCGTATTCTGTAGTAGTGATAACTAGTAACTCCCAATGCGTACCTCTAGAGGTAAAAAAGTAAAAAATTAATAACTCAAAATCCACAATTAAAATTTAATTTTCTTAAGTCCAAATTATAAGCAAAGGAAACTTACTCCACATTGAATGGAGCTATTATCACCGTCTTCTTATTTTGAGAACAAAATGTAAAAGCATCACAGCAGTATTGTTGAACTGACGGAGGGTCTTTAGCTACTAGACTAATCAAAGATGGAATAAAAAATCCTACATGTTCGAATGAAAAATCTGCACATATCTTGTCTAAGTAGCTGCAAAATATGTATTACGCATGTATTAATAAATAAGAAACCAGATCACCAGATCCTACACATGGTATATGGATGTATAAAGAAGATCTCACCTTATCCATAGCTCTATCACATATGTATTCAACCAATCATATCGAAACAACTCTAAAATATCTTGTATAAATAGGTTGCTTTCGTATGATTGACTTGTAGCATCCACATCTATAGAAATAGTTATAGGGAAATTTATATCATGTTTGCCTAACCATATTGCCATACCCCTACAGTTAGGACCTAACAGGATAGGTAGGTCCTGTGGAAACCAACTTGGTAATGTAGGAGGTGGAGGTGGGGGCCTAGATGCTCTGGGTGTCTTCTTTTTAACCTGTATATATATATAATTTCAGATCAACTGACATCATATACACACACTAACAATTTAACGTAATGTAAATTTACCATACAGTTTCAGTATAGAGGACATCCGCTTTTGGCCACAATATCACTCCGCCTTCTGCCTCACCAAGCGTTTCACAATCTGGGTGGGCATATGGAAATGGAAGATCCATCCAGTTGGGGAATATACATAGCGGGCTCACACAAACCCAACCAGCTGGTAATGGAGACCCATGAAACATTTCCCCTGGTAGGGATGGGTAAGCTGACGCCTCTGCAATGACAAATTCTTTACTTTTTAGATGGCATGGCTTCAACCCCTACAAATTTTTGTGTAAAGAATGTTATATACATATATACATATCATCTTGAAAACATATCATCTTGAAAAGACTAGTTATTATGTCATGAAAATACTTACAGTGGATGTGCTAGGTGGTGGGTCTACAGGATTACTCCCAACCTCTATAGTAGGATTAGAGCGGGACGCCATAGGTACTATCTGCTGAGTGGCAGTCTGAGATGCCTGCCACTTGCTTAGTGCTTCTTTGAGTTTCCTATCAACTAGCTTATCTACCTATACATGGATAAAAGAAACGTTAGCTTCTAATTATTGAATTCTCTTTTACAGTAACATTATAAAGAAAGAATAGATTACCTCTTCTTGTGAAAGTCCCACTTTTGGGACATGTTTTCACTGGGATGGCCCAAAGAATGCTTTCATGCCCACACCAGCACCTGCAGCCCTAACACGTCTAGGATGCTCTGGGTTACCCAGAGCAACTGTCAATTCATCCCTTGTGCCCTCATGTATGAACTTGCCTTGTTTCCTCAGCTCATGCAACTCCCGCTAATCGCCAAAACAAAAATTTGTAATTAAGTAAACATCACAATAATCCATATTCGAACGATTGATGTAAGAGTTGTATTTTACCATTTTTGTAGCTGCCTCAGCAGTTGTGGGCTTCCTTATTTCTCCCTTCTTATTTTTCCTCCCAGCTATCTAGACATCATGGTGAGGCAGAGGTGTGCTACCTATAGTAGAGGACTCCTGAGTAGAAGCAGACTGAGAAGTAGCCTCAGACTGTAGTCTTTGGAAAATGCCTGTATACCCCTTTGGACCCATTGCGTGGTCATGCACATTCAGTGCCTTGCTTTTTGCGCCTCACTGAGGGCCAAGTTAGTATGCACATTAATGATTTGGTTAGTAACACTAAATGTTAATCTTGAATAGGTGAATACAAGGTATATTAATTAAATTGGGGGTGACGCCTAATACCTTGAATTCAACAGTTTGTCTTGAAGCAACAAATGCATCCCATTCTTCTTGGTCCAGGAAGTTCCACTGTTCTGTGGCTGTCTTCTTCCTCTTGTCACCTTCTTTTATGTATTCTCGGGTGAGATTTGTCCTATAGTTCCTTAGGACTCTCCCACAGAATTGCATCACACATTTACGATGCAACTTTTCATCCAATTCAAATATACTCTGCAAAATAGAATTGCTATTAACTAGTATCCAAAAAATTAGTAATCTAACAAATAGAATTGCAAATTAATAATAACTCACGCATAAATCCTTCCATATTACGTCTTTCTTCCCCTTAGGAACTTTATGCTAAGAATCTATCTTACAACCACAATGGCTACGAGTAACACACCCAAGATATGAAACAAACAAATTACGATTCACTTCAATTGCATTTCCGGCATTATCAAAATCCACAACAAGTTTGGGTCCATTGCCCCTTTGCGCTATTAACTTCTTCATCATAGTGATGCCCCTTCTCTTGTCAACTTTTTGGTTATGCCCATCAAGTTCCTCAAGTGCTTCAGAGGGTACATTTGCATCATCAACCTAAAATTTGACAAAAAAAACACTTACAGGATATAACTAGAAATGGACATATAGATATAAATATATGATATATATTTTTAAAACTTACATTGTGAGGCGACACATTGATGTCCTCACCCTCACGGTAATCATCAGCAAGGTCATCAAGAGAATGCTCAGCCATCTAAAAGTTCACATTCACATTGTAAAGTTCACATTCACATTGTAAAGTAATTAACATTGTAAAGTTCACATTGTAAAGTAATTCACATTGTAAAGCTCACATTGTAAAGTTCACATTCACATTGTAAAGTAATTCACATTGTAAAATTCACATTGTAAAGTTCACATTCACATTGTAAAGTAATTCACATTGTAAAGTTCACATTCACATTGTAAAGTAATTCACATTTTAAAGTTCACATTTAGAAAAATAAAACATATAAAAAAATAAAAACATGCCTCTAATATTGTGATTTTTTATCAATTAGCAATCCTTCATTTTGATCTCCGCACACATACAAGTCATCATTAACTTCAATATTTGCTGGTGTTGGCAACGCAACTGAGAATGGACTGGAGTCATCATACTTATCATAGTACTCTTCTTCATCTATAGGATCTTCAATGAACTGCCTTTTACCATGAAGAACAACCGACCATTTATCATTTGCAGGATCATCGATATAAAATACTTGTTTCTCCTGTGATGCCAATATGAATGGTTCACCATTCTCGCCAATCTTTTCAAAGTTCACTAAAGTGAAACCCAATTCATCCACTATAACTCCTTTGGTGTTATCAACCCAATTACATTTGAAGAGCGGAATTCTGAAATCTATGTAGTCAAACTCCCATATGTCTTCAATGACACTGTAATATGACATTATAGCTTCACGTGGACTCTTATCCTTTACACTTGCAAAAAACATAGTCGACGCTTGAAGGGTGACCCCACTGTTTTGGACGACACTCTTATCATCTTGGCGTTTTGTGTAATATCTGAATCCATTAATGTCATACCCTTCATAAGACATAACATTCAATTTCGGTTTAAAGGCGAGGCATTTGATAGTTTCAGTAATATCATCTGGTGTTTGAGATAGTTGATGTAAGACTTTATCTTCAAACCACTTAATAAATGTCTTGTTATGCTCTCTAGCAAGCCACATTGTATTGACTCAAGGATATTGTCTCTTGATGCAATTGGTATGTTCCTCGATATAAACACTCACTTCATCAATGTTGTGTAAAATATACAAGTGACCTTGTTCCAACTGCTCACGGCTGATTACTTTCACCCGTGATCCCAAAATTCCTTTGCCAAATTGCTCCTCAATATTCTTGTCATTACCAAGAGTATCATTACCACTGAAAAATTCATTGCAAAAATCCATAACCTCTCTCGCCACATAACCCTCAATAATACTCCCTTCAGGCTGATAACAGTTTCGAACATCACTTTTAAAAATGCTCATGTATCGTTCAAAGGGATACATCCAATGCAAGAAAACTGGTCCCAACATTTACACTTCCCTAGTCAAGTGGACAACAAGATGTACCATGATATCAAAGAACGACGGAGGAAAATACATCTCAAGCTGACATAGGGTAACAACCACTTCTCTTTGGAAATTATCGAGAGTATCAGGGTCAATAACTTTACTGCACAGACTGTTGAAAAGAAACAAAGTCTGGTGATTGCAAACCTTACATGCTTCGGCAATATAATCAAATTGCCATAGGCAATATTTGTTGCATTAGAGTGTGACAATCATGAGATTTAAGACCTATCAGCTTCAGATCTTTCATTGATACCAATCTACAGATGTTGGATGAGCAACCCTGTGGCACCTTAACATTTACCAAACATTCACAAAAAGATTTCTTCTCCTTTTTAGAAAATGTGTAACAAGTGGGAGGTAAGTATGTTCTCCGATTTCCCATTTCACGAAATTCTGTTAATTCTAACTTTATTCCCATTTCACGTAGGTCCAGTCTAGAATTTATCTGTGATGGAGTGGATTTTTTAAATCCATAAATCTCCAATAACATATTAGAATCCATATCTTGAGTTACAATGACAGTTCCAAGTGTTTGTGTAAAGTGGAGATGTTGAATGAGATTTATATAATGATTAAGATCTCTCTTTATATGCCTTCTTGAGGAATTTAATTGGATGACCTAAAAATTGAGTTTTGGCACCAATTTCGAGTAGAAGGTAGCTTGAGTGGTAGGAAACCTATGGTTAAAATTTGGTGGCAATCAGACATTCCTAGAGGAAGTTATGGAGGTTTGATGTTTTGTGAATTGATGTGCAATATTAGGGTTGATTAGCCTAAGTTATTGCTTTTAATAAGTGTCACACGCACCCCTTAGTTGGGCCGGGCCTGCAGGACCAGATCTTAGCCCTAGATTTTTGATCTAGTGGAAGCGGGGTCTTCTTTAAGTGAGCCGCGGATAGGCTCATGTGGAGGACTGACTCAAGGCGTTGGATTGGATATCAAAGGTCCTTGTTTTGTCCCTAACCTTGCAGTTACTGCCTTGACCGAAGGCAGCAACCACGGCGTCGTGGGAAAGCACCCACACCCTCATGCTCGCTGATCGTGGGACGAGAGGGAGGAGTAGATGAGCTGGTGGCCTCGACTCCTTGAGGGCTTTTGTTCAAACTAGAGTTTGTGGTTGTTGGGTAAGAGGCGAGAGAGAACAGACTCCCTACATTCCACCTTTCTCCATTGCGACGCACAGAATCAGAGGAGGAGCTCTGGACTATTCAAGAGTGCTAATCTTGGTCTTCAAGAAGTGTGGTAATGCTCGTGTAAGGGTTTCGTTTTCCTTGGTTGCCTCGTATGGGTGTGAGATCATCAGGGGTTCCTTTCCCCTTTTTGCTCCACCGCGGCTGAACCATCCCGACGGCGGCCTAGTGGAGAAGGAGCTCCACGGCTGACAACTCAGAGATGAGTAGTCTTGGAGGTGCGGAAGAGTCTGCTGAAGCTAATGATAGCTATAGAAGCCGGTGAGGGGAGCCTTGTCTCAATAGATCGCTCACTGGAGTTTCCCAGCCGCGACGGCGGCCCTTGCCAGTAGCTCCAGGATAGGGAGCCTCGGAACCGCGGACGTGAAGCCACAAAGCCGTGGAGGTCTGGGAAGGGATCTCGAAGCTGTGGGCACTGTGGGGAGCTCACAAATACGACCTGGAGCTGGAAGATCGCTCACCGGAGAGGTGTATCGCGGCAGCGCTCAGAGAAAACAGAGTCCCGATCGGGACTTAGACGCGAGAGAGCGAGAAAGGGAGAAGAGAGGACCGGGTCAGCGCTTAAACCGGAAACAGAACCGACCGAACTCAGCGCGAGCCAGGAGAAGATGCGCCCATCCCAGTGGACACGTGGAAAGCTCCTACTCGCCCAAAAAGGTAAAATGCCCAGTCTTTCAATAATTCATAATAATTCGCCCGAACATCAGAAAAATACATATGATATACCAAAATGTTCAGAAAAATGCATAGAACAAGATAGAAGCATAATATCTGCCTTTTAATGCTTTAATATCAGTGATATCATGTAGGATGAGTTATGCTTGTTTAATAGATAATAAATATCAAATAATGACAAAGAATTATGGAAAAATGTCAGTAAACCTATAATTATGTTTATAAAGCATATGATGTCAGATATGATCGCGTTGATGCATGAAATCATGTAATATGATTAATATGGCAAATTAGGGCTAATAATCCTATATTAAATGTAATAAATGCATTAATTCTCAAGAAATTATGAAATTCACAGAGTAATCGCATATCAGTATCTGGAACCTCGGAATTAAATATGAGATCAAGTTGACACACATAATTCATGTTATATGATGCTGTTTGCTCTAAATGTGATATAAACCCTAATATGCTTAATGTACATAAGCTAGGGTTAATATGTGCACAAAACATATATGGAACCTAATGTTCAGATAATGAACTATAATCTAGAATATGACATCAATATGGTAATATGAGACAAGAATGCAAGTAATCATGAGAGTATCCTAATGAACTAAGTGAAACCCTAATATGAACATGATTAGGGTTAAGATGAGATATAGATGATGAGAACCTGATGGTGATATGTAATCTTGTCTTAATCAGGTTTAATCAAAGATATAGTTGACATGAGGGATATCTGATGATTAGGTTTCTCTTTGGAAGGTACGCTATTACCTCTTACTTGGCTTATTATACAATATGCTTGTGTTATATGAGTAGTAAAGACTTGGCATATGGTATTGATTGAAATGATTGTTCTTGCATGATATGTTGCTCGATTTTCAATACTTATGGCTATGAACACCTGCAAACATAATATAGATGTTCCATCATAAGATAGCTCATAAACCACTAGGTGGTAGAGCACATGCACAATGATCACAAGCCACTAGGTGGCAGATCATATGATGTTTGTATAATGATCACAAGCCACTAGGTGGCAGATCATAAGGCCTAAAGACGTCAAAGCCACTCGGTGGCAGACGCACGAGACGTATGATGGAAATGTACTTAAAATATGTGTTCTCTTTTGTTAATGAATACCTCTGTGCAAGTATACGCTTTTCTTATATTATTTTGTTACTGCCAAGTATATTAGTTTTACCTTATTGCCAAGATATGATGAGAGGTAAATAAAAGACACATAGGCGTACTCAGTACAATATTCATGAAATATTGTGCTGACGTGTACCGCATGTAATCTTTTTGTATAGGTTATGGTTTTGTTGTTGAAGATCCAGGGTAGTGAGAGTTGTATGGCGAGCTGATGTACAGGTGGACCTGTTGTCTTAAGATCCTGTTGTTTAGTTGTAGTACATGTATATGTTTTAAGTTTGCTGTTCAATATGTAATATCAAATGTTGTAACAATTCATGTTGTAATTATATGTTGAATGGTGAATATGTGTGTATGGTTTTATTATTGTTCATGTACATGTGCTACTGATTGTTTCCTTATGACTTCCTCTGATTTTCTTCTTCTTAGCCTTGTGTGGGATGTTTAAATTGGGATTCTCGCTGAGGTGAGGGTTTCAATTTGGACGTCACACATCAGATTAAGTTTTATGATAATCCGGGGACGTCACAGGTGGTATCAGAGCATGAACAGTAGTAAAGCCTGACATTTGCTCATTATGCAACTTAAAACTAAAGAACCTTGCACCTTAATAATCTTTTAGGGTTAGATTAGTCGTCTTTTAGAGACTAGATCTGACCTAGACTCTAGGTTAGCACCTAGATGTCCGAGAACTAGGTCTAGACTGGTGCTTGTTGTATGGCAAGTCCTTAGATGTCGTTCTTTCCTTGTAGTGCAGCGGTATGGGACGTTGCACTATTTGGAAATGACGTGCATCAAGGGAAGAGAAACCCTAGACATATGGCGCTCGTTGTATAGAGTAGCTACACTAGTCTACCCCTTGTTCTCACCCTTTTCACTTGTTTTCATGACACTGGACTCTCTACTATGTGTGGGACACTCGTTTCTGGATTTGGTTTTTGATTCCAAACGAATCGAACCTCGATAGTTTTCTTTGACGCTTGTTTTATCGGAGAAAACTATATAATATTTTATTATGTATATGTATTACAAAAATGTGTCCCCACACATGTACGAGTAGGAGGTGATCATGCAACCTAAGTGAAAGAGAATGACATCAGTCTAGAAGAGAGAGTAGTTCTAGATTAGATGTCTAGAGCCTTTTGATATATATGTGATAGATGGAATATATGATATAAGTTTTGATGTTACGATGTAAGTCTTATATAGAGGATATAAGACAGTTTATGATGATATATGTTTGTCTTTGAGGACTTAAGTTCAGTTTTGAGGATTTGAGATAAGTTTTGATGATGCAAGTAACTAGGCTTTTATGAGATACAATAAGATAAGTTAAGATAAGTTGAGGATCAACATGAGCCTCAAGCTCTTTTGCAAAGGAGGACCTCTAGTGTTAGGACCAGTTTTGGGGTTAGCTCAAGAGGGAGCGAGACCCACAGGGAGAAGGTCAGAGAACCTTGACTCCATGATATGAGAAATATGTGATATGATATGTCCTAAACTAGACTACTCCTGAGTGATTGAGTTGAGTTGCTTTATGTATGATTCCTATAGTTTTGTTGAATCCTAGATGTCCTTGGGAGGACCAAACCCTAGAGACAGAGAGAGGCTGGATATATGTGCATGTGAGTATGAATATGAGTGCCTACCATCTGGGTGAGGGAGAGAGCCCAAGACCCTGGAGGAGGTAGCTATGTTAGTTTCTGTGAAGCCTCATGCTCGGGTTGGTGGTTTCCCACATAGGAATCTAGTGGTGTATATAAGAAAGTTTTGGGTAAGATGTTTCATGGGTTAGAAGTCATATGAAGGATATGCCATAGCATGTTTTGGTTTGTGCTTATGTGGCTAGAGCTTGTAAGTCTATCTCTAGTGCCAATGAGGTATACCTAATAACCCTATACCAGGAGGGAAGAAATAGATTGTGTATGAGATTCTCATAGAGTTGAGTTAGCTCAGAGAAACTGAGCATGGAAATACCCTCACGATATGGGATAGGAGAACCTCAGTTGGACTAGATGAAGTTTTTGCTATATGTTCGATTAGCCACTCACATAAGTTTGTTTAGCACAACCATAATATAATACATGTACAGATGTGATATAATCTCAAGACGTGACATATAGACACAATATGATGGAAATCTAGAGATGGTTTAATTAATATCAAAGCATAAATGGTTAACCATATGCTTTAATAATGATGATAATGTGATGGAGTTGGTTAATCTTGTGATGAAATCACTAGTAAATGTCGTAATTTGTTATGAGCTATGAAATAAGATCATATGAATGAAACATGTTACATGAGGTGTTAATCTTAGCGCTTAACAATGATGAAAAATATAGTTTGATAGTTGGCACAACATAATGTTTATGACACCTTGATATGATCCAGATGGATAAAATGGGTTAACTTGGGTTAACTCCTTGGGAATATGTTAATATGATGTGAAAACCTTAATGCATGGCTAAAGATAAGGAAGCAAATCTAACATATGAGGCATGTTATGGCATAACCTAAGCCTCTAAACCCTTGCTTGAACCTTTTAAGGAGTGCTTGTGCACCAAGATGGTTGTAGAACCCCCTAATAGTGCTTTGGATACATGGTTCTAGGTAACCTTTGCGGATATGTACACCTAGAATAGTGCCTACATGTGGATGAGAGCAAGACAAAGTTTTCCCTAAGAGTATGTGTATGGTTTACTTTCGAGGACGAAAGTTCTTTTAAGATGTATATGATGTGACGAAGTGGTTTTTGGCTTAATTTCGAGGACGAAATATCTTTTAAGGTGTGTAGGATGTGATGGAGTGGATTTTTGAAATCCATAAATCTCCAATAACATATTAGAATCCATATCTTGAGTTACAATGCCAGTTCCAAGTGTTTGTGTAAAGTGGAGATGTTGAATGAGATTTATATAATGATTAAGATCTCTCTTTATATGCCTTCTTGAGGAATTTAATTGGATGACCTAAAAATTGAGTTTTGGCACCAATTTTGAGTAGAAGGTAGCTTGCGTGGTAGGAAACCTATGGTTAAAATTTGGTGGCAATCGGACATTCCTAGAGGAAGTTATGGAGGTTTGATGTTTTGTGAATTGATGTGCAATATTAGGGTTGATTAGCCTAAGTTATTGCTTTTAATAAGTGTCACACGCACCCCTTAGTTGGGTAGGGCCTACAGGACCAGATCTTAGCCCTAGATTTTTGATCTAGTGGAAGCGGGGTCTTCTTTAAGTGAGCCGCGGATAGGCTCATGTGGAGGACTGACTCAAGGCGTTGGATTGGATATCAAAGGTCCTTGTTTTGTCCCTAACCTTGCGGTTACTGCCTTGACCGAAGGCAGCAACCACGGCGTCGTGGGAAAGCACCCACACCCTCATGCTCGCTGATCGTGGGACGAGAGGGAGGAGTAGATGAGCTGGTGGCCTCGACTCCTTGAGGGCTTTTGTTCAAACTAGAGTTTGTGGTTGTTGGGTAAGAGGCGAGAGAGAACAGACTCCCTACATTCCACCTTTCTCCATTGCGACGCACAGAATCAGAGGAGGAGCTCTGGACTATTCAAGAGTGCTAATCTTGGTCTTCAAGAAGTGTGGTAATGCTCGTGTAAGGGTTTCGTTTGCCTTGGTTGCCTCGTATGGGTGTGAGATCATCAGGGGTTCCTTTCCCCTTTTTGCTCCACCGCGGCTGAACCATCCCGACGGCGGCCTAGTGGAGAAGGAGCTCCACGGCTGACAACTCAGAGATGAGTAGTCTTGGAGGTGCGAAAGAGTCTGTTGAAGCTAATGATAGCTATAGAAGCCGGTGAGGGGAGCCTTGTCTCAATAGATCGCTCACTGGAGTTTCCCAGCCGCGACGGCGGCCCTTGCCAGTAGCTCCAGGATAGGGAGCCTCGGAACCGCGGACGTGAAGCCACGAAGCCGTGGAGGTCTGGGAAGGGATCTCGAAGCTGTGGGCACTGTGGGGAGCTCACAAATACGACCTGGAGCTGGAAGATCGCTCACCGGAGAGGTGTATCGCGGCAGCGCTCAGAGAAAACAGAGTCCCGACCGGGACTTAGACGCGAGAGAGCGAGAAAGGGAGAAGAGAGGACCGGGTCAGCGCTTAAACCGGAAACAGAACCGACCGAACTCAGCGCGAGCCAGGAGAAGATGCGCCCATCCCAGTGGACACGTGGCAAGCTCCTACTCGCCCAAAAAGGTAAAATGCCCAGTCTTTCAATAATTCATAATAATTCGCCCGAACATCAGAAAAATACATATGATATACCAAAATGTTCAGAAAAATGCATAGAACAAGATAGAAGCATAATATCTGCCTTTTAATGCTTTAATATCAGTGATATCATGTAGGATGAGTTATGCTTGTTTAATAGATAATAAATATCAAATAATGACAAAGAATTATGGAAAAATGTCAGTAAACCTATAATTATGTTTATAAAGCATATGATGTTAGATATGATCACGTTGATGCATGAAATCATGTAATATGATTAATATGGCAAATTAGGGCTAATAATCCTATATTAAATGTAATAAATGCATTAATTTTCAAGAAATTATGAAATTCACAGAGTAATCACATATCAGTATCTGGAACCTCGGAATTAAATATGAGATCAAGTTGACACACATAATTCATGTTATATGATGATGTTTGCTCTAAATGTGATATAAACCCTAATATGCTTAATGTACATAAGCTAGGGTTAATATGTGCACAAAACATATATGGAACCTAATGTTCAGATAATGAACTATAATCTAGAATATGACATCAGTATGGTAATATGAGACAAGAATGCAAGTAATCATGAGAGTATCCTAATGAACTAAGTGAAACCCTAATATGAACATGATTAGGGTTAAGATGAGATATAGATGATGAGAACCTGATGGTGATATGTAATCTTGTCTTAATCAGGTTTAATCAAAGATATAGTTGACATGAGGGATATCTGATGATTAGGTTTCTCTTTGGAAGGTACGCTATTACCTCTTACTTGGCTTATTATACAATATGCTTGTGTTATATGAGTAGTAAAGACTTGGCATATGGTATTGATTGAAATGATTGTTCTTGCATGATATGTTGCTCGATTTTCAATACTTATGGCTATGAACACCTGCAAACATAATATAGATGTTCCATCATAAGATAGCTCATAAACCACTAGGTGGTAGAGCACATGCACAATGATCACAAGCCACTAGGTGGCAGATCATATGATGTTTGTATAATGATCACAAGCCACTAGGTGGCAGATCATAAGGCCTAAAGACGTCAAAGCCACTCGGTGGCAGACGCACGAGACGTATGATGGAAATGTACTTAAAATATGTGTTCTCTTTTTTTAATGAATACCTCTGTGCAAGTATACGCTTTTCTTATATTCTTTTGTTACTGCCAAGTATATTAGTTTTACCTTATTGCCAAGATATGATGAGAGGTAAATAAAAGACACGTAGGCGTACTCAGTACAATATTCATGAAATATTGTGCTGACGTGTACCGCATGTAATCTTTTTGTATAGGTTATGGTTTTGCTGTTGAAGATCCAGGGTAGTGAGTTGTATGGCGAGCTGATGTACAGGTGGACCTGTTGTCTTAAGATCCTGTTGTTTAGTTGTAGTACATGTATATGTTTTAAGTTTGCTGTTCAATATGTAATATCAAATGTTGTAACAATTCATGTTGTAATTATATGTTGAATGGTGAATATGTGTGTACGGTTTTATTATTGTTCATGTACATGTGCTACTGATTGTTTCCTTATGACTTCCTCTGATTTTCTTCTTCTTAGCCTTGTGTGGGATGTTTAAATTGGGATTCTCGCTGAGGTGAGGGTTTCAATTTGGACGTCACACATCAGATTAAGTTTTAGGAAAATCCGGGGATGTCACATTATCCCATCTTTAGTCTTACCTGGTATATTCAACAAAGTACCAATGACACTATCACAGACATTTTTCTCAATGTGCATGACATCGATACAATGTCTGACTGTCAAAGAACTCCAATAAAGAAGATCCCAAAATATTGACTTCTTCTTGAATAAATATTTGTCACTCTGTGTATCCATAGTACATTGTGATCTCTTCCCAAATTCATTGACAAAGTCTTTTACTCTTTCATAAACAACCTCCCCTGGTATAGGTTTAGGTGCACTCCGTTCCTCATTCAATCCATTGAATGTTTTGCGCATCCTACGATACAGATGGAATTTTGTAAGAAACCTTCGATGACCAAGATATACAGTCTTACCACCGTATTTTAGTCTTGTTGAATCAGTGTTCTCTTCACATATAGGACACGCTTTAGCTCCTTTGACACTATATCTAGACAAATTCCCATATGCTGGAAAGTCATTAATAGTGCAAAACAACATAGCATGCAAACGAAATATCTCTCTTCATGAAGCATCATAGGTCATCACACCTTCACCCCATAGTTTCTTTAAGTCATCAATCAGAGGTTCAAGATAAACATCGATATCATTTCCAGGTTGTTTAGGGCCCGATATCAACAATGACAACATTACATACTTATTTTTCATACACAGCCAGGGAGGAAGATTGTATATAACAAGCATGACTGGCCAAGTGCTATGTTGGCTGCTCAATGTCCTGTATAGATTCATCCCATCTGTACAAAGCCCAAGTCTTATATTCCTGACTTCTTCACCAAATTCAGGGTACAATAGATCAATGTTCTTCCACTGTGGGGAATCAGATGCATGTCGTAGGATCCCATCATTATTTTTCTTAACATATGCATGCCACCTCAAATTCTTTGCATCTATCAGATTGGAAAACAAGCATTGAAACTGTGATATTATAGGTAGATACCACATCACCTTGGCAGGAGAACCAGTTTTGGACTCCCCCGAAGTCGTCAATTTATACCGTGACGCACCACATTTTGGACAATCTTTCAAATCCACATAGTCCTTTTGAAATAATACACAATCATTCGGGCATGCGTGTATCTTCTTGGCATCCATTCCCATTGGGCACAACAATTTCTTTACCTGGTATGTAGAGATTGGCAGCTCGTTTCCTTCAGGAAGCATTTCTTTCAACAAAGACAACAATGACATGAAGCTTTTGTCGCTCCATCTATTGTTAGCTTTCAACTTATACAATCTCAACACAACGCTATGCTTCGTAAACTTAGTACAACATGTGTATAACGATATCTCAGCATCATGCACAATGTTTCTAAAAATGGGAGGTGGAACGGTGTGCTCTACCCCACAACTATCCAGCATCGCATCAACGATGTCTACTGGAACTGGTTCATTCACATCTACGTCATCCGAGGCAATTTCTTCTTCCACACAAGCACTGCTATCGAAATCCACTGGTTTCGGGTTTGAAATCTCTCCATGCCAGTGCCATTCTGTATAGCCTTGTATAATCCCATTGCACAAGACATGACTTTTGATTTCGTCACCAGTGCTGACTTTCAAGTTGTTACCGCAATGCCTACATGGACAGTAGAACCTATCTCCAGGTTGTTTCTTATGTTCCTCGACAAATCTAATAAACTAGTCAAGACCAAAAATAAACTCTGGGGTGCAGCGATTGTGAATGGACATTCATGATCTATCCATTCTATGATCAAAGAGAAAATAAGTATATATTACAACAAGATTAGGGTCTAGGGTTAACAGATTAGAGTTTTTCATGGTTAAAACTTTAGGCCAACAAATACATGTGCTGTCATTCTTATATATAATAAATGTGTACCACCTATCCCATTCTTGAACACCTAATACCACTAGTAAGTGTATAATGTGTATTGAGTTTTCAAGAAAATTTCGGCAACATTTCCCCGCTATTCTCTAAGTACATATGTACTTAGAGAACAAACGGGGAAATGCTGCCGAAATTTTCTTGAAAACCAAATACACATTATACACTTACATCCTAAGTGAGATTAGGTGTTCAAGAACAGTCTCAAACTGGGGACTATCCAAGATTTACTCCTAATGAGTAAATCTTGGATGGGTTTCTAGGCCAACAAATACATGTGTTGTCATTCTTATATATAATAAATGTGTACCATCTATCCCATTCTTGAACACCTAATCTCACTAGTAAGTGTATAATGTGTATTGGGGTTTCAAGAAAATTTCGGCAGCATTTCCCCGCTATTCTCCAAATACAGATGTACTTAGAGAACAAACAGGGAAATGCTACCAGAATTTTCTTGAAAACCAAATACACATTATACACTTACATCCTAAGTGAGATTAGGTGTTCAAGAACAGTCCTAAACTGGGGACTATCCAAGATTTACTCATAATGAGTAAATCTTGAACAGGTTTCTAGGCCAACAAATACATGTGCTGTCATTCTATAACATTGATTTCAATATTTCGAGTGTCCATACATGTTCATCATCATGATAAAGATTACACATAAATTAGTATGACCTAGGTGGAGAGATTCATAATTGATTTCAAAATTTCAAACTAGCTCATGCATTATCATCAATCTACATCATACAATAGGGATTCATGTAGATGTTAGGGTGACACATCACTACAAAATCAGAGATTTAACATTAGGGTTTTAATATCTTACATAGATTGATCACAAGATTTCAGCAATATAGTTATTTCAAGATTATGGTGAAATGTATATTAGGGTTTTAATATCTTAATTCAACATGCATCAAAATTTACATAATTAGGTCAAGCATTAGTATTCAATTGCAAATGTATCTTCTTCTTCCTGTTCCCTCCTTACCAAATGGATAAAAGCAAGGCCATGACCGTGTGGGCTGGCCACAGTCGTGGCTGTGGCCAGTCCACACGGTCATGGCTGTGTTGGCCTACCACGGCCGTGCTGGCCAGTACAACCATGGTCGGCCAACATAGCCACGGCCGTGGCCAGCCCACACGGTCGTGGCCTTGTTTTAATCCATTTGGTAAGGAGAGGGAGTAGGAGGAAGAAGAGATGGAGGAAGAAGAAGAGGGGCATGAAGGAAGAAGAAGAGGACTACTTGTGGAGCAGCTAGCAGCGTGGAGAAGAGCAGTGGTGGTGTGAGGAGCAGCAACGACGGTGAGAATCGAGCGGCGAGCTGGCAGAGGGCAGCAACAGCCTGGCGCACGTCTGGGTGGCGGAGGCAGGGAGCCGACGGAGGGTAGGGAGCTGGCGGAGGGCAGGGAGCACTGGCGGCAGTGAGTAGGGAGAGGGTGGCGGCGACACGCAGGGAGGAGGGGCGGAATTGCAAAATCACCAGACCCTATTCTCAATCTCAATGAAACAGAGGAAGGGGAAGAGTTTGCTTTGCGCAGGTGCTATTAAGTTACCGATATGTGTCGATTAATTTAAAAAAATCGACACTTATAACAAAAGGTGTCAGTTATAAATAACAAAACCGACACCTATACTCAATTATAATCGTCGGTTTCTATACCAAAACCAACAACTATCCTCATATGTCGATAAAAATAAAATGTTCTCGGATTCTGACCATAGTCGTCAGTTTCTTTAGAACACCGACGCCCAAGGGGTGTGAAAATTCTCCTGGGAACGGCGTGAGAAAACCCATAGGTGTCGGTTATTGTAGTAAAACCAACGATCAAAATGTGCCCAATTTCTGTCTCGTCAGTTTAAGAGTTAATAACCGACGCCATATGTTAAATTTTGGAGGTGATTTTTTTCGCTGGAAATTTTGGATTTGGCAGTTACTTTTATGCATTGATTTCTTAATAAGGAACCGACAATGAATAAAAACGATACCCGTGTCTGGTCACCCTTCACAGATAGATGTCAGTTTTGTTTTTGAACCGACGCTTTATGTTTTAGGTGTCAGTGTATTTATACAACCGACGTCGTTAAAAGTGACGTTATAAGTCATTTCTGTAGTAGTGTGTGTGTGTCCTTGATGTCCTAAGGTCACTTCTATTTATAGGAGTGGGTTGCAAGTGACTAGGGTATCTTAGGAAAGTATCTAGAGGGGTTTTAGTGGAGAATTAGTCATTTTAGATGAGTTAATGTTAGGTGCAATGACGAATTTGGTTGTTTCTAGAAATCAGTCCAGAACCCAGCTCAGTCGAGAATTTAATCGACCGACCATGTATTAGTCAAGAATTTGTTCGACCAAGTGTGAGTTAAATTCTCAACTACTTTTCTAATGGCTAGTCACTAGTTTGAACTACTTGGTCTAACAACCATGTATCCTCGGACTAAAGGTGTCCCGATCGATAATATTTTCAATCGAAAATGGTTTAGAACATAAATCTGTAAGATTTCTTTCGGTGCTCTAATCCTCGACCGAAGTGGTTCTCAGTCGGCAATATCTTCGACTGAGTATGTCTCTGTCAACTAGTTTCTAGACTGAAAATGTTATTGGAAACCAGTGTGCAAATTTTTGAAACACCTATTAAATGATTTTTCTAATGAAGGATAATGACTCTAGTCTCTAGGGGGATCCTAACTAAGGGTTTTGTGTGGATAGAGGAAATCTAACACTTGATTTTACATGACTTCTATATACTTGTACATTATATACTTGTACATTATACACTTGTACAAGCTATTACAAGTTGTATGAACATGTAAATACAAGCATTTAAGCATGTTATCTTCATCTATCCATTGAGTATGATCTCCTTGAACCCTAAAACACTTCTGTATCAAGTTATATCCATAAGAATGAAATGTTTGTCATCATCAAAATAGAGGATAAGCTAATGTCCAATTTATCCAAGAAGACCATCCAAAGATGATAGATTCTAGGATCCAGAATGTGATTATTTTGCAATATTTTAGGTCTACTTGTAGTGCTTGATGTTTTGTTAGTTGAACAATATGGAAAAAATCCTCAAATATGACCAGTGAGGTAGCCTTCGAAGGGGTTGGCAAAGAAGATTGTGGGATAATGATGTGTAAGAAGTGGCATATTTTAGGAGTGATGTTGAGGGAGGAATAAACATAGAGATCTATTTGTTCTATTGTCTGGATGGATCAGGTCAGAAGGGAAAGGGATCATCTACAAGATGATCAAGAGATATCACAACAAAGTGATTAGATCCACCAGGTTTAGTTTAGCAGTGTGTGTAACTAAAGCGAGCATGATGCAAGATAAGGTACTCATCTTTGACATCTATACAAGCTTCTAGTCTCACCATGTTAGCCTCTAATGAGTCTGTGGTTTTCTCTAGAGAAAGGTTAATCAGAGCGGCAGGGTTGTCGTAGTGTAAATAGTCTCATGGGTATTTGAGGGTTCCCTCAACATTACACACTGAAAGATTCAACAGTTTCGGTTGAACCATACAAAGGTGGAAAAAGACTTCTCTCGTATAAAAAATCCATGAGATCAACCCATTAGTAGGAATAGATAGGTCTTACAACTATGTCTTTTTATATGAGTATTTTGTCTATAATTTTGTCAATAGAGATATAGATCCAACCAAGAGCCTACAATGTACCATATTTTGGCCATAATTGAGGAAAAACCAAGGCCCCTTGATGGTCTGGTTGGGGTAAAACTATTGGTAAAAGGTGCATGGATGGGTAAGCTAGATCTCAAAGGAGCAGTCCTTCAAGTTTGAGACCAACAAGCTAGTTAGCACATATGTGGCACGGGTCGATCAGAGAAGGCTTGCTTTAAATGAACATTTAGGATTTTCTTTTAGGAGGAAGTGCATCTTATTTCCCTATTCGTCTTCTTGGTTATGTGGTCATGTGGCAATATTGGTGTTGTACATGGTTGATATGGGCAAATTGAAGTTAGAAGTTCTCTTGAACTTGCACTTAGAGAATTTAGATTTAGGAGGGGATCACCTCTTTTGTCTAACAACGTTGATCATGGTAGGGTGGAGTGGCCCTAAGGCAATCAAAGTTTGAGGGAGAGGTTGAAAAATTACATGTTTTACCCTAATATTTCTTAGAGTAGTTCATACAAAGGAAGATACTAGGAAGATCCAATGTAGTTGATGAGGTTTTGTAAGGTTTGGTTGGACACGTTTATGTGGTTTGGGTGGAGTCAATAGAGAAGAGGGTGGATTGGGGATTGGAGGAGGACTAAGAAGTGGGTGAGAGCATCATATTTTTATTGCATGGAGAATATAATTAATTATGTGTGATGTTAATAGGGTGCAAGCAAAGTTAGAAGTCTTTTATTGATCTAAAAATAACACTGCTATAACACATGGGTCCTACTACTGTAGTGATGTGACATATGTTTTCTTTGTTGTTGATGACATTTTATTCTTATACAATGAAAACCTCTTTAAATAAAAGTAAATCCACTAATTCAATAGAGTTGAACTTATAAATGATTATAATGTACTTGTTCTCTCTATTTCTAGTTTAACATCATTGTTGTCATACTATATGTACAAAATTCATATTTCTCTTATCCCTCATAACATGATTAATTTATGTTTCCTTCAACACACATTGTTGATGTCAACTCGAAGAGTTAGAGAGTGTTTGTGGTTGCTTGATACACTGGTAGAGAAACATTATAAAGAGTGTGTCATTCGATAAGAAATATCTATATATCCATATAATTGAAAGTGAGTTGACCAACATCCTTACATGTCCATCCTACATTTAGCATGTTTTCTTTATCTGCTTTTGTATCTGCTTCCATTCATACCTCTTTCTGGAAGCTATGTGTCTCCTTCTGCTATCTCATTGGCCCACTCTATCTTTGTGCTTCAAAAACATGTCTGTTATATCATTGTCTATATCTATATATATCTCTATGTCTTCTTATATTAATAAGAGCAAATTGACCAGAATCCTTACATTCTCATCCTACATCTACCCTGTCTACTTCACCTAATTTTGTGTCTACTTCTTCTTAGACTTTTTTTAGCAAGTTGTGTGTCTTATTCTATCTCATTGGTCCAACCTATCTATGTTCTTCAAAAATATGTCTGCTCACTCATTGGTCTGACATGTCTATGTGCTTTAACACCCTATTTGTGAACTTCTATCTCAAGTTTGATTATCGGGTTTCATTGACATACATTGATTTCTTGGCATGCTATAAGGTTGGAGGGAGTTAGCTGATAGTTAATCGATTTGTTCTCTTTTAGTTTATTATATATAATTTTTTATGAGTAACATTCTAAAATTTTGATTTGGATTAAGATTTTGTTGGTATGGGTTTGCCCTAATAGCAGAGTAGTTCTTGCTGCTATTTGTATTGCTTTTTTAGCAGCCAACACACACATGTAAAAAAATGAGACCAAAATTATATTTCTGAATGACACACTATAGGTTGGAGGGAGTCTTTTTTATGTTAAATGAACTATTCTCTTCTAGGGGGTGTATGTAAGTTCATTGAGTACTAATTAAGAATAAAAAATTGGTTTTAAGATTTTGTCTATCTGATTTGATGGTAAGTTTATCGACCTACATAGTCCTTGTTCTTTTGATTGTGTTTAATTTCATGTTTATTGTTAGCGTTTCTTGCCATTGATTTAAAATCTTTTGTAGTCAACATGCACATTTCATTGAAGGAGAGCATAGATGACTTCAAAAATGAAAACTACAAGTTGAAGGGTCAATTGGTTGTTATATAGTTGTTATGTTTTAACGAGCTGTAACTTTAGCAGTCTGTTAGCTAAATCCTACACTGTAGGTTAGATTGGTCAGTCAATGGTTGATCAAGTAGTTCTCTTTTAGCAAGTTCCGTGTGAATTATTATGAGTTCTAATGTATTAAAAGTCAAGAGGCACATATCCAAGAAGGGAGCACATGTAACTTGATAACAACACACTAGTGTCCGTAGGGAATACATTGGCAATTAATGAATTTTTTTTTGAGTTGTTTGTAAATTATTAAAATATTGAGTACAAGTTATATATAATTTTAGCAGTAACGCGTACATGTTGGGGGAAGTTAACGGACAACTAATGGAGTTGTGTTTTATGCAAATTACTATGAGTACTAAGCCTAACTAATTTTGTAATCACAACATTCCAGTTGAAGGGAGCCATCTGACTGCTAATGGAGATAGATTATTGTTAGTACTAAGTCACTAGTGGCTCATACTGTAGAATGGTAGCACAAGTAATTTTAATAATGATATGCTACAATTTGAAGTGAGACATCTGACAGATAATCGTGACATACAGTGAGCCATCTGATGGTTAATCGTGTTACTCTTTAACAGGTTGTATGTAACTCATTATAAATAGGAATCATATATTAGTCATTGTCATACATTTTTTTCCAAAAAAGAGAGGACATATAATTCATAAGTGACACAGAGTAGTTGTAGGAAGTCAATGAGTTGTTAATTATTGTCCCTTTTAACGAGTTGTACATATATGTTGTGACTGTTTTCTATGTTTGTTTTTGTTGTATCCCGCATATCTGTTTGTGATTTTTTGTATTTTAGTCCCAGCGCTAACATGTTTGTTTGGCATGAACTTTTTAAACTTTTTTATTTGTTTTATATCTTGAAAATATAATAACTATTACCTCCTAGACGGTTGATCTATTTTTTTTTTTAGTCTTAGGGAGACCCCGCTCCCCCTCCTCCTCAAACAGGTGTCAGAGCCCCGATGACCTAAGGACTCGGTTGATCTATTTGCTGATTTGTTTTGTAAAATAGTCCTTTTCATATGTTATGTATGATTTTATGTTCGGCTATGTCTTACAGTGAAGTTAAATGTAAAATTAATGTATACGTTAACGAGTCTTAAATCTCATTAGTCTACTTCAATATAAAAACAATCACACACACATAATAATCGCTTATTAAATTCATTTAGTTGTATAACAC